>KZ107856.1:0-79585 GCA_002116315.1 Epicoccum nigrum
GTTTTGAAGTTCTAACAATTTCTGAGCTAAGGTCTAATCCGCGCACAGGCCAGAAATAATCCATTTCCTGTCGGGAAATGACCATCCCACGCACAGTAGAGAGTACTACCTTCCTAAATCTGCTTTTTTTTGCGCTTCTTACGCTTAGAAGCGGCCTGATTTACCTACTTAAGCTTAGCTATCCTTGCCTTAAGTAGTGTGTGCAAATAGTCCCTCTTTGCAGACCCCCTTTTAACCTACAGAACTATCTTAATAATTAAGTTAGGAGAGGAACTCTTATATTCCCTTATCCTTTTAATAATTAGCATTGTTTAGCTGTTAATTTTAATTACGTTAGTTAGTGTTTTAGGTTGCTAGTTAGTAGGCCCTAGTAGAGGCGGCGTTAGCGTACAAGGCTTAACTTTAAGCCTTAACAGTACTACCTCTAGGTTAAGTAGAACTAGGCTAGTTTCTCTAAAGCTTAATAAGATGTTGCTCTTTAATATTGCCTTATTATATACTTGTTAAAACGTTGCTAAGAAGGCTTTTTTATCTATATAGGTAATATAACTGTCTACTAAGCTTTTAATTTCCCTCTTATATGCCTGCTTTAGCAGGGTAAAACACCTAACGTTAAGTAGCTGCAGGATATAAGAGGCGTGTAGAGGTATATATAGGGCAATAATCTTGCTTTCCTTGCAAAGATTCTAGAATTCAAGCAACTTATAGCTCTTATAGCTGTTAATAATTAGCAGCTAATAGCTTCCTACAGTAGCAGCCTCTGTGTAGTAGATAAAGTGCTTAAGCTAGGTAAGACTAAGCTTATTTGTAGTCTAGCCGTTCTTGCTAACCCTAATCCTCTAGTCTTTTAAGTTGTTAACGTACTAGGCCTTGTCGTAGTGCTTTGCTTTGAGGATAAAGAAGGGTAGGATAGACTAGCCTATTGCGTTAATACAGGCAATTAGAGTTATCTACTTACGATCGCTAGGCTGGACGCTAAGTAGTGCACAACGTCTCTTAGACGCAGTTACTACCTTAACTAACCCTCTAACGCCTATTTAGAAGCCTGTCTTGTTGAAGTTGTAGGTATCTTAGTCTAGGATGCCGTACTTAGCTTTAACATTGCGTACAAGGTTAAACTAGAGACTAATAATTACTGTATTGCTGCACAAGACTCTCTAGTAATCCCTTAGTCTTAAAACCTAAGACTTATTCCTAGATCTCTACTAGATAAACCTTCTTACCTAGTTTTCTCCAACCCTGTCTCTACTGCGAGCAGCAAGCAGTTAATTAGCTATCTCACGCACGTAGGCAAGTGTAGGGGCAAATCCTCGCGCGTTAAGCTTCCTTATATACTAGATAAGCACCTCCTCTTCTTACCTTATAAGCTTAGAGCAGTAAGGGGAGATAACACGCTTAGAAGCTAGTTTAGCGCGTTACCTTCGAAGGGTAGTTTCAGGCACGTTGTAGACAGCAGCAGCGCGTTGCTAGCTTAGGTTCGCGTTAGATCTTATAGCTTTAATAGCAAGTTCAATCCTCTCTTTACAAGGGAGCAATCCAAGATCAATTTGTTGCAGCATTGTTAGTAGTAGTTAAAAGAGGTGTAGTCTTAGCAAGGTGCGCTATTTTGGTAGGGTGCGCTATTAGGTAGTAGATAGCGTTAACTAATTAGCTATATTATATCTTAGCTATAGGGTACAGCATTACTAATTAGCCTTGTCACGTATTAATTATGTTATAACTTAGTCACGTGCTACCCTACTACTACTACTACCCTGTCTTAGCACTACCCCTACTATACTACTACCTAGTCTTAGCACTACCCCTACCTCTACCTGTTTACTAGTCTAACCTCTATAACCTAATGTTATCCTTTAACAATTTAAAAAGTCCTCTCCTAAGAGCTCTAATAGCAATTTAAGCCTAAATATAGTCTATTCTAGCAAGGACTAGCTCAAAATTAAGACCTTACTACGTAAGGTAGATAAGGATAAGGGTAGTAAGGAGCTAAAGAAGGTTAGCTGCTTGCTATACTATATTTCTATTTAGAACTTACTACTCTACTATAAGATAGCAGGCCTAAAAGAGGCTCTTAAGACCTAAACAGAGCAAAAGAAGAAGAGCAAGACTCTTAATTAACAATAGAAGAAGTAGGCATAAGGTAGAGTAGTGTTCTACTTACCTTAGAAGGTAGAGGAAGCTTGTAAGCGTAAGAAGACTAAACAATAAGAGCAGTATATAGAGGAGCTTAGAAAAGCTAAGTTAGCTAAGCTTAGAAAGGCTAATAAGCTATATAATAAGAAGATTGCTAAGGAGAGGCATGTATAGCAAGCAAGAGAGAAGGAAGAGCCTAAGCAGTTTAAGGCTTAGAAGGCTGTAGAAGAAGCTAAACATAGGGCTTAAAAAGAGTATAATAAAGAGATTTAGAACACTAAAAAAGCTCTATAATTATCCTAAAGAGATAGAGACAGGCCCTTAAAAGCTGTAGCAGCTAAAAAGAAGCCTACGCGTTATACTATAGGTACTTATAGGGCACCTAAGCCTACAATACTTCTTCTACCTTCTTATACTTATAAGACATATAGCAGCTGTACTGCAGCCCTATATAATTGATTTATCAAGTAAAATCTCTTTACATATATCTACAGAACACGTTGCTAAATTTTTATACAGTAATAGCTATTATACGTGGTTGTGCAGCCTTATTATTGCGGGTACCAATTAGAGCGGTTCGGCGCATTGACTGAATCCGCGCATTGAGTGCACGGACACGGTAGTGGCCGTACCAACCGAACTGGGCGCCATTGTTGCACAGAAGCTTGAAGGCGACGTCGAGCTCGTAAAAAACCTCGCCAACCGTCTTGTCAACGTCCTCAAGCAAGACAACACCACTGCACCACTATTGAAGTGAGTCTGTACAATTGTAACATAGAGAGCTGAGCGCTCCATTAGTAGTCAGCATCGCAATCGCACAACGTTATGCAAATAGTTATCAGTAGCACGCCAAACATTGAACACTACTGTCTAAGCTCTTCACTCCTCACACCACAAGATAGAATGCTCGGGATGTCGGGTTCAACGAACATAAGCAGCAAAGACGGGGTTTGAGTGCAAGTCGATCCCGCTGCCGGCAGCCCATGGGCGTTGCAGTAGCGCTGACGTTGGCCATCAACCAACGTCCCACTCCCAACTGCCTTCTCAAAGCGAGCACCCATGACATGTTATCATTGGAGGAAATTGCGCATCTACGCTATCTTCGAGCCTGCCCCGCCGAGGGGGTGCAGCCGCCAGGATGGCAGAATAGGAAGTCACCGACATGTTAAGAGTGCGCAGGGCGTAACACACGCATATAAGTTACGGCATGACCTCGATTGAACTATCTTGTACTCACGAGGGGCAGACAAACCTCTACGATCCGATTCCACCCAATATTATCAGACATGACCAGCATACCAGCAGAGACAGGGTACGCCTACGTAGGCTTTGAAAACCTTCACAATGATATCTACCCCGCAATCTCGGCTGAACAGAACACCTCTCTTCACCAACCAGACAAAGTCGTCCTCATAACGGGCGCAGGTCGTGGCATTGGCCGCGCGATCGCCCTGCAATACGCCCACGCCAAAGTTGCTTCCATCATCCTCTGCGCCCGTACGGCCAGCCAACTTGATGAAGTCGCATCAGCCATCAAGGCTATCAACAGCGAGATCCGTGTGCAAAAGCACTCCGTGGATGTGGCTTCCGAATCCGCCGTCGCTGCTCTGGCCGAAGACATCGCGAAGAAAGAAGACCGTCTTGACATCCTGGTCAACAACGCCGGCTACTCCGCACGCTGGACACCGCTTCACCTATCCGAGCCTACGGACTGGTGGCGCAGTTTCGAAGTCAATTTGAAAGGACCTTATCTTATGACCCGCGCCTTTCTGCCACTGCTTTTGAAGACAGCGGAAAAGACGGGACATGTCGATGTTGTCAATTTGGCGAGTATTGGTGCGCATCAAGTCAACGCTGTGGCGTCAAACTATACCATGTCCAAGCTGGCCGTGTGTCGACTGACGGAAAACATCGATGTGGGATATAGAGACAAAAGTATTAGTGCGGTCAGTGTCAATCCTGGGGGTGTGGAGACGGAGTTGGCAAGCCAAGAGATCGATATTTTGAAACCCTGTAAGCCGTCGCGGTATCTATTGAGCCTCGCGGACAGCTGACATCTATTCTTAGATCTAAATGATACAGCTGAATTGCCAGGTGGATTCATAGTCTGGCTGACCGCAGAGCCGCGCAAGTGGTTGAGTGGACGGTACGTGGCTGCGCCGTGGGACGTCGAGGCACTGGAGAAGAAGAGGGATGAGATCGTCGCGGACGACAAGCTGAAAGTCAAGCTCGTTGTTTGAGGAAACATCTTCTTACTACAGTCTCAGCGTATTGAGAAGGTAAATGCAATTTCGACATAGCGTGACCAATGACCACTCTGGCTCTAGTCCCAACCAACGAGTATTAGTTGTTGCGGTGCAAATCGGTCCTACAGGTCCTGATCGTCACCTTAGTTGACTATTGTAGACTAGCACGTCTCAGAGCATGTATATATCGTCACCTCCTAGCTAGATAGCAACTCAGCGCAGTTTCCATCATTTTCAGCGGCTGTCTACGGCGCCACATTAGTGATCCTTGTCGTGCCTATGCGCGTGGACATTGGCCCGTCTTGTACAGCCAACAGATCTGTGACCATCATCGGCACAGAGAAGTGATAAGCTTCGGATCTTATCACTGCTACGGCGTGTACCTCATATAAGCCATGTGCGTCCTCGTGCTTAGACTCAATTATCGGTGCAGGGTATATATTGTAACATACCGCGTTATTTCAGTCAAACATCGTCGTAGAAAGGATGCTGGCTTTCAGGACAATCAATGTGCCCCTGCTGTTGAGCACGTCTGAGTTTAATTACCTGCCCCTTAAGGTAGAACGTCTTCTTATCTTCTGACCAGAACGTGCTGCCTTCGTTGCCTTCTGCATACGCAATAGCTTTCCCATACGCAAGTAAGCTTAGCATGTTGCTTATTAGGGTGTACCCACTAGCGCAGAGAAAGTGCCTGCGTTTGTGCAGGGATTTTTTCCAGTCGCTGTCGCCCTGCTCAATGCGCTGCGCAGCTAGTACCAGCTTCTCTATACCTATAGCACGTACGCAGTACACTATACCTGCTAGCATGTACGCATATGTTTTTGCTAGTCACAAATGTGGGTGGCCTATGTTGTTGCTAATATCTAGCACAGCAAGGATATAATATAGCCCGCTGTCAAACAGCTTATAATTATTTGTGACAAATTTAAACTTAGACAGCGCTGTAAGGAGAATGTCTATCTGGTCTTCCTGAATTATTTGGTCTTTCTCGTCGTCAGATAGAACGTCCCACAGGTGCACTGCACACATCCTCTGCCTCCTGTTTAGGCGAAACAGCTCTCGAGCGTCCTTTATATAGTCTATGTCTCTTTGTGTGTAGGTGAAAGCGTGCAGGCTACTTCTGTCATTACTGTCCCTGTTGCTCTCAGCATTGTTTCTACTAGTTTCGTTATCGCTTATATTGCTCTTAGCGTTGTAGATAGCTTTGTTGTGCCTGTATTTATTGTCTATGCTCGTGTTGCTTTTGCAAAGGAATTGTTTTGCTCCTCTAGCTATTTCATTGGCGGTAATGCACAGTAAGTAGCAGAAAAACCTAGCCATGTAGCCTGCGCACTGTACCTGACTTAATAGGTTCTGTAGACGTGCTAGTAATTAGAGGTCTATTTCTTCCTATTTTGCGCTCCTTAGCCACTGTCGTGCGTCTTTGTAAAGTATTAACAATCTACTAACGCTCTTCTCTATAAGCTCCTCTGTTAGCTTTACTGCTCGCTGTAGCCTTAGTTTGCTATAGTTAGGAAGCTAGATTTAATACGTTAGGTGCTCTAGATTGCGGCTAGCAAGGTGCACTAGCTATTGCGTAAAGTTAAACTAATCTATCTAGTTAGTCTTAGTAATATCCTTCTCTAAACGCTGTTTCCTCTCTTCTTCTCTTTGCGAGAAGGAGCTGTCCTCTGCTAAGTGCCTTTGTATAATGTCTACGTCCTTATAGAAGACAGCTAGCTTACTGTTACGCTTCTCTATATTTACAATAAAGTAGCGCTGTAACCTACTAACACAATCTACTACCTAATAGCGTACCCTAATAGAATAGCGCACTTTATTGTATATTTACTTTTGCACCTTAATATTATAACACTATAATAAGCAATTTAGATATATAATAGCTTAAATTAATCCCCTATCTCTACTATATTTTTTTAGCAGGTACGCTTATTGTGCCCTATATTACTATATATCTTACAGTAACAGTTAATTTTACTACTACTACCTACCTACGCGCTTTCTTCCTTAGCCTTAGCCTTAGTGTCTTTCTTTCTAAGTTACTCCTCTGCCTCTATCTGTAAGAGGGTACTACCTTCCTAAATCTGCTTTTTTTTGCGCTTTTTACGCTTAGAAGCAGCCTAATCTGCCTGCTTAAGCTTAGCTATCCTTGCCTTAAGTAGCGTGTGTAAATAGTCCCTCCTTGCAAACCTCCTTTAACCTGTAGAACTACTTTAATAATTAAGTTAGGAGAGGAACTCTTATAATCCCTTATCTTCTTAATAATTAGTAATATTAGGCTATTAATTTTAATTTTATTAGTTAGTGTTTTAGGTTACTAGTTAGTAGGCCCTAGTAGAGGCAGCATTAGCGTATAAGGCTTAACTTTAAGCCTTAACAGCACTACCTTTAGGTTAAGTGAAATTAAACTAGTTGCTCTAAAGCTTTATAAGATATTACTCTTTAATATTGCCTTATTAAATACTAGTTAAAATATTACTAAAAATACCTTTTTATCTGTATAGGTAATATAACTATCTACTAAGCTTTTAATTTCCCTCTTATATGCCTGCTTTAGAAGGGTAAAAAATCTAATATTAAGTACCTATAGAATATAAGAGGTATATAGAGGTATATATAGGCTAATAATTTTACTTTCCTTTTAAAGATTCTAGAATTTAAGTAACTTATAGCTCTTGTACCTGTTAATAATTAGTAGCTAATAGCTTCCTATAACGTAAGTGTATAGCGAGTTAGATAGCTAAGCGAGTTAGACACCCTAACAAGCTCTTAGGCCTACTACCTACAATTACTTAACACTATAATATTTTATTGCAACCTGTAGTAGATATTATTAATTGCTAACGTTTACTATATCTTTCTTATACGTGTGTAAGTTGTGCCTAGTCTTATTACAGCGCTTATAGTGCTTTATACCCCTCTTGCCTATACCTATTTAAGCCCTACCCTTATATATCTCTCCCTTAATCTGTGCCCTAACGTTATGTTAGGCAATTAAGTCCTCTACCTCTTCCTTTAATAGGTCTCTACCTGTTATAGGCTAGGCCCTAGATGTAAGACTACATATATAGCAGAGCCTACGTACAAGCACGTAGGCTACTAAGAGACTAGCTTCTAGCTTAGTACTAGGATATATCTTGTATAAGAAGAGGCGTATCCTTTTCTTTCTTTACCTTTCTGCTTCTGTAGTTAGGACAAATATATACTCGTTAGTAGGCCTCTTTAACCCTTAATATAAGCAGAAAGATTACAAACAACACCTTATAATAAGCCTTTACACATACAACTATAGATAGAGGATTATTGCACTAGCTGCTAGGCAGCTAAGTAATATACAAATAGTAGATGTAGTAGTAGTATCTATACAAGCAATAGCAAGACCTGTTGTATAATCTATTAGTAAACAAGCTAATAGCTATAATATAATCTCTAAAGGCTAACCTAGATAAAATAACAGCTAAGCAAGAAAGGCAACTGTACAAATAGTTGCAATCCTAGATAAACGAACTCAGGAGGATGCTTAATAACGCCCGTACGGATGCCTTAGAAAAATCTAGACAAAGTCTCTCCTCTAGCCCTACCCCTTTAAGCGACTACTAAGATTATACTGTCTAAAGGGCTGAAAAGCTAAGGCTTCCTAATATAGAAGTATTTAAGAAGGGATCACATAAGCAATATCTCTAATAGAAGATAAAAGTACAGGCTAAGCTGTACAGGGACTAACTAGCATACCCTAGTAAGAAGGACTAGGTTAACTACGTAATTACTTATACGACTAGTTAAGCCTTTAACGCCCTTACACTAATAGTAACAGGCTTAATAAATAGAACTACTTAACTACTTTTAGTTACTATCTAGGCCTACCTTAATACCTTCTTTAAGGACCTAATAGTGAGAGAAAAAGCCCTTAAGTACCTCTATACAGCAAAACAAGGCAAGAATAAGTTTAATACCTATATTTAGAACTTTAACCTAAAACTACAAGAAGCTACCTTAGACAGAGCAAGCAACGCTTAGAAGATTAACTACCTAAAGAACAGCCTAAATAGCAAGCTGTTAAGGGCCTAGGCTAGATACTAACCCCCTAGACTAGAGACATACAAACAGTTTGTACAGCACGCTAGGGTAACCTAGGAGAACTTAAAAGCTGTAAATAGGATTATAAGTAATAACTACTATGCCTAGATATATAATAACCTAAGTTTCTAGGAAAACCTATAAAGAAATAGCAATAAAATAGAATAGCAGCTTATAGTAGGCGCCTATTAGCCTTATATAAGGAAAAGAGAGTACTAGAGCACAGATAAAGAACTATATAAAAGGAGAGCTATAGGAGCCTACTTAAAGTATAGTACTAAGGGCTATATAGTGTAAGACTATAAGAAAAAGCCCCCTTTAAGATTACCTACTTGTATTAATAAGCTAAAGTTAACCCTAAGGACCTCTAAGATAGTAGCTATACAACTAGCTAAGGACACCTTATTATTAGAGGAAGAGGGAAAAGAATAGCCCTAGCTAAAAGTTATATACTAGGGCCTCTTTAATAAGTTCCTAAGTCTATACAGTCTAAACGTTTACTGCTCTATTAACTAGCTGTAACAAAACTAATATTAATTTTTATATTTATTAATACTACTTTCCTAGCTACTACTATAATTAATAATAGCTATTATACCTACTACCTAATTAATAAGAAATCTATATAGAAGATAAACTTACTATATATTCCTATTATACTAATAACTATAGAGGGAGTTAATAACTAGAGAAGTACTATTACTACTATTATAGAATTTACCTTAGATATTAGAGTTGTATAGTAATACTATATTACTATGTATATTATCCTATTAATATACAGCTATAATATAATTCTTAGAAAAACATAGTTAGAAGATATTAGTAGTATACTTAATACTAAGGACAGAGTCTTATCTATAGTATAGTATAATATAGCTATACAAAGTACTAAAGTAACTATACCCCTAGACTACTACTAAGTATCTACAGTTACCTTCTAGTACTATATATAAAAGAGCTAGAAGAAAGAGCTTACGCTTTAAGTCTTTGCTACTAATATAAAAAACATATAAAAGGCACTAAAACCTAAGACTTAGATAACTAAATAGGAGGTTAAATAGTTATTACCTACCTACCTACAGCTATACGCTGACTTGTTTGTCCTAGAAGAAAGGAATAAACTACCTCCCTACTAAGGCCTAATAGTTAACTATACTATTAAGTTATATAAGGTAGAAGAGAAAACTCCTAAAGTCCTGTACAGCCCTCTCTACGCTATATCCTAAGATAAACTCCTAGTCCTATATTGTATACTACTAGACTTACTAGAAAAAGGATTTATTAGAGCTAGTAAATCTCTAGCTGCCTTACTTATACTCTTTATATAAAAGCTAGGGGGCAGATTAGAATTCTGTATAGACTATAGGGCTCTTAATACCCTAACTAAGAAAGACAGGTACCCTCTCCCTTTAATTAAAGAGACCTTAAATATAATTAGACAAGCTACTTAGTATATAAAACTAGATATTAAAGCTGCCTTCTATAAGATTAGGAAAATAGCAGGATAAGAATAGATAACTACTTTCTGTATACGATTTAGATCATATAAGTAGCTAGTAACACCTTTTAGACTAGCTAACGCACCTAGTACCTTCTAGAGGTATATTAACTAGGTATTAAGAGAGTTCCTAGACAACTTTTCCTTAGTATACTTAGATAATGTGTAAATTTTACTAAAGGTTCCTTATATAAACAATATAAACATATATAACAAGTAATTAAATACCTATAAGAAGCTAGGTTAAACTTAGAGCTTAGTAAGTACAAGTTTAACGTGCAACGTACAAAGTATCTAGGATTTATCCTAGAAGCTAGGAGAGGTATATTAACAGATCCTAAAAAGGTACAAGCTATCTAGGATTAGTAAGCGCCTACTATAGTAAAAGGCATATAAGGATTCCTTAAATTTGCAAACTTCTACTAGAAGTTTATTAAGGACTTTACTGTACTGTTAGAACTACTTATATAACTTACTAAAAAGGATATTCCCTTCTAGTAGGAAGAAGAACAATATTAAGCCTTCTAGACACTAAAAGAAGCTTTCTTATTAGACAAAGTCCTTACTTCCCTAAACCTATAGTAGGGAGCTATAGTAGAGTGTAATTCTTCTAGCTTTGCTATAGGGGCTATACTATTTTAAGAAGACCTATCTAGTAACCTTTATATAGTTGTATACCTCTATTAGAATTTATACCTGCTAAATTAAACTACTCTATCTATAACAAAGAACTCCTTGCAGTAATACTTTATTTATAAGAATAGGACTTAAAACTATAAAGCATATAGGAATTTAGAGTTGTTACTAATTATAAGAACTATAAGTACTTACTAAGAAATAGAAGCTTACTAAGAGACACGTATAATAGGCCTAAATAATATTATAGTTTAATAATATAAAGATATAATACTAACCTAGTAAAGATAATATATAAGCAGACGCCCTATTAAGGAGAGACTAGGACATACTAAAGGGAGAAGATAACAAAAGACTAACTAGTAGAGAGTTTATTATACTAGTGCTATTCTATTAATAAGACTTAATATATACTATACTAATCTAAGTATAAACTCTTACTCTAGAAGGCTTTATACTACTAGACAACCTACTATAACTACCTTACCTAGACAACTTAATAGCCTGCTACTAGGACTAAGCTGCAGAACAAGATAAGACTTACTAAGCTATACAATATACTATATAGAGTAGCGCTAGGTCCCTTAACTCTATTACTAAGAAACTACCTACATTACTTAGAGATTATATAATAATAAACTACAACAAACTATAGTAGAGAAACTATACGTAGGTACCTAACAGTAAACCTATCTATACTAGGATTATACAATAAGCACACTTAGCTGTTTAGACTAGACACCCTAGAAGAGAAGAAGCGTACTCTACAATTACAAGAATATAGTACTAGCTAGGAATAAGCAAAGATAATTACTGTTTTAAATAGAATTATAATATTTACTAACAAAGCACACCTTAGAGAGACAGTAAATATAGGTACTTACAACCCCTACTAGTACCTAGCTGTACGTAGTAAGACCTAACTATAGACTTTATTACAGGCCTCCTACTATCTATAGGTTGCATAAACCTTATAGTAATAAAGGACTAACTTAGTAAAGGTATAATCCTAATACCTTTAGAAAAGATTAAAGTAGATAACGTTGCCTAGGTATTTATATAAGAAGTATACTAACTGTATAGGCTCCTAAGATTAATTACTTTAGACAGAGGTACTTAGTTAATTAGTAACCTCTAGGGAGGAGTGTGTAAACTCTTAGGCATATAACAAAACTACTCTATAGTATTCTACCCTTAGACTAATAGACTTATAGAGAGAGCTAATAGTAATATTAAAGTAGTTACTTATACGTATATAAACTAAGTGCAAGATAACTAGGCTACACTTATACTAATAATAGAGCTTATGCTTAATACCTATATAAACTCTACTATAGGAGTATTACTATTCTTCCTGTAGTACAGCTTTAAAAATATACTATTCCTACCTGACTTGCCTTATAACTTATCTAAAGGAGATGCAATAGACTGTACTACAAACCTAAAGGATTACGCTTAAGCAATTATATAGACACTATAGTAAGCAGTAGACTAGACAGTTTTAGCTATAACTTACTCTAAACAATAATAAGAAGCTTAAGCAAATTGTACAAGACTACTAGCACCTAAGTATAAAGTAAGAGACTAGGTCTAGTTAAACCTAAAGAATATCTAGACAAATAGGACAAGTAAGAAACTAGCCTAGAAGAAATAGAAGTTCTAAGTCTCCTGTATATAGGACCCCTACTAGGTAGAACTTAATGTCCTATAGTAGACAAAGTCCTACTAAATAGACCTTATAAGACCTAATGTTAATAACCTACTACCCTTATAAGTAGTAAGAAAGAAATAACTAGGCAAAGTTGTTATACAAGATAAAGACTAGGAAGAGCACCTAGAGTACCTAGTAGAGGAGATTACTAGTAAACGCGTATAGAATAGATAGCTATAGTATTAGGTTAAATAGGCAGGCTATAAAGCTTTAACTTAGAAGCTAGAAGTAAATATTATTAAGACTAAAGCCTATAAAAAATAGATAGCTTGTATAATAAGTATACAGCTACTAATAGAAAGGCTTACTAGAAATTAGAGTAAGAACCTTACTAAAACTACAAATAGCAATAGTATAGAAGGAATATCCTAACCCTACTTTATAAGATTAATAATATACTCCTTAGACTTATTAGGGATATAAATAATAGAGCGTCTAGATAGACTAGAACCCTTATTAGTACTATAAGTAGACCTAGAAGGAGTAGCTGTACAAGAATAAAGGAAGGTGTAACGAGTACTAGCGTTACCCTAGACATAGTTAGAGCAAGCCCTGTTCTACTCCCTAGCAATAGACACGCAGCCAAAGAAGGCAGTAAATAGCTTCTCTCCTTAGACAGCACTAGCACAATTATTAGCACAGCTAGTAAGGTTAACAGCACTATAGGAGTAAATAACAAAGGCCTTAAGATAAGACAGACGCTAGGTAAGTAGCTAACAAGTATAGAGAGTTGCGTAAGTAATAACTAGAGAAAAGTTGTAGACACTAGTGCTAAAGACTGTGTTATATAGGGACTAATAATAAGGATATAAGAAGAAGTTAGTAACACGCTAAATATCTACCTGTATAATAAGTTAGTAAGAGATAAGACGCAAGGACAAAGATTATATAGGAGTAAACGCAAAGATACAGCAAAGCTTATTAGCAACAGCTAGGTCTAAGATGTACTAGATAGTATAGTCCTAGCTAAAGTTAGCAGGACCCTAGGGGACGCTAATATTAACTAGAATAACACTACTAGGAGACGTACGAGTTAATAACTAGTGTGCAATAGTAGTAAGATAGTTAGACGCCTAGGTAAGAGTGCTAGTTGCAAGACTACTAGTAGAAGCCTAGAGATAGTTTATACTACTACCCTATTAGCTACTAGGACCCTACACACTACAGTTAATATTAGCTATAATAACATACAGATAGAGGAAGTTAAGAGTTAAAGAAAAGGAAGGTATAGAGAGAAGAAGAGAGAGAGGTAGGTCTAGAGCTACTAATATAGGAGCGCAAACGCGCGTAGCCTGCGCTAGGCCTACCTTTACTTAAGGTAATTATAACTTACAAATAGCTGCTGTACGTAAAGATAGCTTTACTATAAATAAACTAGCTAATTAGAGGCTTAGCGTAAACCTAGACCTAGAACGTATAATAAGTTAATAACCCTAAGTTACGTTAGCTTGCAGCCTTTACGTACAAGTAAGCAAAACCTTTAGTAAAGGAGAGGAGTACTATTATAGGCTAGGCCCTAGATATAAGACTATATACATAGCAGACCCTACGTACAAGCACGTAGGCTACTAAGAGACTAGCTTCTAGCTTAGTACTAGGATATATCTTGTATAAGAAGAGGCGTATCCTTTTCTTTCTTTATCTTTCTGCTTCTGTAGTTAGGACAAATGCATACTCGTTAGCAAGCCTCTTTAACCCTTAATACTACCCTTCTAGATTTACTTCCTTTTGCATAATTTACGCTTAGAAGTAGCCTTGTTTAACGCTTTAAGCTACAGCACTTAGGCTACTAGTAATGTCTACCTATACAGTAGCATTACTGTGCCTCTCTGCAGCTAATTAACAATCTCTACTATTAGAGTTAATAACAATCCTTAGTACCTTTAAATATAATTACGAAGTAGCGTTAATTAAGCCTCTATGTTATTCGCATTAGTAGGCGTCTTAGGGTTCTATTAGGGTATCTCTAAGAGAGGTAGTGTTAACTTGCGAATCTTAATATTAAGCTTTAATAGTACTACTAATAGGTTATTAGGCACTAAGCTAGTTACTTTAAAGCTTAAGAGGATATTTGCCTTTAAAAACGCCTTATTAAATACCTTTGTAAAGGTTGTAATAAAGGCTTTTTTATTGAACTAGCTAATATAGTCTAGTGCTAAGACTCTAACCTTCTAGCTATATACCTACTTTAAGAGGGCAAAATAACCTATATTAAGTAGCTAAAGGATATAAGATAAGTATAGGGGTATATAGAGGGTAAATTTCTTATTCTCTTTGCAAAGATGCTAGAAGGTAAGCGACTTATAGCTCTTATAGCTGTTAATTATTAGCAGCACGTAGCTACCTACTTTTTAGTCCTTAATCTACTTAACAAAGTGCCTTAGCTAGGCTACTCTAATATTATTAGTAGTCTATCTATTATTACTAACCCTAATACGCTATTAGGGCTTTAAATCTAGGTACTAAGACTTACTATAGGTCTTTGCTTTAAAGATAAAGTAGAGTATAATTGCCTAGCCTATTACGTTAATTATAGCAATTAACGTTACCTGCTTACAGTCTCCCTACTAGATCCTAATAGGCTTAGAGCGTCTCCCTAATGCAGTAACTACTTTAACGCAGTTTCTAATGCTTATAGTAAAGCTAGTATTGTTAAAGTTATAGGTATCTTTGTCCTTAATGCTGTACTTAGCTCTAAAATTTTGTACTAGGTTAAACTAGGGCCTAATAACGTCTAGATTGCTGTAGAGGACTCTCTAGTAATCCCTCTATCTAATTATACGCAATTAGAGTCTAGGCTTGTGTTTAACAAAGTTTAAAGCCTATTAGGGGCTAAAAGAGTCTATATTGCGTACAGCGCGCAGTTAATTAGCTATATATTTAACCTAACAAAGCATTAGGGTAAGCCCTTGCGTGTTAAGCTTCTTTATATACTACATAAACGTCTGCTCTTCTGCATTAGTTAAAGCTAATAACTTAGGGTAGGTATTGCATGTTAACTGCTTCCTAGCGCGTTAGTTATAGAGAGTTGATTTTAGCACGTTGTAGACTATAGCAGCGCGTTACACGCTAAGATTTTAAGGTTCCTTTGTTGCTTAGAGTGCAAGCTTAATCTGTTCTTTTTTTAGAAGCGATTTAAGGTCAAGTAGTTAATCTATTGTGATTTTAAAGTTATTAGGCCTGAGAGCTTGTTAGGGTGTCTAACTTGCTTAGCTGTCTGACTTGCTATACACTTACGTTAGTAGCAGCCTCTGTATAGTAGATATAGTGCTTAAGCTAGGTAAGACTAAGCTTATTTATAGTCTAGCTGTTCTTACTAACCCTAATCCTCTAGTCTTTTAGGTTGTTAACGTACTAGGCCTTATTGTAGAACTTTGCTTTAAGGATAAAGAAGGGTAGGATAGACTAGCCTATTGTATTAATATAAGCAATTAGAGTTATCTACTTATAATTACTAGGCTAGATACTAAGTAGTGCATAATATCTCTTAAATACAGTTACTACCTTAACTAACCCTCTAACGCCTATTTAGAAGCCTGTCTTATTAAAGTTATAGATGTCTTAGTCTAGGATACTGTACTTATCTTTAGTATTGTGTATAAGGTTAAACTAGAGACTAATAATTGCTGTATTACTATATAAGACTCTCTAGTAATCCCTTAGTCTTAAAACCTAAGACTAAATATAGATCTCTACTAGATAAACCTTCTTACCTAATTTTCTCTAATCCTGTCTCTAATACAAGCAGTAAGCAGTTAATTAGCTATCTCTTGCATGTAGGCAAGTGTAGAGGCAAATCCTCACGCGTTAAGCTTTCTTATATACTAGATAAGCACCTCCTCTTCTTGCCTTATAAGCTAAAAGTAGTAAAAGAAGATAAGACGCTTAGAAGCTAGTTTAGCCTATTGCCTTTAAAGAGTAAATTTAGGAACGTCGTAGATAGCAGCAGCGTGTTACTAGCTTAGGTATGCGTAGACTGGCAAACGGGTAGGGGTCAGGTAGTAGTAGGGTAGTATCACGTGTTACCCCTACCCTACCCCTACTACTACCCGCGCTAAAAATTTAGCGCGTGGTAGTGGTAGGGGTAGTGCCAAGACTGGGTAGTAGTATAGTAGGGGTAGTGCCAAGACAGGGTAGTAGTAGTAGTAGGGTAGCACGTGACTAAGTCATGACGTAATTAATACGTGACGAGGCCAATCAGTAAGGCTGCACCCTACAGCTAAGATATGATATAGCTAATCAGTCACGCTTAAGATTGTGATAATTAACTAACGTAATTACCCTACTACTACTACTACCCGAGGCGTTGCTACCACTACCCCTACCACTACCCTGTTTTTCTTGGCAGCTACCCCTACCCTACCACTACCTCAGGTGGCGTTACCCCTACTCTACCACTACCCGAACCTCGGCCGAGGCCTATCCTACCACTACCCCTATAGTGGTACCACTACCCGACTCGCTAGTCTAGGTATGCGTTAGATCTTATAGCTTTAATAGCAAGTTTAATCCTCTTTTTCAAGAGAGCAATCTAAGATTAATCTATTACAGCATTTTAAGTAGTATTTAAAAGAGGTGCAGTGTTGGTAAGGTTTGCTATCTTGGTAGAGTGCGCTATTAGGTAGTAAATTCTGTTATCTTAATATATTTATAGAACGTGTAATACAGCTAGTACAAGTTATTACGCCTTAGAGTGCAGATATATTATGTAGTTTATACAACAAGATATAGACTACATTTGCTATAAGATAATTACACATTGCGTTGTTGTGTTATTGTCGTAATTAATGTAATAGTTACAATGTTCACGAAACCTGGCCGCTTGATGATACCCGGCCGCTTGGTGGTAAACCACGTTATACAAGATCGAACTAGACAAACTTCAAAAGAAAATCTGAGATTGTGATGATACGCTAGACGGACAAGCTGCTTAGTGCAAAAAGTAGGATAAGAGTTATTACGTGAACGCACGTATTGCACAGCTATTGTGTGCATGCAGGTATTGCAGACATAGAGATCTTACGCGCATTGGAATCTCACAAACGCAGTTTAGATGCGCTGAACCTAAAGGGTGTGGAGTAAGGGATATGATACGCCAGGCTACAGTAAGAGCGAATCGGCACCCTACTCGTGTTGCATGCGCGTGATTTCAGGGCGTGATGCGCGATTAGCCAATAAAGATGTTTTTGTTATCGACTCGGCAAACTATCTTATTTATACCGGGGATATCACGGGACGATCCTGGTCTTGGCCCGCTACTCGAATTTCGCTCTGCGGATCACTTCAGCGACTACTCTTATAGTCGCTGCCTCCGCAGGACTCTGTAGAACATAGCGTCTGGTGGAAATTCTCGGCAGTAGCCGGTATACCTAAGTTCACGACATCGCTTCCAAATCGGAACCTCCCCAAAACAGAGAACACTCCAGCCTACTCTGCTCGTCGCAACCTCTACAGTCGTGTGCCGACTCATAAGCCATCACCAACTCAACATCGTCAATATGAAGCACTTCTCGATCGTCGCAGCCATGCTAGGGCTCTGGTCAGGCTCAGCCTTTTCAGTGCCCGATAGTCGAGATACCCCGGCACATGTCTGCAACAACTGTACCAACGCATCTACCGAGCCCTATGTCTTGGCTCCTGCACCATGGGAGCTCAAGGCCAGTGTCGCCTACGTAGTTCCTATGATCGGACTCACACCTGATGTGCCAGAAAAGGCCTTTGCTCCTCTTGAGCGCAACTCGAGCTATGCTACCAGCGGTCAACTTTTGGCTGGTACGGGCCTCATGATGGTCATTCGATACAGTGACAGCCCCGTCGGACCGTACGATGAGTTCATCCTCATACCCGGATTCTACAGCAACCCGAAAGATGGGCTAGTTCCTAGGTTGAGGATCAGCCGAATTTATGTCTCGCACAAATACACAACGTGGAATGGTCGCAATAGTAAGTTGTCTTCGAAATTCTTCGAATTGAAAAGAGCTCACTAAATTTCTTAGACTGGAACATTCCCAAGCATCTGGCCCGCTTCGATTGGACCACAGAAGCTGACGGCACGGATACGGTCAAGATCTACCCTCACGACACGACTGCTGTGAACGACGAGACTGCTGGCCCGTCTAAGATGCCATTCTTCCAGGGCGCATTTAAGCTGCTCCCATTGGTCGGAGAATTAGTCGGGCTACCTTTGTCTACCCAGATTCTCAAGGTCCTTGGTGGCGTGAAACTGAACCCGTTGACGCTTGCCTCGCCGCCGTTGCCCGAAGGTAACGGTGTATATGATGAGCTTGTCGGTACAGACACATGGGCGAACACCGAGTTCGGATTAGCGGGCGGATTGACGAAGGTCGGCACTATTGACTTGTACCAGGGAGAGAAGGGGGACCAGGTCGGCGACACAGGAAAGAACGCGGTTGGAGACGAGTACTTTCCCAATTTCTGGCCAGGCCTTCCTCGGTACAATGCGGCGTTAAGATTGACGGATGCTACTGTACTTTTCCAGAAGCCAGACAGGTATTAGCTACAGCCAAGCAGCGATCGGAAGGACGGATCCGGGAGCATGATTCCGTTGTGGACATCTCGGTAAGCCTTGCCCACGGCTTATCTTGTGGCCTTCCCCTTCTCGAATATTCACAAACCCATAAATTTACAACGAAAGTAGACTCAATAAACGCGATCGCGAGTCTACACTTGCAGCAAAATTCTACACAGAGTCGCCTACTAGATCTATCCTCACGGAGGCTGCAGATAGTTGGGTTCCACTCTACTTTCTGATTCGGGGGAAACTCCTGATTTTCTCTTGGCGCGAGGCCCCGGCCGGTGAGATTACTTGCGAGGTTCTCGGGCCACTTGCCTCTCTGGACTTATCAGCAGGCTGCCATTCTCGGCAGTTACACAAATAAGCTACCTAAATAGAGTTGAGCCCGCAAAAATTGTCGCTATTACAATGTTTATCAACGAGCGGGCGGCAAGCGGCAATTTAGTCATGCCCCGAGTTTTAAGAATATGAGGGCTTGTTAAAAGCAACTTCTTGACTGGGAACTTCTTTGAGATCGAATTCATGTGTAACTTTCGCGAAGAACAACCAGAGGACATATATTACAGTCGCTCCTCCCGGATAGGCCTTTAGACTTGGTTGAAGGGCTTTGTCGCGTTCAAGTCATTCACTCCGTATTCGTTATCGTACCTTGGATCATCCTGCGGGCAACCATCTCTCCGGGCGCGACCTGAGAGGATTTACAAAATGGCGCGGGCTTCTCAACAAGACAAAAGAGCTTCTCTGAGAAGTAGTCTAAGAACCGGAGTTAGATCACGATCGAACGACGATTGTACATGCTTCTTATCGAACAGAATACATCTCACCCCGCGAGGAACAAAACGGTCATCTACTATAGCACTAGTACTAAGATGTGGCAAACCGTCTGCTGTATAATGGTGCAATCACAGGCCCTCCTTTACACAAGCGTTGAGATATCCTACAAGCGCTGTAGGGTCTTTGTTAATAGTCTCAGCAGAAGGGTAGGCTTGATACGAAGCTCATCGTGTACTCTTGATATTCAAGTACTAAACTTCATTTGTTAATTGTTTTTAGTAGGCATAGTAACAAGATCAAGGTTTGTCATCATTAAGCTTTTGAACTTCTTGTTTCTTCTACAACAGAGGGTAGTAAAATACATTTAGTGGTCTAGTGTTCATTGCGTACTGTGCTAGTCTACACTCAAACTTATGGGCTATGATACATTATCTCTACCTCTGCGACCTTAGCCAAATCTCTTCGCAGTCTCATAATCACTAAGGAAACAATCTATATCATTCCACTTTTAGAAGCCTGTTCAAGGCGTTTTTACACATATTCCTTGCGCATCCTGCTGCGGCACAGATCCTTGGCCTAAGCCAGGTTTCTGATCCTGCCAACTCCACGAATCAGACACATGTATCATTAGGCACCGAAATAGCCGCTGACGATTGTTCGCAATGGGCGCGACTCGTCCTTCGCTTGCGGGACGTAGAGTTAGGGAGTTGGTCGTGTATGCGGCGTGGCTCGTGCAGATGGCTTCGTTCATCAACGTGTGTTGGATTCAACCCGACATGGTCGATCTTCTTCCTTTTATGATAGTGGCCAAGCACCCAAATCAAAGCACCCGAATCATGTCTATGAAAAGAGCACCTGTAGTCATGTCCCGCATGAATCTCGCACGTAAGATAGGCAGCCTGGCAATGCATTTCAATCGACTTTCTGTGCTCGTTGGATCGAATTGATGAGCGCAGGTGCAGCGCGGGTTGAGTATGAGAGTTGAGGTGGATTGTGATGTATTGACTATGGAGCTCCACCGAGTGCACGATATATCTAAACCACGTGCGGCTGCGCGC
Source organism: Epicoccum nigrum (assembly GCA_002116315.1). Classification (NCBI taxonomy): domain Eukaryota; kingdom Fungi; phylum Ascomycota; class Dothideomycetes; order Pleosporales; family Didymellaceae; genus Epicoccum; species Epicoccum nigrum. The sequence continues at coordinate 20,672 of KZ107856.1, forward strand.
ACTAACCTGAAATAGTGCTAACTAAGACTACCAACCAATAAGAGGGCTAGTCCCTCGGACAATTGATCGAATTGATCGCTATTGAGATCTTGAATAGTATGGCTATCGCTAGTCTTTACTATTTAGTCAACGCTAGGGCATACATTACATTTGTTTTCGGAGCTTTGTCTTCACTTGCGCGTTTCTATTGCAGAGCGCTTGTACTCAAGTCATAGGGTTAGGACGACTCTGCGTATTGTGCGGTCTTTGTAGAATTCCTTTCATCTTGGTGATTTGAAATGAAACATTCGCTGACGCCCTCACAGCTCGTCAGCATTGCTCATCAGGTGGTTTTGCATTTGTTTCTCAATCTAGGTTGTGGAAAGTAAGTCCTTGAGTGGAGTAAGGTCGAGTATACCACTGATCAAAATGCGGGAAGACCTATGAACACTGTATGCAGCTTTCAGTCTCTTGGTCTCCTCAAGGTAAGCTCCCCAAATCACACCTGTAGAATTTATCACTTAAATATGAAACAGATTGCTTTCATCGAGGAAATTGTTATTAACAGGGTTCATTATGTTATCAAAATCACATTGCTTCCGTTCTATCTTCGATTATTTCCGGATCAGTCGTTTCGAAGATTGGTCCACCTGGAATTCTTATTGAGGTCTGTAGTGTTCCTTTCAAGTTTGTAGGCTGTGACTCAGCAGCAAGTCAAGCTATAACAGTTTTAACATTATGCAGGCTCATGATAGTCCTCCAGTGCATACCTCTCGAAAAAATACTGATTCCTTCACAGCATCAGGATATTCAATGCATCGATACTCGCACGGTCATGCTTACGCCGCCAATTCTGGTGCGTGTAACTCAGCAACTACCCTACCAAGATTAACGCTCACAGAATATTGTAATGGACTCCTACATTATCTTTATTCCGATCCCGACAGTATTGGCGCTTCAGATGACGCTGCGACGCAAAATTGAAATGCTCTCAGCACTAGTCTTTGGGCTCGTATCAGTTACAGTTGCTATCGTTCGGTTGTGTGTACTTGTTTCAGTACCATACATGAGGACTGATGCCTCAATAGATGTTGGGAAGATGATTGTTGTCGCATCCTTTTAGGTTCAGTGCGCAATTTTCGCTGTCAATCTACTCTCGCTAAAGTCTCTTTGGACACGGGTGAAGAAAAGACTGATGTCCGATGAAAGTGGTATCATTTCGTCAGACAATCCCCAGATGCATTCATCTCTCAAAGTCGGTTCCCGAAAAAGAAACACAATGGAGTCGATCACGCGGCTGGAAAGAGGAATCAATAGGAACGAGTCCGAGGAAGGGCTGTGTTGGTCAATTTTATTGCGAGTGTATCCGCATGTCGAGGATTTGCAGTCTGAGGCAGGACTCTCGGAGAAGCCAAGCGATTGCTGTTAATAGTAATCAATATGTGATCTAACCGTCACACAGAAACTCGAAATGCAAAAAATTCCTACAATTCGAGGGCATCGCGGAATGATGTTGGTTTCAGAAATATTTGTGACATGCCGTGCGACTGTCCCTGGGGGACTGACAACCACGCCACACAGCTGCAGGAGTAGCTGTTAGCGCTAGTCCACGGACAGGCAATGTCCCGCGCCAATCCAGCCCCCTAGCTGGTGCCCCAATTTATGCTCACCCACATATAATGTCAAAAGACACAACTTTCCCTGGTCGCTCAACACTTTTCAGACCTAAACTTGGTCTACTTTTTCTCACCTCACGTCCGTGAGAGTCTTACAATAAAACGCAAAGCTCTTACTACAGATAGCACAGTCAAGATATAATCCATTTCGTAACTTTGAGAGCCTTCTATCCCGGTCCTTTCGTATCAAAATAGAGGTTGGGCGGGCTATACGAGCACGCTCTCACAGTTCAGATTGTCGAAGCGCACGGTGCTGAGTGGCAGATCTGTATTGGACAGTTGCGTGCCGTCCTTGATCATGTATTGGTTTCACATCGTAATCGCGAGACTTGTCGGTCTTCTATCATTACTCACATGCCGTCGCTATCTCTCCACGATCAGCGATATTCCTGGCCTGTTCTCAGATTTTTTTACTCGACTCTGGCATATGACGAGAATTCTGAAGGACCATCAGAACCTAGAGCTTATGTTACTGCACGAGAAACATAGGAAAGATCGAATCCTTCGCGCTTGCCGATAGCTGACATATCGAGGCCATTTTGTACGGATGTCCCACAACGAAATCAGCGTCAGCCATCCAGATACCATCCAAAAAATTCTATTGGCACCTCTTCACAATGTCAGTTCTTTAGCTAAAACAAACTTTGACCGCAGAACATAACTTCATGGTAGAACAACTGGTATGAGATACACGCTCTACCAGACTATCGCTTTCAGTCTTCAATGAGCATGACAGATCCCAGGAAGAAGGCTGGGAAGTCGAAATACATTGCAGGTGCCTACAATGTCTCCAATATTCTGAGATCTGAAGATTACATTGATCAAACGTTTGAGCTCTTTATTCGCTGGCTCGACAAATATGCAGAAGATGTGAGACCCATGGACGTTAACAGATACATATCTTTCGCAACATTTGACGTCATCGGCGAGGTCATATTCTTAACGTCATTTGGCTTTTTGCAACAAGGAAGAGATATCGGAAACGCAATCAGCAATTCTTTGGCCCTCAATGCATACGTCGCTCTTGCCGGGTACTTCCGCTGGATCAAAGCTGCGATACGAGAGGGACTGTGCAAAGATTTGGTCGTCTCATAGGCAGACTCACAGCAGTTACGGTACATGACTTACCCAATGGACGTGAAGTGAGCTGACTGCTAGCGACAGTTTTCTGCAAGCATGTATAAAGGAGGCACTGCGCGTGTTCAGCCCCGTCCCGATGGGTCTTTCCAGGTTAGCACTCAGTGGAGGCTTGGGTCTTGGCAGTAGGGTCATCCCCAAGGGTACTATAATATCGATCAACCCTTGGGTTGTTCACAACCCCAAGGAGCTCTGGGACGAGGATACGAACCAGTTTAACCCTGATCGGTGGCTTGATCATCTTGTAACCAATCTCGACAAACACTTTATCTCGGTCCGTAACGTCATTCGATCCTGGCTGATTGATGAGAAGTCCCATGTCTTGATCCTAACATCTTGCAGTTCGGCGCCGAATATGGCTCATGCCCTGGCCAAAACATAGCTAAAATAGAGTTGTCAAAGATCACGGTAACGTTGGTACGAGACTATAACATCAGTCAGGTTTGCAAGGAGCAGACATGGAGATGGAAAGCATATTTCACAGTCGTGCCTCACTCCTGGCCAGTCCTAATTACAAAACGCACGTCACATTGAGAGCCTCCAATTCAATTGATACAATAGTCCGTCCTTTGCAGCTACTCAACTCGACTACCCTAATATAAACCTTCACACATTATTCCGTATATCCTTGTCATCTTCCAGGCATGCGCCTTCTTCTCAAATTCGTACAGTAGAGACCCATCAAATCATACCCATGAGGCAGTCAAATGTACGCGAAAAGAAAGTATATATGTTTTTTCGCTCCTAAACCTATTTGTCATTTTATTCCTTTCTTTCTTTCTTTCTATATAAATCGTCTAAAATGGCGTATCATCTGCGTCACCAGCTTTCTCCCGAGGCGTAATGTTCCCTGCATCTGTATCAGGGAAGCTCTCTTGAACAGCCCCTAGTCCGCGATAGGGTTGAGTTCCTAAGGCCGAGGCTGGCGAGCTGTAGAAACTAATATTCAAAGCAGCCTGCGATGGCCCGGACTGTCCAGTAGTAGTGACTGGGGGAGAAGTCGTATCGTCCTCGAAAGAGAGTCTGGAGAAGCCACCGATAGTGTCATCAACCTGCCGTGGCGTTATGGTATTTTGAGGTTGCTGAGGCTTTGGCGTCCGCTTCGTTGTCATAGTAACCTCTAGCAAAGAACCCTCGATATTGGTGGGGGATCGGAAAAGAGACATTGCAGGGAAATTTTGCTGCGGAGTCGTTTCGCTACTACGTCCTCCCCCAGATTCGAATAGAGACCGTGCAGGGACATTGTGCTTTGGGGTTGTGTCGTTACCACGCACTCGCCCAAAAATACTCGAAGAAGTCCCCTCCTGAACTTTTGGTAGTCGCGAGGGTGAAATCGATTGATCACGCTCAGTCTCGCTCCCTTCTGCATCGCAATTAACTTGAAAGCCAAACAGAGGTTGTGATGACTCCTTATTTGCTTCCTCTTCGAGCCATTGCTCGACCTTGTCCCAATCACCCTCACCAACTGGTGATTCACTGGCAATGGTGAACGAAGTATCGTAATGCTGCCCAGTATCGGCCGACATCCGCCGAGGAATTGAGCTTGGCTTTGATCTAGGAGACCTGTTGTTCTGTCGGGCGACCTTGGGGTCTTTCAAGCGGTTGACTGCTTGTCCTTGGACAGGTACCGTAATGTGTGGCGAAGCGGTTATTTCTGTCTGCACACGCCGGGTCGCAGGCTCTTCGCGGTCAATTTCGTCCAACTTGCGCTTACGGAATACACCGTCTCGAATGTTCTTGCGTTGCCGCAGAAGATTCGACAGGCTCTGAGTAGATCCCATTGTTATCACGTGCCTCGCCGGACCAGGATGTTGCTGTCCTGGAGCATCCGCGGTCACAAAACGAGCCCAATGCTCTGGTTGGGGGTGATAGCTACCATGTTTTACTTTCGGGAATATTTCGACATCGCCAAAGTACGTTGGCAGAAATTGACTGGGCGTCTCGACCTCAGTCACTGACTTGGGCAAGTCATACCAACAGCACTGGTCGCGGCTGCGGAGGATACTCGCATATGCGAGTAGTCCTTGACGTGCAAGCACAACGCGGCCTTGGTGTGGTGCTTGACTGAAATCTGATGGATCGAAAGTTGGGATACCGAGAGACACGTCTGGAAGGTCGCGTACTAGCAGCCCCAGCGCATCAATGAGTTCAGGAAGCACGACCATCGGCACGTAGCAGCCTTCGAGCTCACGGCTACCTCGTACCTCGGCAAAGTGATTACAATTCACTTTGTTTTCGGCAACGCATGAAAGTAGGTTCTCTGGAGAAGCCAGCCGCTGGAGTTGTGTGACATTTACCATCTTGGACGGGCGATGAAACCATATCTTATAGTCGATATCAACAGCGTACGTATCCTGGGATGGCTTGTCGTAAAGGTTTAGCAAGTATTCGAAAACCTGATGCAGACTCGATGGAAGTTTGCCATGCTCGCCCAATGCGCGGTAAAAGTCATGTAGCATCTTGCGACTAACTCCCAATTGTATAGAATGCATGGCTTTTGCGAACTCTGTCCGAATTGCTTGGAGCCACTCTGGACATACCTCACAGCACACTGCTAACCAAGATAATACTGGCTCGATAGCAAGTGCGACAAAGTTTCCGCTTGCAGGCAACTCGCCACGACGCGGGTCGCTCGATTGCGCTGGTTGCTCGAATGAGAACGTGAGGGTGACATTAATTGTCTGCCACGGGTTCTCGTCAGGACCAGCAATCTCTTTGATCTTTCGACAAATGTCGCGGGGAGTAAGATCCCATTGCTCATGGTAAAGCCGCGTGATAATCCCGTCCAAGTAGGGGTGACCCAGAGACAGGTTCCAAGGGATAGACGGGCCGAGTGTAGGCGTCGCACGATCTTTGATGTAATTCTTCTGCAAATCATCCAAGGCTGGCTTGGTAACATAGCCTACCTCTTTCAACTTGCTGTTATGAATTTGATTGTTTTGAGCGCGTCGCAGATCCATGTTCGCTAAATCGAGCAACTCTTTTAGGCTCTTGCCCTTTTCAGAGGACTTAGAATGTCCTTGATGATCGGTATAGTCTCGGAAGCAGCGTTCAATCGTTGCTTGCCTTTTCCTTGCTTCCTGAGTACGCTTTTGCATGACTGCCTCGCTCCGAGCGGTCGGGGTTGGCGCCATGCGCATGGTCCAGAGTTCACACAGATCGTCAATGAGCTGAATGACAGCTTTGCCATCGGCAATCATAGCCTCCTTTGGGGCGGTGTTGCTGAGGGGAAACCTGTATGCGTGAGAATAATCCACGAGTAGAACCTCCACAACTTCATAGTCGACAACGCGTATGAGCACGCTGTCGTGCGACATATTGCCATGCACGATGCCATTGAAATTTAGGAATTCTAGAGCCGCAAACAATCGACGAAGTAGCTTGAAGGCAGCCCTAAACCGCAGACTCGGATGCCATTGCTTCATAGTCGTACGAAGGGAGGCATACGACTGGAACCCTTCGTACAGGTCTGTGATAATGACTGGTACGTCGTGGATAGAAGTTGACTGTCGGTAGCTCACAACGGAAGCGTCTACCTGCGACATGTTGAACATGACGAACTCCTCGTCGCGTCGAGGTGCATCATCCGGAAATGCTTTGGCAGCGAAAGATGTACCAGTAAATTTGTGCCGCACTGCGGAAGACCGGTTTGATAGTTGTTGATAGCCGGATACATATTGCAATTGAGCCCAGCCTTCGTTCCGCGTCCGCACGTCTTGCAAAGTGAGGTCTACAGGGTCGGCCCGGTAGTTTGTCGACGTTACAATTTCTCGTGGAGTCTTCATCAGCCAAATATCCATCTGAACATCTCGAACAGTGACATGGGTGCTATGGCTTCGATCGAGATACAGCATTTGCGGAAGGGTATCCTTAGACCTCCTGGAGCGTGCAGGCTTCTGTAGGGGAACCCCGTTGACTGTGCACTTCGTTTCGGACATCGAGTGAACGCGCCATAGGTTGGTCCCCCAGTCCGGCACCATCTTAAACTGTTGTACACCAACACTGGAACTCGGCAAATGCACATCTGGCGATTTGGCGTTGGTAGCAGTTGTTGACTGTCGACCGAACACATAATCAAATTTGTGTTCGTTGAGAAGCAGGAAGACCTGGACACCGACCGCGATATTGCCTTGACGAACAATATTGGTCCTTATGAATGCACTGTCATGTAAATGAATTGAAGAGCTCGGTGGCGTAATACTGACAATAGCCACAACATCTTCAGAGCGAATGTATGGAGGGATCGATGGTCGATTTGGAGAATCCGCCATCTTTTCTTAGCAGATGGAAATTGATGGCAGATACAAGTTGGGTGAGGTGGGTGATTATCTCAGGGAGGAGATAGTGCAAGAATTACTTATAGGTGAGCTCTCGAATTAGTTTGATAGGACACGTTAGTAATCTTGCAATAAAGACCCGTCACGCTGCCTTTTTCACTAGTTCAACAAAATGCAGTGGGTTACATGAGTCATACATTGAACAATGTATAGTGTTCCTGTGTGACTCTTGGCTCTTAAGTGAAGCATTTAGTATAACCTAAGAACGTTACTAATCCGAAATTTTGTGCACTGATGTTCCTAAATCTCACGGATATCTTAACTACGGACTTTCTAAAAGTGTCCCAGTTCAGATTCGGGTACTAGTTTCGCCCAGAGAAGTGTTAGACGTGTATGGACAGACGTCAGGTCACTTCTTAAATTATAGAGTGCGAATTGCTTGGTTGGACGTGAACAAGAGATAAAAAGCTTGTTACCCTAATTCTGTGCAGCTGTATCTTCTTCACCCATCTCCATCGTAGTCTCGAAAAGTCAATGTCTCTCGAACATTTTCCTCAACCATGGGTATCGTTCTTCGATCTAAGCACTTGTTCTTGTATTACAGCATCTTTACTCTTGGTTCCCTCGCAACATTCGCGCATAGTCTTTCTATTAGATGCTACACGAAGAAGCTGGTTAAAGCGTTCTACATTGCTATCTACTTCTTGACGCGAACCTTCTAGAGCGATTAATTTTTTCTGCTCCTAATTGCGTGTAAGATAGTAAGCAAGGTAAAACTGTGAGTTCGTGGGTCGTAGTGCTAATTGGAGCGTAATCGGGAATAACAGTAGAATCTTCTACACGGGAGATAAATACGACATTTCAGGTCGCAGTGATGGGAGTCGTCTTAAATTACAGCTAGAGTCTGTGCTTGTAAATTTTTGCGGTGCAATTCGGTTATATAGGCCCCGATCGTCACCTCTGTTAATTATCCTGGACTAGTACGTCTCAGGGCATGTATATATCGTCACCTTCTAGCTAGATAGCAACTAAGCGCAGTTTCCATCATTTTCAGCGGCTGTCTACGCCGCCACATAAATGCAGAGCAGAGTCGACTGATTCACAGTCACAGCCGCAGTACTGGGTCAATTAGAAGCGATCTTGCCATTTGAGTACTGAGAGACACATACATCAATATTCAACCAAGCGCAAGGCTAACAGCGATCCTCCTCCTTGCATTCCTTTAAAGCCCACAAAGCGCACCCGCCAAAGATGCAAAGGTACAAATCGACGATGTCGGAACTGGCTTCGGAACCTTTGGTGTTAGTGTCACCTATTTGCGAGTTAACATACCCCTAATCACAATGAAATAATTGAAGAGGATCCGTAGGTTCCAACATTTGCCCCTAATTGAAACGTCCCACCGCCATCAAATCGCCATCCATTTTGCGGAAAGAATAATCATAGTGCTCGACAAGATGACTAGGCACTCACTAGTCTGCGCTCAGGAGATAATCAAGTCTTCGGCTAGGGACCGCAGCCTACGTTGTAAGAGCAACGGCAGCTAGCTTAGGGGTTAAGGAGGGTATGTACGCAAGCCAAGGCTTTTGCGCACTCATATATGCAAGGGGTATCACAAAATGGATAGCGTGAATATCGCAAACAGCAACCCAGCTCAGCAGATGTCAATTGCCAAGTATCTGTTCCCAAGGTCTGTCAAATGAAGATGTTGTGTCGATGATGCACCTCGATAAGAAAGGGTTGGCGGAGTCGGCGTGGCCGCTCGCATGCACAGCCTTGTCGACTTCGGGCAGCCTGGTTCGTCTATGGTGGTCAGGCTAAGTATTGAAATCTTCTGAAAAGAAGCGTCGACAGCAATACTGATGCACCATTACTTAGGGGTTGTTGACCATCTTCTTTCCACTGCAACACTTATCTTAGGGCTCTATCCAGCACGAACGCTCAGAGAGCGCGATCCGCTAGTCGTATTTGTTTCCACTGTCCATCTCTCCTCCGCACTCGTCTAAGATGGCTGCTCACTCCGCGACAACAACCGATGGAGTATCTACATCTTCGTATGGTGAGTGCATTACAGTGTAAGCGAACGACTGTGGCATTATTCCGCAGGTACTGGAGCAACTGTTCTCCTTTGGTCCGACACCTTCCGTTGCAAATGACGATACACGACTTGAGCTGGCACAACTAGCCAGGACACTCTATGTAGCCCTCAAGACTCCTCGAGAGATGATGATAGAACACAATCGGGTTCAGGTATGCTTTAGAGCTTTAAGCGATTTCAAAAAAGTTGGCTTCTATACCAGTCAGGATGCCATGCAGCAATCACTGCTTGCTACAATGCAGGTGTCTTCAAAGCAATTTCAGATACACCACTGCACGTCATTTAAATAACAAAGATGCTCAGTTCGTCTCCTGCTGCTGAAAAAACATTTGGGAAGCTCAATTGCGTCCTCTGTATCCATTTCTTCTGAATTACATAGCCCGCATGTTGAGGCATCTTGCAGCCAGAGGATGCATCAAAGAAACGGGATCTGACGAGTATGTCTCCACGAACGTCTCAAAGGCTCTGATCATTCCCACCATTGGTAATGGTTACCCAGTTCTGTAAGTACTCACTCTCTTCCTCGCCATAACACTATCACACATATCATCTTATCGAGACCGTACTGGTGGAGACCACCTAGCCTGTAGCAAGCTCGCAGAGTACTTGCAACACAGTTGCAGGATCGTCCGCCCTTGGATATGCAAATGGATAATGACATGAGTGATTACTGGCAAGGCCGACCCAGTTGGATGAATAGCGGATTCTATCCGAAAAAGAAGAATCTCATGGAAGGTTTTAGTCATGATGAAGATGAGGTCTTTATAGCAGATATTGGAGGAGGACACGGTCGCAACCCACAGGAATTCAGGTGCGGTGTGACACCGAACTAGTTTGGATCACTGACTGACAAGGAAACATGTGGCGGCGTAGACAGCCGCTGAAAATGATGGGAACTGCGCTGAGTTGCTATCTAGCTAGAAGGTGACGATATATACATGCCCTGAGACGTACTAGTCCAGGATAGTTAACAGAGGTAACGATTGGGGTCTGTAGGACCGACTTTCACCGCAACAAAACAAGGACCAAGTATCCGAAGGCTCCCGGTCGACTCGTAGTGCAAGACCTCCCTCTCGTTATCGATGGGATCGAGCATCCGGACTCCAGTATTGAGCGCATGAGATATGACTTCCATACCGAACAGCCATTAAAAGGTATAAATGGTGTCAGCAGCTTGATGCATTGAAGCTGACTAGGTCTCTAAGGTGCTCGTGCATACTATGTGCACTCCGTGCTGCATAACTGGCCGAATAGAATGTTCATGAGCATTCTCAAGCGGATCGTTGATGCCATGAAACGAGAATAGGGCAAGCTGTTGATCAACAAGTTTGTTTTGCCGGACCGGAATGCAGACTCTGAAACCACCGGGTTGGACATGCTGCTCATGGCACTCTTCACCTCCAAGGAGCGAAAACTAAAAGGTGGGAAGCAGCTTCTCGAAGCATTTGGCCTCGGCCTGAAGATTATATCTTTCTAATCTGTCAAGCACTGACAGGAGAGCTTGATTGAACGCGAACTAGCATGATAAAGCCCTACCTTGCTGCAACGACAAGAATCTTGGTTGAATGAGTCAATCAATAGTCATCAGATATCTTTTCCTCTCGTCATTTTCTTTGCGATATGATCATGAGAGATTGCGATACCTGAACGGCTCATTCCTGTTTTCTGTACCATGAACGGGGCGAACAATCATTGTGATGAATGCATGCTATGACCTATGTTCTAGAGTGAAATTGGTCTGACAAGCGAGTCATGTTCTAGAGTGAGCTACATCATTGCCACGTCGCCAGAATCATGTTACATTGCACCTGAAGATGCTGTTTCTATCATCTTTCAGAGGTTGTATACCGGAGGCGCTCCTGAGAGACATCTTATTGTGGACGTTTCAAGCAATTCGATTCCGGGTCAGCGCTCTGCATGGCCCTATGTCAAAGGCTTGTGCCACATGCATGTTAATGAAAACCCGGGCTTCGACGTTCATGGACCTACATTGACAAAGGTGCCTTGAGGAAGGTTCGGAACAAGCTGCTCACTGTCATGATTATGATTCTTGTTATGCTACGGATACCATTGACTGTAGACCTTTCAATCGTACGTCTAGCAGCTTTAGCTGGATCTTAGATGATAATTGTTAACAAAGATGCCTATATGAGATTGGTGCCATCTTTCACATGCAGTCGAGTACCTGGGAACTGTACGACGTGCCCTTGAAAACCATCTCATAACAAGACGATTGGCATGTAACAACACGATTGGCAAGAATATCTACCATAATTACCAGCTGTAGTTCATGCGCACAATCTGTATTGGTAGATTGTGCAGTCGGCGTTGTCTGTGTCCCCTGCGACAGACCAATTTAGTAAGTCAACTGAATGAGATACATCCAGCGTAACGAAAAATAGTACAGCTGCAGCATAACAGCGGACTAGCAGAGCACATTCAGTTTAGTTGTTCGTTTAATCCTGTGTGACCATCCTAATAACGACGCGTAAGTCTGTACTGTGGATGTCGGCAGACAAGAGCTGCAAGTAGGGCAAGCATAGCGGCACGTTGTGGTATGCTAAGAGTATTGGTCTTGATATGGTAGCTCATATGGCTTTCCATACTGCTTATTCCCCATAATATCTGCTTAATTTTCGATGTCGCCCTTACGAGACTCTTTTCCTGGACCGCCTCGCGTGTTTTTACACTCTGATCGAATTGACATTTTCTCGATTCACTTATTCTCAAAGTTGAACACCAATCACAAAGGCCTATGAGTCTTGGAATCTTCTGGTTGTGCACTTCCAGTAGGATGATGGGTCCTGTCGCGGCGCAGGTTTCTCAATTCCACTCTAGCTCCTCAGTTGCATCTGCAACATAGTCCATTAGCAGGCTTCAAATAATTAGCACCACAACCGAGTTTTGATGTTGTTAACAACCATTACAAGATCTCGCTCGAGCGGGGCTGTTTACCGGTAGTAGAAACAGTACCCGGAAGCAACAGCCCTCACACACTCAGGTACGTACCCAAGTAGGTCCCGGTAGGACGAGATGCAATATATTCTGTGTACGCCTAGCGCGTAGTCAATTTCCTCACAATGAGCTCCTTCAGTACTTGGATTTGGCATCTTACGTACAGCGGCTATTGAGATATCTCAACAATGCGGGGTGACATCAGCTGCTACGGGTAGGACCTATCTTTACGTCACGACTGTCAGGCGTCTTAACTGACACCTTATATACAACGCGCACAACTTCGCATTTGCAAAGATCTGACAGCTTTGCACACACTTTTCAAATTACACTATCAAGTTTAGAGATCCAAACACAGGATACGCAATTCGCGACCCAGGTACATCGGTCCTCGATACAAACATGCAGAACGACAAGGGCCAAGGCGTTTCGCACGCAACGGACTCAAAGCTGCCACAAAAGGCGCAGGAAAAGGTCCGTACCACTCGTAATTGCCTTACACATAGGAGGCTGATAGCTTTGACAGGTTCCCTCAAGCATTGAGCATCAAGTCCCTGACTCAGCACACGACACCAACAGCAACATGGACACGGGCAAGGTGTCACATGCCACTAGCGATTTGACGGTTCCTAAAGTCCTTCAGGAAGGGTTGCCAGCCAAGGTTGAGAAGATTGTTCCCAATGCTATTCATGATAACCGTGGCGCAGACATCCAGATACTTAGGTATTGCAAAGTCACCACAGTAGACGAAGCAATGGGTCATAGGTGCCTAAATTCATCTACAATGAGTTTTGAAAGTGCACATGTTTGTATGCATCTCAGAGTGTGCATTTCAGGCAGTTCGTGCTTCCCTATAGAAAGACACAATTCTGATGAAGTAAGTACTCTACTTATTTGGAATTTGAAAGCTTGTTATTACGTACCTTCGAAGACCCTCCATTAACGTGTCCCTGTCCACTGAAAAGAGAAACCGAAACCTTCCCGGGGTCTCGGCATGGTATGCACGCCCACTCGACATCTCCACACCATTATCATATAGCTTCTGCTTCAGCGCATCCTCTGCTTCCCATGACCATTCTTGTAAACATGCAGAAAGATCAATCCAAAGAAAAAACCCGGCATTTCTAAGGCATACAGCGTAAGCTATCGCAATGCAGAAGCGCAAAAAGGGCATCTGTGTATACTTACGCTGCTCGGGCGTACGGAATACTAGCGTCGTTAAATGCTTTTGCAGCAATCATTTGGTGTTCTTTGAGAGTACACTGGCTCTCCGCAAGGAATCGAGTATGAAACTCGTTGTCCTCAAGTATTGTTGCAGCTATTGCATCTGTGAAAGGTGACGTCCAATGAAATCGACTATCCGCTCGTTAGTTCGTTCCAGTGATGTGACGATTTCACTCACGCCAAAGAACGAACAGCTTTTGTCAGCTCCGAGTTCTTCGATATCAAGCATCCAAGTCTCAGACCAGCGGAGGCAAAGTCCTGAAAAGCTGATCAGCTAAGCATGGCGTCATATCTGAACTCGTGACAAACTTTCGAGAATCCATATAGAACATGCACAAGACTCCTCTTGATTCCTTTGAAATCTATTGAAAGTGCAGAAGTGAAGCCGGGATTCGAGTCGTCGGTATAATATACAGAGAAAGAGTAAATTTCATCGCTGATTAGGTGTATATCGTGTTTGTTGCAGAAGCGCATAATTGCTTCCAGGGCATCTCGTGAGTAGCACCGACCTGTTATCTTGAGTTTCATCGCTTACTCGACAGCATGGTGTTCAGGACTTACCAAGCGGATTGTGAGGGTTCGTGATAACCAGTGCCCGTACTCTTGTGCCGTTCTGCCGTGCCCCCTGGAACGCGCGCTCGTAGCAATCAACTGCCTGCACGCTGAATTGATCTACATCTCCAAATGGAGTGTAGATCAGCTGACATCTGAGTTGTGTCAGTCACCTTTCTAAACGTGACTCCAAGACAACCTTACTTTGATGTGGTCTGCAGATCTGGTACAAATGACCCATAAATGGGCATACCAAGAAGCAGTCCTTCATTTTCTTCGGCTATGCAGCGAGCTAAGATTTGGTTAAGTGCCGTTACTCCCGCAACATATGACACTTCATCGCTCGTCACTTTCGAACTTGGATAAAAGTGTGCATTGACGAATTGTGATGTGGCTTGCCTCAGACGTATCGATCCGAATGGCCCGTCCTGGTATGTTAATGTACTGCTATCGAGGGACTGGATACTCTACGCATATTGAGCAAGGTTCTTTGACGTATTCGTAAGATTATACCGACCTTGTTCTTAATAAAATCCAGCATTATTTGCTGTGTACATAGCTGCCTGTCGCATCAGTTTGAATTTTTTTCTGCGTGGAACCCGGACTTGAACATGCATTTTCCGCATTTGCGAGGGATACTAAACCCTTGGGGTATTCGTTTTTGTTGTACAACGGTCCTCGCTTTTTTTGGTATCCCGCAGCAAGATCGAGATCCGCATAGGTACAGCCGCGAGTGGACAGCATGGCCTTAATGTGGGTTGTCAAACAGGGAATACTCTCTCGTATCTTCTCTAGTAGGAAGTGTAAAGTATAGTAGCTGTTGGATGTGCGAGAACGAGAACTCATATATAACACTATTCTAATATACCCTTCGGGTACTAATGCGGATGCCCCGCCTCATATGGAAGGTGTGAGTTTAGCGAGCACCGAGATGTCGTGCACCGACATGTAAGTCCGATGACCTCATTCCGAAGCAACAAACTCCGATGCTGACACATGATATCTGCCCAGATTTGAAACTACTTCGATATGATAGACGCGATCGTTGTTTGCTTTACGACGTCTTATGGAACAATAAAAAGCGATATGACAACCTATATCTTCCTCGCCCAATGTTGACATCCGTGAATCTACGCAAGAATCCTTCAGCACAGCATGTGACACGTATGCCTTAGCGCTGCCTGAGTTATCTAAGCACTTTTACTTGCCAACCTTCTGCGTCCTGTGGAGTCCAAATTTAACATCTCTGTGGGTGACAACTAACCAGCAAAACGAAACGCACTGCCAACAATTTACACGGCCGAAGAGTATGCAAGGTGAAGATGCGATGTCTCCCGTCAGCGATGACTTTCTCAACCTTCTGCACAGGCTCTGTGAGGGGCGCGAAATGCCTATACTGGTCACGGACCTTATCGCTGAACGCTTGGTACATCGGAATCTCTTCAGTATCAACAAACTTTCACGAAGCCTCAGTATACAGGCAAATAATATCATATATAGGGACGTAGCTGTTGAACTTGACGGCAGCAAAGAGTCTGTCGAAAAGGCCTCTCTGCTTTTCCGAACACTCCTCACATGCGACTCTGCTGTCCACGCGGTCCGCGCACTCTCTCACTGCCTGGTGACCCTATACAGGACTGGAGAGATGAGACTTTGCAACTTGATAATGGCGAAAGCATCGAAGATCCACTCCGTGGCAAGACGCCACCCAAAATCAATGCTGACCTCGCAGAATTCACCCAAGGAGAAATCGAGCTCTACGACAAGATCGTAGCTTTATCTTTGGCGAGCATGCGTCGGCCCACGAGCGAGGTCTGTGTATGGGAGCTTTATTTGTACGCCTTCGGCAGAACACCCCAAATCGAGGGGTTCAGCGTCAGCTCTGACTACTTCCGGTTTCCCAACTTTCGCAGTACTTTGCTGAACTTGGCGCATGATCCATTATTCGGAATCCTGCGGTCTCGCAGTCTGTGCTTGGATTTGCCAAAGGGCAAACACCGGCACACCAGTGTCGTGCAAGGCTGGGATAGCGCATTTCTCGCTTTGTTTACAGTTCCAAGCATTCAGAGCATTTCAGCAATCACAAGCCTGAAGTCTGAGGCCGTCTGTCAACTGAGCACTGATAGATCCTCGATTACACGACTCAATTTGCACCACTACCAGATCCAAGATTGCGATTTGAGTTCCTCGTTGACAGCCACACCAAGCCTGAAATACCTGAACTATCATGCTATCATCGATCACGTGTGGCTAGGTAATGCCACCTCGGAGCGCGGTGTGGGTCTTGAACCTCTTTACGATGCACTTTTTCGCGTGAGTGATAACTTGCAAGAACTTGAAATATCTAAACACTTTAACGATGACAGCATCCACTTTGATCCAGACTACTCTATAAGTTACGGATCTCTCTCCTGCCAGAGAGGACAGCTATCGATTCTCAAGCGGCTCCACACGCTGACCATTCCGTACGCGACGCTACTCGGCTTTCCACGCCAAGATCATGTCTGAGACTGGGACGAAATATTGCCGTCTTCACTCCGCCATATCGTACTTACCGACAATCTCGAATATCACTGCCTACCCAACTGCTGGACGGATGATGACCTGATCCCGATCGTCTCAAGCCTTGTAGAGTGGTTATCGGCTCGCAAGCAAGGAGAAGAAGTCGCAGAATTCGTATTACAGCTAGACCAACTCGAATGCGACTTCAATGAGGCATTACGAGAGGAGCTGACTCGAATGTGCTTCGAGAGAGGCGTGCAGTGCTTGGTTGAGAAAAAGTATGCAGACCGCCCCAAGACGGCAATATTCAACATGCCAAGGGGCGGTGGAGGGGGAACTCTGGCTAGAGGAGGACGTGGTCGAGGGCGCGGCACGTAGCCTCAATAGCTTCGCGTGACTGTATATCGGTGAAATTAGAAGCTCCCGCACCTCCGAAGTACACTCAGCGACATGTCGATAACCCCAGATATTCGTTTTGAGAGATACGAGCATTGAGTAGAGCGAAGAAACAGTCTGCAGAACATTTTGTAGTCATAGAAATCTTGAAACAAATCAGCGACACATGACTGCGCTTCTTGCCACTGTTGGAGTAGTGAGATGTTGACCATCTACGAAGAAGTCAGAAAAGGACCGACCATGGATCGATCGTCCTGAAATTTGAGACGGAAACAATTACAGAACATGTAATACATGTACCGTTGAAGTTATTATAACAGAAAGAGAGATTTATAGGCAATCTTTCAGGAAAAGGATCACGGCACATGCGATACTCGGCACATGCGATACTCGGCACATGCGATACTCGTCGTCAACTCCGAGTCGGGTAAAGAACACCTCGACAGGGCTCTTCTTTTCTTCGAGACATAGATGCAGACAAACAACATTTTTCAATTTATGAGGCAACTGAGGCGGACCAGAAGGATCTCATATAAATAATTTTGCGACTAGAAAAACCTAGTTCACCTTAAGACTCACCTGCCTTATAGGTAGGGCAGAGAATAGTTTCCCAGTGTATGTCATCTTCTGAGAAGATCTTGAGGCCGTAGATCCGCAGCATTTCCGTTGTCTAGTCTCTATTTTGAGATGCCAAATGCTAATATGGACAGTAAAGGCCAGAGTATCGCATTTCCATTCGCGTCAGTTCAAGGCAGAGGAGCCCCAGCACATAGTAAGTGGTCTGCCCATTTTTGAAGCGCTGGAGGGAGGTTTTAGAGAAAACATGCACTGTTATACTCTAGCTTTAGGGATAGGACAGGAAGAATATGTCGACACCTTGATATATAATTTAACGTTCTTCAATCAGGAAGAGCATGAAGTTGTAATGTGCGCCGTTTTGAAGGTCGAGACAGAGGGAGAACATATGAGGTCAAGAAAGAGAGAGAACATTTAGATATAATGTCTTTGATTTGTAGTCATTCCACCAAAGAGAACATGGCATGCCGAGATGTGGTTTTGTGATTTCCGACCAGAGAGAACATGGGAGTTCCTGGATGTCATATTGAATATCGAGGCAGAGACAGAAAACATCATCTCCTTCATAATAAGATTTTTGAACTCATTTATGCAGAGAGAACATTGCATCAGACTCTCATAGAGACGAACTTTTTCAAAGAGAGAGAACATGCAGAACGCGAGATTGTTTTTTGAGGACACACAACTAGAGACAACATGTGCTTTTTGCCTTTAGTTTTAAAGCCGGAGAGAGAGGGAAAACATGTAAACTTGCTGGTATTAGTTTTGGACTTCTTGATGCAGAAGAGACGTTGCGTCAGATTCTTCCAGTTTTGAACTTTCTCAAACAGAGAGAACATGTAATGTCATAATTAGGGTTTTAAGGACACAAAACTAGAGAATATCGGATTTTCGTTTGGAGAGAGAGAGAGAGACAGAGAGAGAGAGAGAGAGAACATATAGGGGTTGAGTTGTCAGTTTTAGACTCCTTGATGCAGAGAGAACATGTCTTGTAGTGCGTTTGCATTTTGAAGATTTTCGACCAAAGGACATGCGGCGACGCTTTCGTGATTTTGAATCCATTTAAGCAGAGAGAACATCCAGAGATTGTGTATCATATTTTGAAGACCTTCCAACCAGAGAACATGAATTGAGGTTCGTTACTTTTGAAGTCTTTCAACTAGAGAACATATATGGCAAGTGTGAAAATTTGAGCGTTCGAGACAGAAAGAACATGAACATGGTCTTCAGTATTTGAAGTCATAGAAGCATTTGGGTAGAAAGAGAGAGATGATAGAGAAGAAGAAGGTGCGTCGCGGGGAGAAACTCTTATATCCTCGTACAACACACATCACATGACTGCCCCCTCACATGACAGCCCTGGAGCCAATAGATCACTCCCCACCATCCCACCACGTCACCACCCCCCTCTCTTTCCACGCCTCTACCCAAAACGCGCCACCCCTCCAAACCTCCCGTCCAATTCACCTCTTAAGCGTCTTCTGCTTCTCCGCCTCCACCTTGACCTCCTTAACAAGCAGGCCCTTCCTCCTCCTCACACGATCCACATACCGCTTAGCCACATTCTCGCGATCTGCCAGCTCGCCCAGATCCTCCAGCTCATCTTCCGTGAAAGGGACCCAGAAGGGATCTTCGTCCAGCATCTCGAACCCTGCGAACCTGAGCTGCGGGCTGGCCGAGCCGGAGCTGCGCTTGCGGATCTCGTCGCTGAAGCCGAAGGACTCCGCGACAGGGAGCAGCGCGGAGATGGTGAAGGTCTGGTTGCCCGTTGTGCTCGCCGCGGAGCTGGACATGGTTTCTGATAGGATCTGCCCGCGGCGGCGCGTCAGCACCGCGTACACCCTGCCCAGCACGTCCGTGGAGGCTTGGATCTCGCAGCTGTACATGGCGAGCAGCATGCGGGGGGACCAGTCGAGCATGCCGGCATGGATGCCCGAGCGCACGGCCTTGATGACCTCGCCCGTGAGGCGGTGGTGGTCCGCGTCGGTACTTTCCTCGAGGTGGACCGACTGCAGGAAGACGGCAAGGCCTTGCACGGGCTCGGCACAGCAGGGCCCCTGGGCGGTGGCCAGCTGGAAGGCGTAGACGATGGTGGAGGCGAAGGAGCGCGTTGTGGACGGGTGCGCCGAGTCGTCTTCGACGTTCTCGCTG
Organism: Epicoccum nigrum; assembly: GCA_002116315.1. Taxonomy (NCBI): domain Eukaryota; kingdom Fungi; phylum Ascomycota; class Dothideomycetes; order Pleosporales; family Didymellaceae; genus Epicoccum; species Epicoccum nigrum. The sequence continues at coordinate 40,195 of KZ107856.1, forward strand.
AGGCTGGAATGGGTTAGTTGGGGAAAGGAGGTATGGTGGGCGCGGAGACGTACACTTTGCTGCAGATGCCTGCACTGTCGATCAGGACGTTTGGACCCCTGTTGCGCGGTGCGAATGCGGTGATCTTGTCGATAACATCGTCGGTCCAGATATCTTTCTCTTTCTTCGCCTCGGCGAAAGCCGCTTTGAGTTGCTTCTTGAACTCGGCAGGGCTGAGCGTCGTTCCACTCTCGCGCTGTTCAGCTTCTTGCATGCCGTCCTGCGCAGCTTGTTCGACATCAGCACGCGCCTGGGCATCCACATTACCGCTCTCGCGAGCCTGGCGCTCCGAGTTCAGCCTCTTGATGGAGCCGGAATTCTTGCTCAGGAACTCGGTAACGCTGGGCGGAAGAGGACGGACTGCCAGGCGCACTGATACTTGTTTGCTTGCCGTCGCGCTTACAACTACACCGCGCCCAAGCTCGGGGTCTTTGGGAGGGTTCATCTCAGCAGCCGCGACGGTCGACTCTCGGTAGGGTACGATGGGTTCACCAGCCTGGATCTTGCACTTTGCAAATCGCTCTTCCAGATCTTTCAGACATCTTTCGAGATGGAGTTCGCCAGCAGTCAAGATGACATGCTCTCCGCTGGGAAGCTGCTCGTACTCAGCACAAGGGTCTGATTGAACCAATAGTTTCAAACCGTTGATCATCTTATCAAGGTCGTAGGGGTTCTCAGGTTCCAGCGCCACACGGACGATAGGCTCAGATCCCATGGTCACACCAGCCAGGTTGATAGATCCAGGAAGCTGCGAGCAGATTGTTCCAGACTTGAGCATGTGGCCTTCAAGACCGCCAATACCGAAGACAACTCCAGCAGGTACAGACTCCAGCGCCTCCAAGCCACGGCCCATCATGAGGTAGAGTGCCGTAATCTTCACCTTCTTCGGCTCGGGCTCTGCGTGTGGATGCTCTGGCGAGAACTTCGGGCCCAGCACGTACACCTCGTCACCGACGCTGAGTGTACCAGAATAGATGCGGGCAAAACCGATGAGGTGTTCGGCCTTTTCCTCTTCGACTGGTGCTGCTTCTGCGGCGTTAGGCTCATTTTCACCAATAGCAGCTGAGCTGAGTGCTTCAGTGAGATCGGCTACGTCTGATTCGCCATTGGCGATAGCTTGCTGTCGTGCCAGCTCTGCTCGCTTCTTGCGTCCCAGATCTCGTGCCTCCTCGGCACTCAGTGCGCCACCTCTTCGCTTGTGCTGCGGCAACTCGCTTTCGGGGATCGAAAACATCTTACTGACATAGGCAACGACCGGTGAATCCTTTGACTTGTCAGACTCTGTGATGGCTTTGCGTACTTCTGGTGCCACGTGATCTGCGCCGACGGAGGTGTCAATGAGCTCTGGCATCCTCTCTGCCTGGGCCTTGGTGGGTGATGGCAGGTACTCGGTAACAGATACCAGCAGCGCAGTCGACAACGGCAGCCAGGCAGCGAATAATGCGGTCAGAACGGCACGCGGGTCGCGCGAGCGCAGGACGTGAGGCGGGAGGTTGAGGTTGAGTGACTTTGTAATCTTTTCGACCATGGCAGGATCTCTGAATTGCAGCAAATAAGTATATTGTATAGAGTACGTACAAGGCAAGCACAAAGAACGAAGACTGAGGAAAGGAAATCCACGCACCCCTTCCCATTGTTACCGCCTGTGGCGCCTTCGTAGACAGCCCAGATGTTCTCCAGCACCAGCTGAACGAACATGGGCTTGAGGTTGCGACCTTTCAGGTGTTTTGAGCTGAGCACTCGCTTGGTCTTTGGGTCTAGGAAATAGTCGCCCCAGAGTACCTTCTCAAGTACGGAGCGTTTGATGCCAAGCTTACGCTCGTAGAGGCCAGCGAACTGTTTTACTGTGAAGGCCCACCCGTCAATGGCACTGGCGAAGATGACATTGTTCTTCTCGGGCGCGAAGTAGATGTCCTCGTCGTCCTTCTCCTCGTACTCGGCGGGTGTGCTTGTAGTGTCTACGCTGTCACCGTTTTCAGATACTGCAGATGAGGTGGTGTTAGTCTTCTCAGCAGCGGCGGCGTTGAGCCTCTCCTCCATCTTCTCGCGCCACCGGAGGTCGTCCTCCATGCGCTCGCCCTGGTAGAAGCTGCCCATGACGGCGTTTACCTGTTCTACAAGCTTGTTCAAATGTGTGTGTGCGTCAGCTGGGCTCATCTTCCATTCTGTGATTAGTCTGTCCATCTTGTTGATCACGAGCAAAGGCTTGAGCTTTTCTATCCACGTCTGGCGCAGGACGGTTACGGTCTGACTGCACACGCCCTCGACGGCGTCGACAAGCACAATGGCACCATCACATAGACGCGAGGCCGTCGATACCTCGTAGCTGAAGTCGATGTGGCCGGGCGAGTCGATCAGGTTGATCAGGAACTCCTTCTTCTCGGGCTGTGCGTCGGGGGCAGCGCGGCGCAGCAGCGAAAAGTACAGGGAGATGGCCGACGACTCCATGGTGATGCCGCGGAGCTGCTCGTCCGGCCGCGAGTCGAGGTAGCGGATCTTGCCGGCGAGCTTGGGGGAGATGATGCCATTGGTGGCGATGAGGGCGTCGGTGAGCGACGTCTTGCCGTGGTCGACGTGGGCGAGGATGCAGATCTGGGGAGGGCTGTTAGTCGGTGGTCGCGGCAGTCACACGTGCAGTGGCAGGTGCCGGCGCAGGGCTGGCTGACGTTTCTGACACCCTCAGCCTGCTGCTGCAGCTTCACGAGCTGGTCGGGTGGGATGGTCGGCATGGCGGCGGCGGCGGGCGGGTGCGCAGACGATCAGGCAAGCGGAGCTGGTTGCGCCCGGTGCAGTGGACGCGTGTATCGCGGGGGCCTGGGTCTGGATGCGATGCGAGCGACACACGGTGAGCGATTGCTGAGATTGCTGAGATTGCAGGGCGCGCTGTGGTGTCGCAGGTGCGGTGCAGTCCAAACCGTTCGTTGGGTTTGGGAAGGCCGTCTGAGAAAGTCGAGTGCGCCCCACCTAAAACATGCAGACGTCACATCCAAACGTTGTGTGTGGCTGCAGCTGCGTGACCCTCGACCGCTTCGTACGACGCTTTGGCTCTGGCTGCATCGCCGGCGAGACTCAGCCTGACCCTGACCCCGACCCTGACCTCACCAGTCGCTGTGCCTGCCAACTGTAGCGTGTCGGCGCCCCCAGCGCAGCGCAGCGAGAGGTCGTCTGCTGCCGCAGATACACTGAGACCTTTACAAGAGATACTTAGCGTTCCCCGCCCCTGCTGGCGGCCATGGTCATGGTGCAGCAAGCCAGAGCGTCCATGCATTGCCCCTGCCTCGCCTGTGACGATCGACAGGACCTCCATCATAGCAGTGGAATTATACTCTCAACAACCTAACGCACCGACGACAGGCCTAGACACAGACACAACACGCCAGTCATACTGCACAGTGCACGCAACAACACCACAAAGCCATCGCGACCGCCCGCTTACGAAAAGAGAGCGCACCGCTCCTTGATGTAGAGCAACCGCAGCCATGGCGGACAGCGCAACTGCACCTGCACCTGCACCCCAGACGCCCACGCCTGCGACGCCGGTCCACAGCACGCGAGCCCCTGCGCCGATGCCTATGAAGTTGAGCGCGCTGGCGCAGCCTCGCTTCTCCTCCATGTACGCCGAGGCGCACTCGCCTGCCGGCGCCGTCATGTCGCCCGTCAACCAGAACGGCTGCTTCGAATTCGACCGCATCATCAAGGCTGGCTCCGTCCTGAAGCGCACCCGCAAGACCAAGGTACTACCCACCATTGCTAGTAGTAGTAGTAGTAGTAGTAGTAGTAACGACTGACTGTCGCAGCAATGGAAGGCCATCTACCTCGTCCTGCGCCCCAACTGCCTGTCCATCTACAAGGACAAGGCCGAGACCAAGCTGCGGCACCAGATCAACCTGTCCGAGATCACCGCCGTCGCCCGCCAAAAAGACTCCAAGAAGAAGATGGACCACGTCTTCGGCATCTTCTCGCCTGCTCGCAACTACCACCTCGGCGTCACCACCGACCGCGAGGCCCAGGAATGGGTCGACCTCATCCGCGCAGAGGCACGCATCGACGAGGAGGAGGGCGAGCTGATCCTATTCAGTCCCACCGGCAACAAGACCTTCACCGGCTTTGACCGCTCGCCCCAGGTCACCGCCAACACGCTGTCCTCGTCGTCTGACGCTGAGCCGTCGTCGCTGCCCAGCGCCGCCCTGCCTCGCACCGACTCCATGCCCATACCCCTGCACAGCGCGCGCCGGCCCTCGCAAGCACTCAACTACTCGGGCAACGAGCACGGCTCCGTCTCCGACTTCGACTTCTCCGACTCAGCCGCGCCTGGATCCTCGACCTCCCTGCCCTACGCCAAGTCGACCCGGCGCAACCCCATCCCCAGCAACCGAAACGTCAGCCAGACCTCCAACCTCAATATCCCCCCCTCCACCTCGGAATCCGACCCCGACCGCGTCGTCTACCACGGCTGGTTATATATCTTGAAATCGAAGAACGGCATACGACAGTGGAAAAAAGTCTGGGTGGTCCTGCGACCGCGGTGCCTGGCCCTCTACAAGACGGCCGAAGAGTACTCGGCCCACCTCATCATCCCCTTCGAGAGCATCATCGACGCCGTGGACATCGACAGCGTCAGCAAGAGCAAGCAGTACTGCATGCAGGTGATCAGCGAGGAGAAGAACTTCCGCTTCTGCGCAAAGGGCGAGAACGAGCTGGCCAAGTGGCTGGGCGCCTTCAAGAGCCTGCTCGTCAAGCGCCGCGAGAGCGAGGGCAAGAAACCGCTCCTGCAGACCCCCGCGCTGACCACCACCGCCGCGACGCCCACGCTCCCCGACGCCCCCGCCTCCAAGCGCGTCTCCTTCGGGGACCCCAACGCGCCGGCGCTCGCGCCGCCGCAGCCCGTCGCCATCAAATGACCACCGTAGCCCGCGGCCTACCTCCCCCCCCCCCTTTCCGCCGCCGCCGCCATCGCCCACCACCCCCATCTCCCCGCCTGTACACCCCTCCTCTGCAACCCGCCTCTCCTTTGTGCCCCCTTCCACTTCCTCCTCGTCTCCCATACCCACGCACGAGCCATCGAGTCATGCGAGTCCATGAACCAGAGCGCCCTGGACGGGCCGCTGCGTCGCTCTCGGAACAGCAGGCGCGTTTCCTCTTCCCCTCCCCCTTTTGGACCCTTCCTCTTCTCGGCCCGCGCGTCTCGCGTCCGCCGCCTTTCCTATGTCATCATCTTATCATATCATATCCTGTACTACTAGCGCACAGGCTGTACCGGTAGAGCCTTTGTAGCGTGGTTTTTGGCTGCGTAGTGTAGTGTCTTTGTAATTCCCCCGTCTCACCCCCTCTTGTCGCATCCACAATGACAAAGGGGGGGGCGCGGTGTGTGTCTTTTGTTCTGGTTCTGTGTTCTGGTTCCTTGCAGCGTGGGGGAATGGAATGGGGGGTGCAGACGAGGCAAGTTGGGATAAAGTAGCGCCAAAGATGCAATGTGTATACCCCTTCTTAGTGAGCACCACGTTGACAAGCGCCGTGCTGACTTGCATCCGTGTGTGCACGCCGTACAGCAAGCAGCCTGTTAGAGGGGGGTTCTCGCCCGCACCGTGCCGTTCCGTCCGTGGACGCGGAATGCAAGAAAGCAAGCGGCACGCGCCATCATCTGCTCGTGCGTCGCCGAGGGCATGCATGTGCGCAGTGGAGTGAGTGCCTGCTAGGTTCGCATCTCGCCATCGCGTTCAGAGGAGGGAGCGTGTGCAACACCGCCGGCGGTGAAGGCGTCGCGGCGTGCTGCGTTCTTTGCCGCGCGTGGAGGAAAGAAGAGCGCGAGCCGTGCCCCCCCTGCCCGCCTCGCTGTCCTTACCACATCAGCATCACATCAACATCACGTCTCTTCACATGGCGAAGGCTCACTCGGCCGGGAAAGAAAGAAAGAAAGAGTCCCGGAACCAGAATCGTGTGCAATTGCTGCGCTGCGCTGCGCCGCGCTTTCTCTCTCGCGAGCCGGCGCGCCCGTTCTCCCCTGTATATACGCGCGCGCTCGCACCTTCTGCTTCTTAACCAGAAAGGCCCCCCCATAAAAACAGCGTCCGCAGACCAAAGAAAAAAAAATGCAGCGTCCATGAAACCAGTACGTGCGAAAACAGACGAGGGTATTAAACAGCGAGTGCCACCAACGAAACCCAACCAAGAAAAACACCAAACCCAAACAACCCTGCCTGCCTGCCTATGTGTGTGTGTGCAGCAAGACCACGCACGAAGCTTGCATAAAGAGATGTGACGAGGAGAGGAAGAAGAAGAAGGAAAAGAAAAAAGGGTATAGAGGACGAGCGAGGGCCCGCCCAAGCCAGAGCCAGCGCCAGGCCGACTCGGACTCGGACTCGGACTCGACGGGCCCGCGCGCCCTCCAAGGACAGCGACGAAGAGAAGGAAAAGTGCAGATGGAGAGAACTTGAGAATGTGTGCCAGATACCCCCCACCCCCCCGGAATTTCGTTCAACATGACGCGAGAACGGAACAGCTCCAGCGAGTAAACCAACCCAAACAAGAAAAAAACAAGCCGACGAAGCAAGCAAGCTAGCAAGCAGAAAAACGCCGCGAACCCTAGGGTATTATTAAAGGAAATCCTTCCTCCACGTCCCCTCTTCTTTCTCCCCTTCCCAGCCTCTACCCACCACAGCGAGAGCAGCGGCGCTACCTACTCCTCGCACTAGCCTGACTGATCTTACTACTCTTGCTCCCATTCCTCTTGACGCTCTTCTCCATCAGGCCCGCGAGGAGTCTGTCCAGCTCGCTGCTCAGGCTCTGCGCCGCCTTGGTCTCCTCGACCCACAGCCCGTCCATCAGCGGGTGGTCGCGCGTCACGGGCACCACGCCCGTCGTATCATTGATCATGAGCAGCAGGTCGCGAATCTCGGTGCCGTCGTCCAGGTACGAGCGCAGGCTGGCGTCGGACCACGCGGGGAGCGCCGTGCTGTCGGACGAGGCGTGCGTGGGCGAGATGGGGTGCGAGGTGTTGACGTTAAGGGGCGCGGGGGCGGCGCGCGAGGGTGGTGGGACGGGCGAGAGGTGGTTTGGAGAGGGGGAGGAGTTGGAGCGAGGAGGGGCGGAAACGGCAAGCTTCTTTGGGACGATGGTGTCGGGGCTTGCGGCGTCCAAGTCTGGCGTTGAGATGCGCGAGCTGGTGTCTGCGCTCGAGTTGTCGCCGGTGAGACCGGGCGGTTGCTGTGCGTCGGATTCCATTTCTCTGTTCAGTGCAGCCTCCTTCGTGCCCGGTTGTGCATCGGCGGCAGACACGTGAACAGGCGACTCGGAAAGACGTCCAACGGGCTCGCTGTCTGTCTGCTCTCGTGCCTTCTCCTGTGCTTCGGGGTCGGCGAACGGATCGTCATCCTCTGCGCTGGAATCGAAGTCGTCCAACGCCATTCGCTCCTTCGCCTTTCGGACCTTCTCTGGCTTCGGCGCGCTGTCCGTTGTGGTGTTCGACCTGAAAGGATTCTTAGAGCTGATAGCGGCCATGACACCCTGGATTTCAGGCGATTTGGCACGCTCTTGCACAGCCAGTGGCTCTATTGGTTCCTGCTGGTCAGGAGACACCACACGCATGTTTGACGGGGCCTGCTGTGTATTTTCGCGCGCTTCCGCGGCGTCTTCAGGATCCACGGTTTGCTCCATTGGGCTGTCGGTCTTGAGAATGCTCTTCGTCTTGATTGGTGAGTCGGTCCTAGCACGGTGTTGCTTCTGCAATTTGCTCTTGCTAGATTGTTTTGCCGGCGCTTGGCTCGTAGAGTCTTCTGACTGTCGCTCCGTGGACTGTCGCTCTGTAGACTGTCGTTCTGCGGACTGTCGCTCTGGGGACGCCTCGGGGGCCTTCGCTTGTGTCGTCTGCGGCGATGTCTGTTGCGACGTCTGTTCCGGCTTTTCGATCGCCCGTTTCAAATCGGCCTCCACATCATCAATACTATTCTTCGAGCCCTTGTCTTTCTTGTCTTTGCGCTTGAAAAGGCCGCCGAGCATCCCAGGCTTCTTCTCCTTCTTCTTCTTGTCATCCTTGACTTTGTCGGCGAACCCGTTCTTTTCCAAGCTCTCCAGACTTGGCCCTCGTTCACGGGATCCTACAGTAGAGGTGCTGGAGTCGTCGCGAAGCAGGTTGGGAGTGAGAGTGATTTTGCGAGTTTCTGTGTTCTCATCCTTGAAGAATGAGTCTGTGTTGCGGAGGGTGCCGTTACGCGACACCTTCTGGTCCAGTGGTCGATCGAAGATTTCGTCACTCGTCTTCGATGCCTCATCGTCCTTGGCAGACTCCTCACTGGGTGTTCGCGATTCTTCAGACGAGACCTTCTTGATGCCACCGAGCTTGAGTGGCTTCACCTCGAGCGACTGGTCCTGGTCGCTCTCAGACTTCTGCGTAGTTTGCTGTTGTTGCTGTTGCTGTTGAGCTTGCTTCGGCTCTGGCCCACCAAACAGTTCACCGCCCTCTTCGTCGGAAGAATAGTCGTAATCGGACGCTTCTACATAAGTCGGCGCTCCAAACTGCACGTTCTTCTGGTTCCGTCGTTTCATGGCTTTCTTCAAGGGGTTCTTTGTTTTTTCAGCAGTGTCACCAAGCATGGTCGCAGATAGATCAATATTCCTGTGCTTGTTGAGACGCGCCAGACGCTCGGTGGGCGTCTCGATGTGCTCTGCAGGTAGGTAGCCTGCGAAATCTATTAGCAAAACACGTGTAGTCAGCATCGAGCATACTCACCAATGCTGCTGTCTTTAACAACACGGACAAGCCACCAGTAGCTGTTGCTGTCATCCAGTAGCACCATTGTGTCGCCCTTTGTGGCATTGGCTTGACCTTCCACAGTTGCAACAAAGGTGTGCAGGGCGTAAACGAATTCGAAGTCGATATCCTCTGTTTCTCGTAAGCATTCGCCTCCCCATCCCGAGTCGATAAATCTGGAGTCATCGGAAAAGAAAGCGTCATTGGATGCATCATCATCGGAATCCAAATCTTCGTTCCAGGAATCGGCGTCGCTGTCGGTCGTCCAGGAGTCGTCGTCCTCATCAAGGACGAGTGGTGGTGGCGGGGTGCCGTTAGTACTTCGTGGAATGAGCGGAGGCGCTTCGACAAAGGGGTCTTCTGGCAAGTGCGTCGAGGGCGACCGAACTGGCGCCAGCATCTTCCTGGCATCCTCTTCATCCAGATCTGATAGCAGAGACCCCATCGAGTTGTCCCTTGTCTGCTGCAGCCTCCTCTCCACAATTTTCCAATGCTTGGTCCTGGGACTTACATCTTGGACGTAAGTAGCTGTGGTGATGTCGTGCGAGCTGTAGTTGGTCCTCCAGGGATACTTACCATGATGATGCTCCGTTGACTGTGATTTAGAGGGGGGTTGAGAAAAATGGAGTTGATATGGGAGCGAGGAAGAATGGTGGAAAGCATGAGGCTGGTCATCTGCACCAGACGCCGGGACACTGTGAGGTCGACCAGCGCTGGGAACAGGAATAGGAAAATGGACGGGTGTGGTGGTAAAGGGGGACGAAGAAGCGGTGCTTGATGCGGCCGGTGACGATATCGGAGTCAAGGAGTCCTTTCGCACCGGCCACACCAAGGGAGAAGAAGGTAAAGGGAACCCACCATCGTCTATCGAGGGCGAACTCGAGATCTTGTCGAGCATGTCGTCGTCGTCCATGTCCTCCTCCGCGTCGGCGTCCTGCATGTCGTCGTCGTCGTCGTGTGCGTCGCCGTTCTGGCGGGGCTTCTGCCCGTTCGTGTTGGTCATTACTGTGCGGTCGTCGTCGGACCCGGGATCTTCGCTCAACGAGTTGCCGGCGTTGTTCCAGGCATGCTGCAGCCGCGCCTCCTCGGCGGAGCGCTCGTCCTCAACCGACTTCAGCGAGGCCTGCTGGTGCGGTGCGGCGGGGCCGATGCCCAGCGGGGCGGGGTGCTCTGGCTGGTGGGAGTGGTCTTGGGCGGTGGGCGACGACTTGTCCTGCAGGTCAATCGTGTCTGCGCCAGGGCGTCAGTATGCGCGGGTGCAAGCATTGGCGACATGTAGAATAGGGCATAGGTGCCGTACCTGCTCGAATTATCTGTGGGCGCGTCATGCTCGCTCAGGTGCCGCCGTGCAGCCGGGAGTCGTGGCGGCTGTCGTCGTCGAGGGACCGCCAAGAGGCTGGGGGTGCGGCGCAACGCAACGCAACCAATGCGAGTGACGGCCAGCGCAGGTCGGCGACTGCGGCGGTGCTACTTCTCTGTACTGGCGCCGCTGGAAAAATACGGGCGCAGTAAGGAGCGTGGGCAGGTCGGCGGGCGTCAGGAGGAGCGCATGTGGTGCGTGTGCGGGTGCGGTTGTGCAGGAGAGGGCGCGGTGGGAGGTTTGTCGTTGTCGAGTTGGTTGCGGAGGACCGACCAGGCCAGGGCAAGGGTGCGCACGGCTGCGGCTGCGTACACAGTAGTGCTGCGTACTTAAAGGTAGTGTGGTACAAGGCGCGGCACACGCCACGGCTGGCGGGGAGAGCGGCTGGCAATGTACAGCGTCAAGCGATAACAACGATGACCAGGACGGGCATGCGGCGGCAGTTGTGATGCGTCGCTGCGGTGCGTCGTCGTTGTGGTGTTGCAAAGGGGTTCAGGGTTGTTGCAAGGCGCTCGCGCTGCTTGGGCTGGCCGCAGGCTGGGGTTATTTTGGACGCTTGCTGAACACCCTCCCCCTGCCACAGCTGAAACATAGCGCCACCTTGTGCCTGTCAGCCAGAGCACATCACCATCTCTCGAGATTCAAGTGCCGTCCTCTTCGAGAAGGGGGATGCGGCTCGGTCCGTCTGCTCAGCTTACTATGTTGTAGATATTGAAAAAAAAAAAAAAAAAAAAAAAAGGGTTTCTTATAGGTTGTCATGGCAGTTATGGTTGAGTGCATCGCCTTCTCGTCTCGTCTTGTACGCATTCAAGTCGTCATCTGCTCGTGTGTACCTGAAGATCGGCGCGGCAACGAACTGGAGCTGAAACCCGCCACGCGAGTCATCGCCGGTAATCGAGGAAGGTCTCGTGGATACACCTGCGCAGTCCCGATGGATGTTTCGCACTTCGCCTTTGTTTTACGTGTATTTCAAGGCCTATGAGGTAGTGTCTTACACATAGCGGCCTTACACACGCACTCGATGCATCATAGCTTTGAGCTATATACTCCGTAATACTTACATGCAACATGGGCCTATGCCAAACCGGTACGAGTGTCATATGGACTGCAATTGTGGATGCATTGACGCATTGGTCGGTCTGCACTGTTCTCCACCTCCCCTAACGGTAACGGTTGTGCTGCTTTCTGCCCAGCGCCCGTGCAGCACACAATGATGGATTTCCTAATGCGGAAGATCCAAAACAATATTTGCTTTGATATGGATTCGTTGTTCTTAGCCTGCCATGAGCACCAATAATTGATCTACCGAAGTTTCATTGTTGGACCATGTCCATCAGAGGTATTGCCACTTCTTTGAAAAATAAGGGTGAACCTGATCTTGCAGAGCGCTTGTTAGGATGGCAAGATTTCGAGATATTAGCATCGGTCAGTCCTGGACTGCATCCTTGGTCAGCACACGCCAAATTTGTAAGTCCAGCGCATGCACAAACTCTGCGTTGTCATTCATTTACAGGTTAGGGGTGTTCGATTAATGTTCTATAGGTTTCAGAATATCCTGTGATTGGCAATGGATATAACTACCGACCTCTGCGGTAAAACTTACCGGTCGTACAGTACCCCAGAGAAAATCCTCCATCTCCCCAATACCGTTCCATAATGCAAGCAGAGTCTACACAGATGAAACGGCAGTACGCCACTGCAATATATACTCCCGCAGCGCAGTCTGGCGGTTTGCAGATCCGCCACTCCCATCTTGAGCGATTTCATCGACATCACTCCCATCTTGAGAGTCGCCATCGACGTCACTCCCATCTTGAGAATCATCATCATCGACGCATTCCCGACGCTCACACATCCTAGTCCGGCAATGTGGACAGCTGTTCGAGTTAGTCGCCGCTGAATCGTTAACCCAAGCTGTAAGACACACGGCATGGAAGCAGTGCATACAAGCCGTCACCACCGCTTGATCGCCAGGTTCAGTAATGACCGTGACCCCAATGTTGCAGATGTTACAGTCCACGTCGTCGACGTTGACTGCAGAGGTGATCGGCAGACAGAACGCACCAAGTGGGACACGTTGACCGACAGAAGTGTATTGACGATCATTTGGAGCAAGTTCACCAACGTACTCCGACTCGACCTCCTCCTCCTCAATCGCAAATTTACAATAATCTTCGAGGAGATAGTAACTCATCCAATCAAACGGCTCCAGCTCAGGGAATTCAAGAATATCTGGATCATAATCGTCATCAGGCAGTCCAAACTCAAGACCCTTGATGAAGTCGTCGAACTGCTCTCCTGTCCAGTGTAAGCGAAATAGCGGGAGGACTGGATCGACTGCGGCGTAGAAGCAGATCAGCGTAATCGGCCAAGAGTACGCACGTAGCTGCTCCGCTCGCCGAGCAGTGGATGTTGTGCTTGACAGCAACTCCACCCTATTCTGCTCCTCCGTTGCAGCCCCAGTTGCGTCGCTAAAACAACTGAAGAACTCGCGCAGTGTTTTGACAACTAAGTTGTTCAGTTCGCGTGGCGTGTCTATGATGGCTTCCATACCCTCAGGACACCGCTGAGCAAATGCGTTTGACATATCAATGATGCGATCACTATACTCATTAAGGTCCGGTCCCTGGAGGATAACTAGGGGTAGTACCTCCAAAACATCGAAGAAGCACGCGAAAAGCTGCCCCATGTCGTATGATTGGGAAGCGGGAAGGGAGTTGGATAAGAGCGAATAGGTATTCCTGAGAATGTCGTTAGGCGTACCGGTTGTTGGCGAGAATAACCACATCTGCGATAGAGTTAAGCGGATGTGGGTGTTGAACTCGACGCGGGACGTCCGCCACATGTTGTTCGTCGGCATGGTGAGAGTTGGATGGGTAGAGTGTTTTGGTGTGAGTGTTGTGGTGTGAGTGTTGTGGTGTGAGTGTTGTGGTGTGAGTGTTGTGGTGTGAGTGTTGTGGTGTGAGTGTTGTGATGGGAGTGGTGTGGTGGGAATAATTGAAACTTATAGGAAGTTGCAAAATAGTAGTTCCCTACAAGCACAATGAGTGAATACAAGATAGCAAAATAAATACGAGAGTGAATATAAGAGCTAGTACGAGGGTGAATACAAAAGTATGTACAAGACAGCAGAGTGAAAGCAGAATTGCAAAGACACAGCTGTTCCAAGGACCTTCCTTGTCCATGGTTTTTTGGTACTTTGTCACATTGTGGTTGTAAGAAGCTCGAAGTTCTTCCAGCCTTGCTCTCCTAGCTCATAGTACGGTCAGGAGTACAGCAAACCCGCGATAATCCTCGCAATGGAGCGTCAATACCCAGGCTTTATCCATTCAATCAACATATTATTCGAATGCTAAATGTTTGTTTTCACCACCCACTTAAGCGGAAGTATCCATGCTAACTATTCTACCATTTCGTAACAATGTCACCTAGCCGTCTAGTACACGTGGCTGTGCGAAAGTCAGGCTAAGATTGTTCAGGAGATATTGCTTTGGGGATACGATTCAAGATTGAGCACGACTCGGCTCCGATATGACACGGAGTGGTGTGATGAGCCACATATGGCAGTACTCCAACTGCTCGGTACGCCTTGTTGTATCCTCCAAACTGATTATCATAGAGATGATTATATGAGTTTGGACCGAAGCCAAGATCGAGTTAAGTGAGTTAGACAAAGGGAAGCGCATGATTTCTTAGAAGTATTCCTGCCTCAGAGAAAATATTCAAAATGTACAACAATTGTTTGGAAGCGAACTCTATCTCAGATCATCTCAAGTCTGCTTATACAATCTCAATGGGCTGGACAGGTATCGATTCAAATTGTGCAATGCAATCATCCATCAAGCCATCGACGAAGCAGTCTCCGACTATTGTGAAGTGGCGATGGCCGACACGCCTAAGTACGAAAGGCGTTCTACCACCTCTTAGAACCCACAGCTTATCGCCCACTTGTGCGTCAGAAGGGCCAAGCCCTACCCGTGGAGTTGAAGAGCTGCTTCCGAAGATCAAAAGTCGTCGGTATAGCGTTGCAAGCTCTACAGAACGCTCAATCACGGACACAGTCCCCATCACATGTTGTGGATCGGCTTGAACGTTCCAGAGAAACTTTTCACGCCAAGTTCGAACGTCCTGGGCAAACTTTTCACCCCAAGAGAGTTTAGAAGGGATCTCACGTCGCCAAAAGGGTTCTGGCGGTACCAAGCTTAGATCGTGCGAGAAGTTGTAGTCTGGGTCGTAGTAAGGCGATTGTTTAGACAATTGTGCCCAAATTGCAAAAGCCGATTCGTCACATGGGTCGACACGACGGGTATCAATCCAACGGTGAGATGGAATAACACCTCCGCAGATAAGTTTCCAAAAAGATATGCGAAGCCAATCCAAATCAGGGAAATTGGCCCCACCAATGTGCTAAAGTGTCTCGAATAATCTTGCTAGTTTCCCCCCACATCATTTCACGGCCTTCGCAGACTGTTGCAACTTCTTTTCCTTCAACCACAAGATTTCTGCCCAGCATTTGTGGAACATTTGCGCTGAAATGCGGGCACGCGTAATAACAAGTGGTAGCGATGGCCGCCCGGGCATCGTGGATGGGACTTCCAGGTGAACCCCAATCCGGTACCCATGATGGTAAGTCTTCGCGGAACTTTCTCCCCAGATCATTGTTGAGAACAGTCAAGTCCTGTGATATGGAAATACATTCCATGGTTGCGCGGCAGAACACGTCGACCTCAGATATCGAGTAATCAGGCACAATGCTGCTCGCTGCCAGACTGAGAAGCGCATAGACTTTATCGCGGGGATCAGATGCCTGTCGGTTCCTGAATGTGCGTAATAGGAAAGGTAGAGATAAAGTCTTCGCCCTTGCGTTCCGTGATCCATCGACGGCCAATACACGTTCGGTGAAGTTTTCAACAACTTTTACCAGGTCTTTTGGTAGACCGAGCAGATACTTGGAGCAACAAGATGCCGAGTGTTTTTTGAAATTCAGTGCAGCTTGTGCAAACTCCGGCCAAGGCACAATGTGAATACCTTGCATGACATCGATCTCCGGGGCAAGTGAGGCTTCCTGGACAACCCACACTCTATCCCACCAAGGAGTAAAAGGTGCATGCATGAGCCTCCTGAGAGACTCGAGTCTGTACTCGAGATTGTCGTCGTGTTTCAATGACTGTTGCTCATGCAAATGGTTGCTGCTGCCCAACTCGCGGATAATTTGTAATGCATGTCGAGCGTGACATCGCTTTTCTCCCACATCGGGGTCAGCAGGTTTTTTCGGAACGTCTCCCTCACTCTTGATGCTGTACTCGAGTCTGTCTGCGAGATAGATGACCATTTTCCGGCACCTGCTGTAGATCTGGCCCATCAGTTGAACTTGATGCATTCTTTCTGTGAGATTGCTCTGGTCGATACAAAGCGCATCAACCCACAAGTCAACTCCTTGCGAATAGTGGTGACGGTAGTAGCGAAGTGCTCGCTTTAGATTGACCGTCACCTTGTGAGGACGTCCAGCTAAAATGACCTCCCGAGTCACGCCGCGCGAACCCCAGACATAGGACAGAGCGTAATAGTATATTGATATATTATCGTCGTTGGTATGCTGCGTATTGTACAAGTCGCAAACAATGGGATCCATCCACGCACCGTGTCGCATCCTGATTAGGCGGATTTGACCGGATTCCAAAGGTTCGCCGGGATACGTATCTAAAGCCATCGCTGGAAGAGTCATGCAGAGGAATCAATCAAGTGCGTAACCCGTCATCAGTATGGCAGGACCAGAGAGGTGGAAGAGGCTCGCAATACGCATCTTCACAGTGCAGAGGCTTAGTCGACCTGCACTGCCTAGCCTCACCTACCCCTCACTTACCTTGTTCACCGGTCCTCAATCAATGAACGGATCGCGTTCATACTACACTGTCAAATCCAAAGAGAGTTCTAGACAGGCATCGCGCAAAAACACCTACTGTGTAGATGCAACATACAAGAAAGAGAAGTAGAGCAGCGGATATCCGTCCTCAAGCCGCGTCTTCTCCCCAATTCACGCTAACCCCGTTAGTAACCATCCTTCCACGTGCAAAGAAACCACATCACAACCTTCCCACAAAATACCAGGATATCACCAAACTGAACAAAATCCAATTAGACCAGTCCAGACTTACGAAGCCTGGTACTGCAGATCCCCCTCACATGTCCCCTCCAAGACTCCGCGCTCGGCTGCAACACATACCTGAAACCCCAAGTGTCGAACAACCACCAGAGAGAACTTGGTACAGGCGCGCGCCACCGGTGGCCGAGGGCGGTGCATTCGGATACATGTAGACGAAGAATGAAAAATCTGTGTAAAGATCTTCTCGCTCATTTCGAAGATAGGAGTTAAAGTTTGGTAAGGTGCTGGTCTCTCCATCTCAATGCCTGTGCTTGACATTAATAGCGCACAGCAAGGACACCCTTGCTTCCTCGTGACAATCCCGTGTGAAAAGCTCTGGCAACGAAGTGTGGTGGAGCAGAATTATTATGTTGGTTGCAATAGCATTATGTAGTGTGTAAAAAGATGATCTCGCTAATGATTTGACAACAGTATACACAATGACGGCTGTAGTTACAAGCTTTGCTGACCTGCGCAACGTGGTATAGCAAGGAAAAACTGTCCAGATAGCGTACACACATGCTTGATGATATATCGTTCCTCGTGCCTGGTGCCTGCCATGTCGGGCTGGTACCGAAGCCCATGTTCCTCCTAATGCGCTGGGATATCGACTTGGTACTCTTAAAATAAACGCTGTTGAATGACGATTCGCACACTGTGGGGGGTCCGTCACCTCAGCACCGAGTTCTGGCGGCCCATGTCGAGAATTTCAGATGGCACTGTACTTCGTGTGCTGAAGCGTACTTCTGTGCCTGGATGCTGCTTAAAGACTGGTGCTGTAGCAACTGAGGTGTTCGTCTGGTGGCGCTGGTGCTTGATGTCTTTGCCGGCAAGGCCACCAGTTTGTTTATAGTTGTTGGGTACAGGAGGCATCTCTGGGACCTGGTCGCCATCTGCATCTTCTTCGTAGGCAGAGCTTTGCGTCATGCGATATTGTTCCTTAAGTTTCAATTCCTCGACACGGTTCGACTGCTGATTGACCCATGAGTTGATGGTACGGAACCGGGGTACCGATGATCGATTAGTCATGAAGCTTTCACGTCCCAAAGGCACATTTAATGTATCACGACTAGGATCGTGAGGAGTCTGTGGTGCTTGGGAGTTTGTCCAACTGAACCTGCTGCTGTTATTGATGCCGCCAAGTCCTGGTCGTTGAGAAATCGACGGGCGATTTGACATGAATTGTTTGAAGGTTGGCGCTGCTGGTTGTTGAGGAGCTGCGGGCTGCTCTTCCAAGTTGTCATTTGCGCCGTCTAAAGATCTGGTGTTGTGGGTCGAGTCACTGGTGCGTGCAGCTTGCACTCCGAGGGCAGACGATGATGGTGCTCCACTATTGTTGCGCTTGTGGGAGTTCATTCGCGATGGCGGATCCTGAAGAACGAAACCCTGCGAAGTCATTTCGGTTGTGCCGGTACGGAAGCTTCTTGGCGTTAGTTATGACGCGAAATATGAAGCCATGTCAACTCACCTGTCACTACGGCCGATTGGCTGTACGCGAGTCTGTGAAGAGCGCGAGCCGGATCGAGTACTTATAGCAGCTGGTGGAGGAGGATAAATAGCGTCGTTCCTTAGGGAGTATCGCTCCTCGATATTCTGCTTATTGTCCCATTCGTATTTGGAGTCAGATCCTCCGCTGCGGCGCGAGACTTGGTTTTTGCCAAGCTTCAGCACGTCGGAGAACGAGAGGCCACGCCTGCGCATAGTATATATAGCCAGTACGATCATCACGATAATGATTGTAGCACCTGACTCCTGTTAGCAGCCCGCATGCATCATGGTTCGTGTATAGCCTACCGATTGAGCCAGCAGCGATGAGAAGATGTTCAGTTGTCTGTGATATACGTCCACTACCTCCACTGTCATGGTGAGAGTTTCGCGAGGGTTCTGAGGGCGGTTGCAAAGACACAACAACAGTTTCCGTGGGATCGCTGTCGGCTAATGCCCCAACGGTAGCCTTAGTTTGCGAGAGTGTCATCGTGATGAGCAGCTGCTATTGTCAGCGCTCGGATTCTTCGACTCTGATCTATCACACGTACCGGTGGGGGACCTCTATATGTTGGCGTAGCGGTCGTGGAAGCCTTCGCATGATGTTCCTCATCGTCGCTGCTGTCATCGTCTTTATCCCCCCGTTCACTGAGCTGCTGTCTTTTGGTATAGGATCCGGACAGGATTTGATCAATGGTCGGCGTGGGCTCGGGGTTGGGCGTCGCGCTGTATCCGTTCTCTTCTCCAACAAACCCGTCTCTCTTTACAACCACGTATTCCACCTCGTCATTCTTGTTCCATGTACGATGCATGTTTGCGCGGTTTGTTGTGGGTTGGATGGGGTGGAACCCTCTCAATCTTCCTGCCGCTCAATTGCTATCCCAAACAACATCTGCGTGTAAAATAGTACTGAGGAGCTTGCGCGTGGGAAGGGGATGTTTATCCCAAAGTTTGTTGGACCGCCGCCAGGGTGGTACGGAATGAACGTTGGGTGGAACGAGAGTACGAAGAAGATATTAGCAACAACAAGCCCGCCCGCGGAACGAAGGAGAGAAAGAAAGCAGGCAAGTCAGCAGAGAAGGAACGAAAGGCTGGGCGAACGCTCTGGACGAGACAAGTTCATGCAACAGCACGACGGATGCCTTTGAGAAAGTGCATGAAGAACGCTAACATCCCAACCCATCTGAATCCATGTCGGTTTGAGGGTCGACCCGAGATGGGAACGAGCCCCTAGAGACAGTAGGGTGTATTTAGCGGCATCCCCAGCTCCATTTGGCAACGTGACAGGCCTAGAGACGGCTAATACATTGGAAAGGGGTAATTGAAGGCGCTGATGCGAAGCAAACATGGGAAGCGGGTCCAGAGCGCTCGTCTTGGAGTTGTCTCACATCGTGATGGTTACGTTTCAAATCCCGTATCCGGCACGCTCAATGAACCATGGCGCAGATCAGGCGCCACAAGGGGCATCGTGAGACCCCTGCAACCTCCTCCGTTATTAGGCTTGCAGCGAGATCTTTCAATTTCTGGTGAGGCTGTATGTACCCCAAGAAAGTCCCCGCATAAGACGCTTCGTATCTATCAGGACAGTCGTCGGGACGCCTTGGCGGTGCTGGACGTCGCTGTACCGCCTTGTGACGCCATGTTGACGACGCCACAATTTGCGACCGCTGCGCCCCATTCAGCCACTGTCCGACTACGTAATACGCACGTTGAGGTAAGGCGCAGCGCGGTGCACCTCGGCCGAACCAGCGCCGAACATGAGAGGCCATCAACGTGCGAAACGCTACAGACTTGGTGAACGAGAGTCTCGCATTTGCTTGAGCTGGTGGTCGTTCAGGAACAGAATGACTCGCCAAGAGCCTGTGTCCGTGTCAGCTGCGAGTTCACACGAGAGGTGGGCGAGGAGTAGTTCGGATCGTGCGGCTGTGCTTGACCCTCACGTGACCGGAGTAGCCGTCACAGCCGGCTAAGCTGATCATGTTCGTCCTATGATGGGCTAGGGCTGAGTAGAACTCGAAGATTCGTCTGCTGCTCAGCCCCTCGGGCTCGAGTGGACTTCGTTAGTAAGTAAGCTGTGCTGAGTGAATAAAGTCGACTTGAAGTTCCTGCGTCTGCTCTTTCCTCCACCAACCACGACTTACGTCGATCAACCACTGTCTTCCAACTACCCCGCGTGATACATAAGCAACCACAATCACAACCTCGCAACCTACTTTTACTTACACCTAGCTCTCATAAACTCCAATAAGATGTCTGGCTACGACCAATACAACCAGGGCTACGGCCAGCAGCAGCAGTACCCGCAGCAAGGATACGGCCAACCACAGCATCAACAGGGTGGATACGACCAGGGTGGCTACCAGCAGCAAGGGTACCAGCAGCACCAGCCACAGCAGCAGTATGGTCAGCAGGGTTATGGACAGCAGCAGGACTACAACTCGCAGTACGGCCCTCCCGCACAAGGCGGCTTCGAGCATGGTCAGCAGCAAGTTGGTCAGCACGACTACAACCAGCAGCAAGGGTAAGTTGACGATAGAGCAAACGTTTCGAAACTTTTTGTCTGACAATGCCTTCAGCCAATATCAGCAGGGAGGTTACCCCGGCTCACAGCCTCAGAACCAGTTCCCCCAGCAGGGTCCCTACGGTCAGGATCAATACCCTCAGGGCCAGAACGCTCACGCTCAGCCCGGCCAGCAATATGGCAGCAGCGATCCAGCCATGCAGCAAGAGGGCGACCGCGGCCTGATGGGCGCCCTCGGTGGCGGTGCAGCCGGATACTTCGGCGGCAACAAGATGGGCGGCCACGGCATCCTTGGTGCTCTCGCAGGCGCGGTGCTCGGCAGCAAGCTTGAAGACAAGCACAAGAAGCCCAAGAACGACCAGTACGGCGGCTACAACGGCCACTAAGCAGGCTGTTGAGGCCTATTCTTGCTCAACTCTCTGCATTCTTAGCTTGTATATATCTCGGCGTTTCGGTAACCTAATGATTGCGTTTATGCTGCGCCACTGCGGCGTCAGAAATCATGACAGACATGGATGGGAGGCAGGCCTGTCTAGCGAATAAATGAAATGACGTTTACAATTCACACAAACCACCCTTCAAGCAAATCACGCTCGTTTCGTCGAGCCTGCACAACTTATCGCAAACAAAACTGCCCGATCGATCACACAATGAACATCAAACAGCACCACGTCACTGCCGAACCTTATGTTCGCACACACCATGCTCACGCGGTCGTGATTGGGGGGAACGAAAGAAATTGCCCGATGTTTGCTATGTGCGGACGCTGAAACGCTCCGCGTCTGGCGATGCTGGGAATTTAACGGCAATTTTTCTTAGCCACCGAGCAACACCCTTTGTGGTAGAATCGATAGTCTACGCTCGCGTTCGCGTTACTACCTACCCGAGAAGTGCCTCTCGCTAGTGCCTAGGTACCGTGTGTAGAGATGCAGGTACCCGCAGCGTATGTGCATGCAGCGTGATCGACTGACCATTGCGCTGCGGGCACCAAGTAATACCACACCGCACCATCCAACAGCATAGAACAGCGAACTAAGAGCAGTTTCTCAACCAAGCAGCCAAGCATCCCCCCAACGCGTCCTCACAAATCTTATCCAACACCCCGCCTGACAAACACATCCACAGCACGCGCGCCTGGCCCAGCTCGGCATCATGCACCGAGCCGCGTGCGGGCCTTCCCCCCCCCCTAAAAACAACACAGAACCAGGTAGGGCTATCGGAAGCAGCGTAGCCGTCCGTCCACGCCTCGTCCAGTCGAAACCGCGTCGCCGCCAGTTCGGCCCAGGCGAAGGGCGGGATGTGGCTGGCAGGTCGCCGCCAGTGTCAAAACGGGGTCAAACGAGCACTCTACGTGAGGCGAGGGATGTTTATGCCCATGTGTGTGCCGATGAGGGGGGAGTGAAGCGGCTGCGATGGCGGCCGATCGATGGACGGGGCGGGGGGTGTCCGATTTACTGCATCGTGGGCGGGATGTGGAGGACGCGTGTGTGCAGCCGCGTACAGGGCGTTTTGGACTTGGGTTAACGTGGGTGCTGTTGACGTGGTTGCTGGGGAGAAAGAGGTGTTGGGGATACGTGGTGGAGCGTGTTGCTGGGGTTTTGGTTTGCGGCTTTGCTAGTTTCTACAGGAGTTTATTGTGGTTGGTACTGTTGTTTGAATATGCTTTGCGTCTCTTTCAGTTACGACTGTATCCATAGTCCCCTCGGCTCTACTCGTCCACCCTTTTGACCACGTGGACATATGGATGCTGGAATTAAAGACTCCTATTGTTCAAAGTAAGGAGCCATAGAACACTATGGAGGCAGTGTTTAATGCAAACACTTTTGGATTTGCGGGGTGGTTTGGCTCGAATCTCGGCAGCATTTTCCCCTGCCATTATGCTACACGAAAAGCAACCAAAAATTTATTTATCCAAGTAATCATGCAGCTGACAACAAACAACATCTCAGATCACTTATATCTTCAGCAGTTTTATACCAAACACGTCTCAATATCCAACCACAAGCACTGCCATCACGTAGCGTCTATACTATCGAACATAGTCACGATACCGCTCCTCCCTTTCATCTCTCGTACGATCTCTGGGCCTTTGCACATGTCTCGCTGAACGGTGGTGTCTGTGCCCTTTCTTCACCCACTGGTACTGGTTTCCAGCCGGAACATCCTCGTCAAAGTGGACACGCTCTGTGTACGCTGCAGCAGGCCGAGTGCTTCTTCTCGCGACTGGTGGAGGAGGTGGTGGTGCGGGCATGACCGTAACAGGCATTGGTGGTGGTGGCGGGGGAGGCACAGGTGCGTATGTGCGTGTTTCTTGTCGATTTCGACTCCGAGCTACCTCGTAGATCGGGTCTGAGATGTTGATCCATTCCTCGTCTTCCTCCGCATACTGACTGTTCACACCTCCGTATGGTGTCCATTGTAATGACGATGTTGGAGCCCTGATAGTATTTATTCGCTGTGAGTAATTGGGCGGCTCTGTTCTAGCAGTATGATGATAAGCTTCTGGTCGTGGATCTGCAAACTCTGCTTCATCCGCGATGCTGCTGAAGTCCAGAGAGGTGTTGGTACCATTCGTCTGCTTACGGGCAAGTGTTCGCTGCGCCACGCTTATGCCTCGAGCGCCGGCACTGCGACTTTGCTTCCCGGTTGCGGTTCGATACAGCATGTCGAAAAAGTCTCGCAGGTCATCCCCGTTATAGCCGATATAGAGAACAGAAGCCATGGTGATGGCCGTCAGGGGAATGGCGATTGTCCAGAACAGTGACGACGAGCTGCCCATGTCTCGGATGTCGGTCGTATTCATACCCAGGAACGATGTGACAAAGGATAGCGGTAGGAAGATCACCGTTACGATCGTGAAAACCATTATTGCTTTGCCGTGGTCCTCCTCGGTGATCTCCAAGCTTTGTTTGGTACTGTCAGAGAGCGGACCGCAGCGAGCGAGTAAGTAGCGATACTCTTGGGCCGTCATCCCGAGAAAATCCTGACAGGATTGAAGTAGTAAACGCTCGTAAGGGAACATGGCTCTACGGCTTGGGATGTCCGACTTGTATGTCATATCATCAAGGACACTTATATAGTTGGTTACGAGTTTGACTTGCTGGTAATTGACTTCTTGGAGAGCAGCAAGTTCCTCCTGGAGAAGATTTATCGAACGCAACAATCGCTTACTAGGACGGTGATTGACCTGAAATTGCTGCTATTCGTTAGCACATGATGAAATACCTGACTACGCACGGCTTACTATCGTTGACAGATACTCCCTGTACATATCGCTGACAGTCATATGATTCTGAAGAGGCTTGACAATCAGCCTTCGCATATACCAGCCACATACATACTCTGGACTTAAAGAGATGCGTTCGAAGGCATTCACGGGCTCCGGCGACTTGGCCATAGAGCAAAGCTCTTTACGCGTTGTGGCCAGCGCTTGCCACACGCCTTTGCCAAACATATGAATGACTTGCAGATCGTTTGATGAGAAAGGGACCCCATCTATAGAGCTCGGGTTTTCGTCTTCAATCTTGATTGCATCTTCTTTGAATGTCTCCTGGGTATAGAACATTGCTCGCTCGACGGCGAAGTAGAATACCACGAGCTGACGAAAAGCATCAAGGAGTGATCGGGGTAGCGTGTAGAGATCAGACATCTCTCCGTCTTCATTCATCACACCATCGGACAAGTCCTTCGTAGAGTTATATAGCTGCTGTGCTTCTTGGCACGCCTCCGAAAGTATATCGGCGCAGCCCTTCGTCCATACTTCCATTCTCAGCTGATCATAGTCCACGATTGAATCTTCAGGATCTAGTTTCGACGCGTCTATGTTTGACATACGTTTTAGATGCTTCTGTACATGCAGTGATGCTTCTTGCGAAGTCGTGTAACCCACGGCCGACTGGCACTTCCGACATCTCTCAAAAGAGCTCTGGAGAGTCTGAGTGGGCTTGGAGGCGTCTTTATTACTTAGGTCTGGGCGGACAAACCATCTTCGCTTAGCTGAAGACGGATCGGCTGACGCAGAAGCGTCTGTTGGAGTAGATACGTGCGGCGCCCACCCAGACACGAGCCCCGAGATACTACAGACGCTCTGTATAGCGGCCCATGTTTTGCGTAACAGGGTGTTGTTACAGTCATCCACAAAAAGTGCAAACGTCTTACACTTCAATGCGTAAAGCTCAATCGCTTTCTCTACGATAGTCTCCTGATATCGAGCAATTCGAGTTCCGTGCGACGACCAGTAGTTTTTGTTGGACTTGTCTTCAGCCTTCGTACCGCTCTTGAGTGCTTGGAAACTGGACTTGACCTCTTCCGCCGTGCTCTGAGGAAGATTGCGATAGTACTCTGTAGACGTGAAGGCTTTCTCAATGACCGCACCGAATAGGCTGTATTCGCTGAGCACCTCGGACAACATAGCTTTCTCGACGTGATCCAAACACTGAGCTGCCGTGTTCGACTTCTCTGCTGGGCGACTCGTCATATCGGTAGTGTCTGAATTCGATTTCAAAGGCCAATCAAAGAAAGGCCTTGATAAGGCCGCGTGTGATACAGGCGGCTGTACATCATGCTTGCCTATCATTGCCTTGGTTGCACCAGACTCCAGAATGACATCGATGTAGAAGCTGTCCCTTTGGCAAAGGATGCCTGCCCATAATCCCGGAGTGACCTTCACCTTGCCATCTCTGATTTTCCAGGTGAGATCTAAGCGTCGTGCGTCCCTGAAGCTGTCTGAACGATGGTGCTCCCGTCTCATTTCCTTGATCTTCTGCTCCAGCTGGAAAAATGAGCGACACTCTGCCGCATTATAGATCATTTGGCGGCCATCCCAATCCGTTAGTCGAATGTCCCTTCTAAGGATTCCGTCTTTTGTGTAATCACTGTCAACATTCCTGAGCTTGATAGACTGACCAAAGCCTTCGTGCAACGATTGATGGCTGCAAGTGGCGACTATGTCGGAGCCAATGTTCACCACCCATAGGTTCGGCACGTACACCAGGGCGCCACGTTTCTCGTTGTCGAACTTCTGATATGCCTGCTCGGAATCCCGTTCATCCACTGGCTCGTAAGGGTAGTACGACTGCATCAAGGAACGGGACGGAGCACGCAGTGCCTGACCAGCGGTCGATTTCTTTGTCGAAAAAGTTTGTAGGTCAAAATATGGTACACAACTGAAGGTGACACTGCTCGGATCTGGCACACAATCCTCGTCAACTCGTAGAACCGTTCCAGGCTCAACAAACACGCCGCCAAGAAATACTTTGAGCTTTTCTTTCTCGACTTTGTCGAAAGTCTTCCTCACTAGCTCTTGAAGGCGTCCAGAAATTCCAGCAATACTCAGGCAGGTGTCCCTGAAGCCTCTAAGGTCCATAGGCTCAGAACGCAGATGTACCCAGCGCATTCGCTCGTCAAGATTGACTGAGGTAGTCTTAGGGCCCAGCAGCTGATGAAGCTGCAAGATCGTTCGACCGTCATTCTGCACCGTGTTTGCTTTTCCGATGCTGATACTGTCTATATTTCCAACAAGCTGTTGAGGATCCCGTGTGTTCGGTGCTTTGGTGGGGTTCGCTTGGTTGTGGTCAAGAGGCCTGATAGAGGATGTGTTTACCGAGAAAATTAGATTGTTACCATCGCTGTCCGTCGGTATGGTTGCTACACGAGCGGGCTCAGGTTTGCCGGAAAGTGAGTCGTCGGAAGTCTCACTGCTGCTACTGACACTTTCTAAATCCAAGCTCGACTCACTCTCACTGCTGTCGTTACTGCTGACCTCTTCGTCGTCTGACGCATACCACGGATCCAAGGTGGGGTCAGCGTGGGTCGACGATGCACCAGATGGAGGGTCAGTTCCTGGCGGTATCACCACCTCGATGTTTTCGGTGACGGGATAGGCTGCAGCGATCTCAGGATTCAAAATTTCGGTTGGTATGACCACTTGGAGAGTTGCGCCAGCTTGCACTACTTGGTCCCAAAGGGAAGGCAGGATGATGTTACCGTTTACATCTGTCAGGCTGAACTTGTCGTCCTTCACTGCTTCTGCAAGCGTGTCACGGTGTCGAAGCCTGTATATTTCTTCAATCTGGGCTTTGATCGTCTGCATCGCATTAGTAAAGGAATACAATATCGACTTATATGTACTTGCCTCCCAAGTCACACGCGGTAGGACATACCCAGTGCCGTCATGTGTCCTTATAACTAGGTTATTCGGCCCAAGTAACTCGTGTTGTGGTGTTCCTGCCGGCCTCGGAACAGCAGTCTCAATATCACCATCCGGGTCTTCAGCTGCTCGAGTTGCTGCCCTCGTTTCTACTCTCGTTGCTGGTCTTCCGTTTCTGTATGCGCTATCACTGGGCAGGTCTCCGTCCATGTAGACGTCCACATGTCGACGAGACATGCTAAAAATAAAGCGAAACTGGCAGAATAGCCTTGTTTTCAAGGTAAAGAGCCAACAAATAACATGGTGGTCTCCGGTCTTAAAGAGGGCACAATCTAATGCTGCGACTCAAGATGAAGATCAGCTACCAGCCTCCACAATGCTTAGCGCTGACCCCTTTCCCTTTCGGGCACACCACCACCCGCAAGCTTACTGCAGGGCCTTCCCACACCTCTTCGTCGTGCTACCCGGATACCGTGGCCGCCTCCAATCACACCGTAAGATTTAAAAGATGACATTAGGTAGTGGGCGTGATGAGGATGAAACGCAATCAACAAGCGTGGGCGAGGTGGTAGATCATAGCGCTTGCGAATACCGTAGCGCGACTCTATATAAAGTTCGCTATGCTGATACATCGACTTTAATCCGCCTAGATGCCTGTAGTTATATCAAGACATGGCCATATCATCACACTCATACAGACGTGAAAACACAAGTTGAAACAAACGTAACAGCGTTTTACAAACCAAACCCGTCTCACGTCTGAATGTACAATTCTACGAAGCTCTGATAAAGCTTTAAAAGAAACTCAGAAACCTTTTTCAACACCAGATATTCAGTAAAGATAGGGCCTCAGTCACGGTTGAGAAGCCTGTCTCTCATTGATACAGCATCGACTGTGCATCTCATCGGCCTTGAGCAGCCACCCAGGATCTCGTGAGGGACTAATGATGATAGACAATCCACCCAACGGCTCTATAGTCGTGTGTGTATGTGTGTGGGCTTTATAATGTGCCTGCCACGCAAGGGGCAAACCTAGCGAGCTTACGGTGACATCCATACACTCGCGGTAATCACACACCTCGCCTACGGCTCAAATCCTCTCGTCCCAGAAGGGTCTTGCATCGAAGCCCTCCAAACATACCAACGCCTAAAAAGGTTTCGCAGCCTTCCTCGCCTCCCCTCTCCCACTAACCGGATCCCTAAACTCCTTCCAACTAACGGGATACATGAGCCTCCCCTCCTCACTCCTCGCGCTCACAACCCCAAACTCATTCTCACTCGTACTGACATAGTAATTACTCTGATCCCCCAGACTGATCACCGTGCCGCGCACCAAATCGCCCACCCGAAAGCTCTCCTCCATCTTGATCTTATCCTTCTCCGTCGCCCGGATGTCCTCCCGGCGTATCTGGCCCTGGAAGCTCTCGCGGCAGACCACGCCGTCGACGACGAGGATCTCGGCAGTGGCGAAGCGCGGGCCCAGCCGCGTGATCAGCGCGAGCACCACCGAGTTGACTTCGGGCAGGATGGTGCCGCCGCCGCCCGAGCCCGTGCCGAGGATCCCCGGGTCGCTGGCGCTGCTGGAGGAGGCGGAGGGTTTTTGGATCGAGAGGAGCGGCGAGGCCCGCGGTGTGGGCGTCTTGGGCGCCGCCGATGTTATGACGGGGCCTGCTATCGAGGCGTAGATGGACGACTCGTGCATGTGTGTGCCGGGACCGGGGAAGTATTTCTCTGCGCTGCCGAGGAGTTGCCCGGGGAGGGCGATGGAGGGGAGGGCCATTGAGGTGGCGTGTTTGAAGGTTGCGATGGTGGGTGTGGACGAGTATTTTTTGCAGTACGTTGAGCGTGATGAGCAGTTTGCGACTGTGTGTAGCGGCTTTGCGCAATTATCAAGGGCGACTGGTGGTGTGAATTGGTGATTGTTGCTTGGTCTTCACGGTGCTGTTGCGCTTGGGAAACTTTTGTCGCGCCGCGCCAATTCCTTCCATGTACGTCACGCGTGTACCTGCCGCCTACTTTACACGCCCTTGCATATCACAACACCACCAACAGCAAGCCATCACGGGACGGACCGCTGATCTGCAGGATTCGATGCTTTGTTAAGACACTATTGTATGTTGTAACCAATGCCAGATGCCATGCGCCAGCACAAAAGCACCGCTGTGTGCGGTGCGTACAGGGAGTTTGCTTCGCTCCCATTGTCAATGGTTCCAGACCCCTGCCTCCGAATCGAACATCCAACCCCGGCCTGTAGAACGCCGTTTTGTAACCCCCTAGCATTGCAATTCGCATGTTGCTCCAGTCGCCGAGTGATGCAGTCCCACGCAAGAAAATCATGAAAATCATTCGCTCAAGGAGAAGTTCCTGTAAGCGAAGTGGTGGCCTTGACGAGGACGGTCTTGCTCGATAGCGCCTCCATCAAAGGTCAGCGTACTTTTGGACCCGTCCATAGTGTAGTCTAAGTCAAGCTTTGGTCGTACTCTCCGTTCTCGCGACACACACTGCTCCGGCGACTAGACGGCCTGGTAGAGGAGGAGAGGCTCGCCAATGTTCTCTATCTCGGGAATCGTGC
Organism: Epicoccum nigrum; assembly: GCA_002116315.1. Taxonomy (NCBI): domain Eukaryota; kingdom Fungi; phylum Ascomycota; class Dothideomycetes; order Pleosporales; family Didymellaceae; genus Epicoccum; species Epicoccum nigrum. The sequence continues at coordinate 69,208 of KZ107856.1, forward strand.
ACTTCAGGTCGAACGCTTTCGACAGAACAATCTTGAAGATCTGCGGGGGTCAGCTTAACCCTCACGACTAACACTTGTTTACGCACCTTCTGCACGTTGATGCTGTGACTTGTGCTGCTGAAGATCAGACTGGCCTTCATCGCTCGTGCGAATCGCTTGGCCTGCGTCGTGTCAGCATGCGCGTTGATGAAAACAGTCAAACACGGTCATACCTGATTAGAGATCTCCTCTTGCTCCTCGCGGGGGAAGTTGACAAAGTGGTCGTATTTGGTGCCCACCAGGAAGGGGATGGCGGTCTTGTTGAAGCCCCGCCCTTGCCTGTACCATTCCTTAATGGAGTTGAGTGTGCTCTTGCGCGTCAAGTCGAACATGAAGAGTATGGCGACGGCGTCGTTGCAGACGAGCGGCAACATGTTGACGAACTCGCGCTGGCCTCCGAGATCCCAAATGGAGAAGGTGATTTCTGTGTTCCTAATGGAGATGGTCTTCTCCATGAAGTTGACACCTGCAGCTGTCAGCTTTGCGCCCCAAAGACTACGACAAAAACAATAAATAGAAACATACCCAATGTCTGGATGTAGTCCTCGTCCCAGCTGCCCTCGACGTACTTGACCATCAAGCTGGTCTTGCCGATCTGGGCGTCACCGACCATGCCCACCTTGATGACAACACTGGAGCTCTTGGCTGGCTCTGGCTGTGCGCTCCGTGTGTTCTGCTCTTGATATGAGTTGGAGCGCCCGCCCTGCTCTGAGGTAGAGTAGCGACCCATCTGCGAGCTTGGCCGCGATTGCGACTGGCCCATGTGTGTCTCTTTGCCCTGATCATAGTAGCCATGGCGAGGCGGTGTGTCGGCGTCGGACGAGGTGAAGCGCGTCCCATTGTGCGGGTACTGGTAGCCGGTGTCGGAGTAGGAGGTCGAGGGGCGCGGCGGCTCGGGGGTGTAGCCGTTGTTGCTCTGGTTGCTGGGGTGGAACTGCGGCGGTGGTGAGGCCGGGTTGGCGGTGAGAGTGCTTTGGGTGTTGTCCAAGTCCATGGGCTGGTCGCTGACCTTTTGCGCGTCGTGCGCATCCTGCGCGACCTGCGCGTCGGCGGGGGCTTGCTGCTCGGGCGGGATGTCCATGGCGACGGCGATGGCAACGGCGTTGGGGTGTGGGTGCTGTTGTTGACTCAAGGCCGCTTGGATGTGCGAGCGCGGGCGAATAGGGCGCTTTGGCTTTGGTGGTAAGGTTGGAAATGGATAGGCGCTGGGCGATTCAGCCCCGCAGCAGCCGGAGTGAGATGGGACGGACACGAACTGCACGCGTCGCGGTGGGCGGTATTAGCAAAAAGCGGGCAGTGTTGTCGTTTCCTTGTTTGGGCCGGCTCGTATGGGGACCCAGGAGACCGTGCAGCGAGTCGACAGGGCAGGATATAGGCAATAGGAGGCTCTGCGTGACGTCGAGCAAGTGGGCATGCGTCCTAGTCCGTCCTCAGCGTTAACGAGGCGGTTAACGCTGGCTAGCGTGCTGTCTGGCTGTGGCTCGGTGGGGCCTTTGCACCAGCGCACGGCCAAATTAGAGCCCCTCCTACCGTGGACTGTTAGAACTTTTTTTGCGACAGTGACGTGTGGCGTCGAGATTTCAGTTTCACCACCAAAAACTCGAAAACAGATCAGCATCACCATGGCCAAGCGACCCGCGGACTCGGAGCAGGAGGTGGAGACCATCAAGAATGGCGACCGTCCCATGGAAGTCGAGCAGCACAACGAGGGCCTGGACTTTGAGGACGAATTCGAGGACGAGTTCGAGAGCGAGGATGAAATTCTAGAGGCCGGTGTCGATGGCCGGCCAGACGAGGAAAGAGAGGCCGAGGAGCGCCAGAGTACGTGAAGAGGAAGCGGGAGGAGGAGGGCAGTCTTGTATACATGACCATGACCATGACCATGACTTCTGCTGTGGTGGCTGCTGTGGTGTATTGCGAGTTCAACACTGACTGACTGCTGCGCAGATGCGATGGAAGTCGACCAGGACACATTTATCCCCGGCCGCCACAAGCTGTCCGCCGGCGAGACGCTCGCGCCCGATCTGTCGACGTACGAGATGCTGCACACACTCGAGGCGCCGTGGCCGTGCCTCTCCTGCGACATTGTGCCCGACAGCCTGGGCGCCGACCGCAAGACATACCCCGCCACCATCTACGCAGTCGCCGGCACACAGGCGGCGCAGGGGAGAGAGAAGGAGAACCAGATCATGGTCATGAAGATGAGCAGCCTGTCGCGCATGGAGAAGGAGGACGAGGACGACGAGGAAGAGGACGAGGACGACGATGCTTCAGACCCCATCCTCGAGACCAAGTCGATACCGCTGAACAGCTGCACGAACCGCATCCGCGCCCACCAGTCGCCGCAGGCCACGTCCGCCCGCCCGCCGACCACCCTCGTGGCGTCCATGATGGAGAGCGGCCAGGTGCTGATCCACGACGTCACGCCACACCTCACCGCGTTCGACACCCCCGGCACCACCATCACCCCGACACAGAACAAGCCCGTCTGCACAATCCGCGCCCACAAGGCCAACGAGGGCTACGCGCTCGACTGGTCGCCCCTCATCCCCGAGGGCAAGCTGCTCACCGGCGACGTCGCCGGCAACATCTTCACCACCACGCGCACACAGGGCGGCGGCTTCGTGACCGACACCACCCCCTTCACAGGCCACAAGGGCACCGTCGAGGAGCTGCAGTGGTCGCCGTCGGAGAAGCACGTCTTCGCCTCGGCCTCCAACGACGGCTGCGTCAAGATCTGGGACGCGCGCTCCAAGTCGCGCAAGGCCGCCGTCAGCGTGCAGGTCAGCAAGACCGACGTCAACGTGCTCTCGTGGTCGCACCAGACGGCGCATCTGCTGGCGACCGGCGCCGACGACGGCGAGTGGGCCGTGTGGGACCTGCGCCAGTGGAAGCCGTCGACCAGCATGGACGCCGCCTCCAAGCCCTCGCCCGTCGCCAACTTCAACTTCCACAAGGAGCAGATCACTTCGGTCGAGTGGCACCCCACCGATGACAGCATCGTTGCCGTGTGCGCCGGCGACAACACCCTCACCTTGTGGGATCTGGCCGTCGAGCTCGACGATGAGGAGAGCAGAGACACCGCCGGCGTGCAGGACGTGCCGCCGCAGCTGCTCTTCGTGCACTACATGGACCAGATCAAGGAGGCGCATTGGCATCCGCAGATCCCAGGCACGCTGATGGCGACGGGAGGGTCAGGCTTCGGGTACGTCATCTCCTCCCTTCTCTCCAAAACAAAACTTTGCGAAGCCTGCGCTAACGTGATGCGAATAGTGTTTTCAAGACAATCAGCGTGTAAAAACAGAAGCCTACAACTGGCGCCATTTCCCAAAATACAAAAGTTCATACCCCGCCAAGTGAGCGATAAGACACCCTTGCAAACCTTCGCAGAGATGCAAGATACACGCGTGATCACGTTACCTCTTTCACCTCCCGCCGCGCCCGCATGCGGCGAACGCACTAATCACCATCCCACTTTGATACCCCACCTTTGTAACCTTTGTATACCGGCCAAGCCCGCAGCTCTCTCAGCGCCGCCCCTCCTCTCCCCCTCCCTCTCTCAAAGCCATACGAACCCTCCTGACCCGAGTCAAATCTCACCAGCAATGTCGATAATCTTGCTCTAAATAGATAAGAGCGGGCGTGGTGCAACAACAGCCGCCAAGATGCTGAGCGGTACCATCAACCCGTACCCGGAGCAGACCAGCAACGCACAGCAGCAAGCAAACCCCAATGCGAACCAAGCTCCAGGCGGGCGGGGGAGGGGCAGCGGGCGCACCAACCCAGCACATACGCATGCATTGCCTCAGAAGCGACACCAGCGCAACACGAGATCAGAGGACTTGAACATCCTCTCCCACGCGCAGGGCCAGCTGCGCTCCCACCTCGAGCCAGAGCCCTCGCAACCGCACGCACCCCCGTATCGGGAGCAGGACCCCGCGTTGTCACATGCGCGACAGCAACCACAACAACAGCAACCACAGCAGCAACAACAACAGCACCACGGAGAGCCCTGGAAGGGGCCAAGACACCCATACGCCTGGCCCCCTCAACCTCTCCACCAGGACCATCAACACCTCGACCGTCCCAGACCACGCTCCGCGCACGCCGCCACGGCTGCCGCTCCCCCGCCGCCAGCAGCAGCAGCGTCACCGCACCGCCGGGACCCCCCTCCCGCCTCCCCCAGCCCGCCCGGAACGCAAACCCACCCGCACCCCTCAGCCTTGCATCTAGACACCACTTACACGGCCTCCAGCGACCCCATCGACGAAGACACGGTCGTGCAATCCATCGAGACGGACCCGGCGCTGTTCGCGTGCCCTTCGTGCGCCAGCCCCGCGGCCCGCGGCGCCTCCTCGCACGGCTGTGGCTTGTTCTGCGCAGGGCCGCTGGACGAGGAGCAGAGAGCGAAGGGGGGTGGGTCTGGGTCTGGGTCTCTGGGGGGCAGGGGGGAGAGCTGGGTGAGGAGGGCGGGGCTGAAGAGGGAGAGCGGGGAGGGGGGCGTGGGCGAGGGCGACGGGAAGAGGGGGAGGGTCGGCGCGTGAAGCCGTGGAAAGGCGTCTGGACCGAACAGAACCGGATGAGGTGGGGTTGGTGTGGGTTTGTTGAGGGAGGGAGAAGAGACCTGCGAGCGCAAGAGGAGGGGGGGGGGGGGCAAAGCTGGTCTGTAATACTAGATGAATTGCTGTAGATGGGGCCGTATGTAGCTGTGACAATGTCTCTAGGGAGGCTGGAAACGCCATGGCTCGGCGGTTTCGGGGGGGGGGGGGGTATAGGAATCTAACAACGCTCAACGACGCTGACCGCGCTCGCTCGCTCGCTCTTCAACTCCGCCTCCACCCCTCGCGGGGCCCGCGTCGTCGTCGCCTCAAGCTGCGCGGCGGACGGCCTGCGGTCGTTCCTCGCCGCCGCCGGGGCCGAGCAGGGGCGTCTTTGCCTCGCTCATCTCCCTGATCTTCTTGATCAGATTGCTGCATCGCGCCGTTAGCAACCCCAAACACAAAATACACATGCGCATCACGCATCACGCATCACGCGACGGGATAGAACTCACCTAACAGGCAACCGCAACCTCTCCTCCTCCCGCCACAGAATTCCCACCACCTTCTCCCTCCCCTTGGTGTGATCCTCCAGATGCTCGGTGATGAGCTGCCGCCCAATCTCCTTGCTGCACCCGTAGATGCGCTGGCTGCACCCGTCGAAGGAGCAGATCCAGCTGTCGCGCGGGCCGTTGGGCTCGTAGGTGGGGAGGGGAGAGGAGATGAGGGCTGGGAGGACGGGTTGGGTTGGTTTCGCGCCGGGCTTTTGCTGGGCAGAGTGGTAGCGGAGGGGCAGGGGCGGATCCGCGGTGCCTGGTTCGGGGGTTTCGTCGCCGGGCGAGGTTGGCGGGGAGGAGGGCGAGGTGGGGGAGCTGGCTGCGCGGGCGCGTTTGCCTTCGGCGAGGGAGTCGAGGTCTGACAGCTTGCGCTTGGAGGTTCCGGGGGATAGGGTTTGTGTGGGGGTGTCGATGGCCATAGCATCGTCCTCGTCGGCCGCAGAGTCGGCGTCGGAGTCTGAGACTGGGATGGATGGGTTGGTTTTTCCCTTGCCGGCTTGGTGGATGCTTTTGCCTTTTCCTGAGAACTGGGCGCTCTTTGGCCGAAGGACTGACAGTGTGCCCTTCTTGCTTCTTCCCGGCAGTCGACGTCGCGGTGTAGTGATGACGTCCTCATCCTCGTCGTCTGAGGTATCTGATGATTCGCTACTGTCACCCCGCAACGTACTGTGATTCTTTCGTGGTCGCAACTCAACACCTTCTGCCCTTCGCTGTTCAGCTGCAGACAGGCTGTGCCCAGCTGCCAGCTCTCCATAGACGGGCTCAGCGGCGAAGAAGCGGATGTTCTGCCGCCGCGGATGGTCCATCATGTAGCACAGGTTCTGCGCGTGGACAAGGAGCACGTTCCGCGCAGTCGCGACATGGTCGATCTCAAATCGTTTGATTAGTAGTTGTGCGACTCGCTCGATTGTGATGCTATTGCGCCCCGCTCGTATCACGCGTTGGTTGACAGCTTTCTGCATGAATTCGAAGAGCGTGGCCGCTTCCCACCAGTTGTCGTCCTTCTTTGGCGGTGCGTCTGTCTTTTTGGTGGCTACTTTACTCCCAGATGGAGCTCTCCCGGATGCTGCTGTGGCTGCCGACGACGCAGGCGAAGTCTCCGTGGCGCGAGATGGCCTGTCCGGCTTCACATGTATAACGCGCCCTTCATGGCGTGCCTTGCACCTTTCGAAATCGTTCTGTGAGCCGTCAGCAACTATCCCAACACGCTCATCGAGACCAACACACAGGAAACTGCCGTTTGAAGGTTTGGTATAGAGGGGTATTACTCCACCCAATGTCGTTGATCCTTTTGAGGAAAGACATGAGGAGAAACTCGCGATGCCTGTGGAATATACGTTCCGCCTCTGCTGGGTCAGAACATGAGAACCTTGGATCCTCAGCATACTGTGCAGCATTAGTCTTGAGCCACTCAGTGGAGTCCGGCCACCGACCTCTTGGTATATCAAGTTTGCAGTTGGCCCCCCACCCTTCTTCCTCGGCTCATTGTATACGTCAGTGACAAAGTAGAGTATCTCCACTGCCTGCACCATGTCGTCGTATGTGGCCTTGTAGTGCGCTGCGGGCTGCATCTCAAAGTAACCTGCTTCGCCCAGCGCCCAGATTGCGTAGGTTCTGTCGGCCATCTCAGCGTAGGCATAGCGTGTGACATTGTGGAGCACGATTTTGGTGGGTTTGTACGGTTTCTTCTGTACTGCGGATTTGGTCAGGCAACGGCTCCTGACAAAGCAAAGATGCTGTTTGACGAAAGAAACGTACGGTAGTGGTAATGCTCGCGAGATGGGGTCAGAAGTCGGCCCTGCACTCTAAGCGGGGTATCCGGGAACGCCAGCAAAAGGCTCGCGGGTCTCCCGTCGCTTTCGTAAACGACTGACGCATCACTCAGGACGAATTCAGCCCAGTGGTTCTCGTGGAGGGAGGCTTCCCTTGGCTTCAGGACCTCGGTTTCGGGAACAGGCATTGTGTGGGCATAGGTCTGGCGATTTGCATAGTGCGTTGGACTCGCCGAGCTGAGTTGTGTCTCGCTTTAGTGAGGCGCGGCTGGCGAAGCCTGGGGAAGGAGCGCATCGTCTTTGGCGGTCTGCCACATGTGGGCGCGGCGGCACGGTGATAGATGCGCGTCTAAGGGACGCGTGGTGATTGGTCAGTCTTACTCTGACCGCTTGGTCGAACATGACGCGCTTCGAGCCTCTCTGTTACTACTGTATTCCCCACATTGTGGCTCAAACACCGGGCTCGTGCTCGTGAATGTCGGGGCCCTAATCCGGCTGAATCGTGGATGGTTACTTCCTATTTCACCGTCCGAAACTAGCGTCATCATGTACACAGCATGCTCTCCACACCCTGGCCAGACTGACCAACCCCCAGGAACCCAAGCACCAGCAGACGAAACGGGAAGCCAGCATCGTGTGAGCCATGCAGATTGAACAAGACAAAATGCGATCACACCTACCCCAAGTGTGACCGTTGTCGCCAGAGAGGCATCGAGGACCGTTGCTTCTACCACCCAGCACCTCTCACTAAGCCCCGTAACGAGCACCCCGATGAGACGCCGAAGGACACGCGGACAGGCGAATCACGACCACTGAAAAGAAAGTAGGTGAAACTCACTCTTTGTGAATCACGGCATTGAGGTCTGACTCTCTTCAAAGACGCCCCACAGTACAACCTCAGAAAACCTCCAACACAGGAAGAGATGGTGCCTTCCCTCACACATCAACTGATGAAGACACGCTTGCTGATGCTGTTGCCGCCGACACCTACAGCCCTGGATATCTCGGGCCTGGATCTTATGCTCTGCTCTTACCTCAGGATGATGGAGCCGAATCGCACCAACGTCTTGACGCTTCTGTTGCTTCTGAAACTGCAGAACTCGAGCTGACACACCAATATACATTCAAGAAAGCCATGCGGCGCGAGGTGGTCACCGGCATTTTGAATACATTCCGCCACTATACAGCAATCCAGGAGTTGGTGCTTTGGTACAACGCCAGCAACGAAGCCGGCGTCATTCCCGCTCAGATACAGATCAACGCCGTGAACGCTATAGGGTCTTTTGTTGAAAAACACAACCTACGACGCGTGCCTCCTTCTCCACAATTGGTGGACCAGATTATGGAGAACTCGAAGAAGCCTTTGTGTGTCACCAAGATCACGGACCCGAACGATCTTCACAACGCATGTTCTGGAGACAACCTCCGCCTGGAGATGATTGGGTTTCTTCTCGCAACGGCTGGAAGATCGCTCGCCTTTGGTTTTTCGACAGACACCTTTGCTGGTCCTGGAAATCGGGGCTTGAGAGCCAGGTTCGTGGACGAGTTGCTCAGTGCGAGCACCCAGTGCATCACCATAAGTTCACTGATTGCCACAGTAAACGACATCACGGTGTGGATGTACTACGAAAACTACCTCTTTACCACTATGATTTGCGGTTACTCTGGTAAGTCGTCCTGATTTGTTCGTCCAGAATCTGGAGTTGACAAGTCACAGCCCCACCATCATGGCGACGCATCAACGAGCTCGCAACCCAGATCTATGCCCTAGGAATGCACAAAGAATCAGCGTCTATAGACATCCCCATATGGCTGACTGAGACCCGCCGTCGAGTGTTCTGCTCATCCTACAACCAAGACAAGTCCATCTCCACCTTCCTTGGCCGCCCCATCCGCATTAGCAAACGCCACGCCGACATCAACCTCCCTCTAGACCTGCGCGATGAGGAGCTCACTGGCGATGCTGCCGATCTAGAACTTGCCATCAAAAATCTCGACGAAGCAGGTTGGAACACAAAAGGCCAGCACCTCCGCGCCTCGTGGATCCGCCTCCGCCACATCGCATCGCGCCTGCGCGAGGAGATTCTCGACTACTCGCTCTCCCCCGTCGATGCCAACGTGGAGCGCAGCCTCCTCGACATCTCCGCGCGCGTCCACTCCTCCTGGGCCAGCATACCCTCACACATGCGGTACTGGAAGACGTGCTGGGACGAGAACTACTCCTCCCTCGTCTGCCTCATGCTGGTAGTCATCCACCTCAACCACTGGTACAACGAGTTCATGATCCAGAAACTCCTAGACTACACCCCGCTCACCTCCAACACGGCCATGCTGCGCGTAAGCATGGACCTCCTCTCCAACGTGCTCGCCCTCGGCGCCATCCGCGACCGCACCTACGACATCCACCGCGACCTGCTGCAGAGCATCCTGCTGTACGGCATCCCCAGCGCGTCCGTCCTCGCCACCGCCCTCAAACAGCACACGCTGCAGAACCCCCCCTCCCCCTTCCCCCAGGGCATCCGCAGAGCGGAAATCGTCCGCATGCTGTCCGTCCTCATCTCGCACCTCGACGCCGCCGCGCACCTCGAGAACAGCGGCGCCAGAGCCGGCGAGGCAAACCACAATCTGTGCCAGAAGGCGAGTCGCATCTTCGCCCGCGTCATCGACCAAGTCCTCGACCCCGTGCTCAGCGACGTCACGCCGGCGGGCAGCGACGCGCTGGAGCTGGAGCTGGGCATCGAGGGCGAGATGGGCTTGGATTTGTTCGGGGTGCCGGGGCTGGATGGGTTCGAGGGCGTCGAGTTTGCGGGGCTGATGGGCGCGGGGGGCGCCGCGTTGGAGGGACCCGCCGCGGGAGCCGGCGTCGACTGGGCTGCTTTGGGCCAGTGGACGCTGTGATGCCACATGCGCTCGTCTTAGACACTACGCCGCCGGCCCGACTTCCAGTGAGTGGTGGGCCCCGCCATGGCGAACGATAACCCTACCACCAAGTCCCTCTTTGGAGCCCTTTTTCAGACCTCAGGTGTTCATGCTGATGTTAGGCCTCCCCAGTAAGAACGGGTCGACACCGATGCATGTGAGGAGTGTGATGGTGTTTGTACGAGATCATAATCATTCTTCTTTCCTACATGCGGAGTTGACCAACCAACCAACCAACCTCGCCAATGCTAACGCCCTCATTTAGATTCCCTGTTGCCGTGCTAAAGTACAGTACATGATATAACCAGCCTCGAAAGCGGAGAAGCGCGGGGGGGGGGGGGGGGTTTAAAAATAATGTAAAAAAACCCGGCCTTTCATTTTAAATAACACCCCCCCGGGGGGTTTTCAACCGTCCCTCTTTTTCTCCTTTCTTTTTTGGTGCTTTCGGGGGGGGGGGGGCGCCTTAAAGGGGGCCGGGGGGTAGCGGGCCGGGGGGGCAGGGGCGGCCGCCCTCTCGGCATTGTGACGCCGGGCCCGTGCCGGGGGCGGGGGG
>KZ107856.1:83880-104895 GCA_002116315.1 Epicoccum nigrum
CCCCCCCCCCCCCCCCCCATCTTTCCCCCTGCGCGCTCATCGTTCCAGAAACCAACTCCCCGACCCTCACCCCCCTAGCACCGCTCCTAGCATCCGCCCCCGCCCGCGCGCGACGAGAGAACGGGTGGCGGCAGAAGAGGTCCCTCATGTCTCCATCTCTGCACGTCGGAAACCAAGAAAGGAAAACAAATCTTACCACTCGACCTCGACCGGACGGTTGGAAAAACACACTCTACTTGCCTGCGCGCGGTGCCGGGGTCGAAGGAGTAAGGGAAGGGGGACTACGGGAAAAGCTAGGCCGGCAAGGAACGTTGGTGTAAGTTTTTTTTTCTGGTTCGGAGTCTGAGGAGTTTTGGGGGTTGAGGTGGGGTTGGGGAGGGTGCAGGGGGTGCAAGGGGCTGGTAGGATATCTGCAGATTTTCTCTTCTTCTTCTTCTTCTTCTTCTTCTTCCCCGTTCTTTTTTTGCTTTTAAGTGCAAGAGACTGGTGGGATGCTGGTGGGATGTTGGTGCGGTGTCGAGGGGAGGTTGTGTAGCTGTTGATTGGGGGTTACTGACTAGAGGGGATTGGGGGAATTAGGTGGGTAGGTACCTGCTTCTTGAGAAGGCAGGGGGGATGAGATAGCGCTGGCTACGTACGTGGCTGAGCGGGTGCGTTTGAGGCACTTCGATGAGTGAGGGGGAGGGGGCGGGGAAGGCATTCGCCGGGGTTTTCCCTGGGGTGAGGGTGGTTTGGAGGCTGTTTAGGACGGATCGAAACGAGTTGAAAAAGCATAGACTGGGCGGATGTTGGGGACAGGCGTTGGGGATTACATACCAGGCTGAGTTTGGCTGGTTGGCCTCGCGGATAGCATTTCTGGACTGATTGTTAGTTGGCGAGAGGATTGGGGGGGGGGGGGGAGTGGGGCAATGCTCTTGCATGCCAAAAAAAAAACACCCGCAGGTAAGTCTCCAGGCGCAGGACGTGAGATACTCATACCCTGTAACTTTAAGACGTCTGGGAACTACAAAAAGGCTACGCAAGTAGGAAACCATCCCTTAGTTTTACTGTAGTCCTTACAATCTCAGTTTAAGCTGTGGTTGGGCAATGGATGGGGAGGGGATACGTAGGTACTGAACTTGCCTTGTTGCGGAGGTAGTCGCTTGAATGTGTATTAGCCCAGGTTTGGGTTATTTATATGTGTGTGGCATGGCGAGGGTAAAGCATGGTGGCTTTCTGGGCATTGGAGGTGAGAGATGTGGAGGCAATGGATTGAGAAATGCCCTACGAAAGCTTGCATCGCATCTAGCTCTAACCCGGCCATGACGAGCGGTTGAGGTTGTCAAATTTGTCTGCATTGTATTGCAGGTCTGAGACATGGATCATAAGGTCTCAGTATTCCTACGTCACAAGAATCCTCCATGGCCCATAAAATCGCACCATTCTAGATAATCGCCTGCTTCAGGTTGGTCCTTGGCAAAACTGTGCGCTTTTACACGTTTTGATACGTTTTCAGGAAGCTGGTATTTTAGTCGACTTTGTAGTCTTGTTTCCAGTGAGAATTGCGTCACGTCAGCTTTGGCATTATCCTCTTTGGTCTTGTTGAGCCAATCAATACTGACAATGGGAATACTGTTTAACGAAGCGGCAGCGACCGCTGGTGTCATCAACTCAACATCAAGTCGACTTGCAATAAGAATGTCGGTATCTAATGTGACATGCGACTTGACTGAGCCGCCTAGAACTGTAATCCGTTGCTCGACAATGCCTCGTTCGAAAGAGAAGAAGGATTCCGCAATAGCGACTGAACACCCACGAAGAGGGGAAGCTTTATTAGGCTTTGTACGGCTGAGTCGAAGGTTTTCACCCCGGAATTGAGTGTTGCAGATGCGCTGAGCCTTCGACAGACCGCCGAATGTGGCAAATTCAATCTCTGCAAATTCTTCGCGCCTGCCGTCCTTGTATTCATCGACGCGCACGATGCGCACATCAGTGACTCTGCAGTCAGCGAAGAATAATTTAAGATCATCTTCAGTAGTGTTTGAAGAGAAATTCTCCAGGTAAGCTTTGGGCCGTATGCGCCGTATGCGATCGTTCCCTGTGGTAACAAGTGCTTCGGAGAACGGTACCAGGGAATTGGCTGGGTACGCTTCCAATACTGCAGGTGAAGCTAAACCAATTGAACCTCGCACGCCCGTCGGTGGAACCCTGTCGACATTGCCATGATCAATCAAGAAGTTGGCATCACTGTCGACACTTTCAGACTTGCTGCCTTGCTTGGAGCTGGCCTCGATGTATTCACTGGGCTCTTGACCGCCTTGACTTTTTATATACTGTGACAGACTTTCACTATTCCACAGCAATGATGACCATGGGGATGACCATGGAATACGTCCGGATTCGCTCTTGAACCATGGGTACTGGGTAGTCACGTGAGACGTTATTTGTGAGCCTTGGGCTGCTTGAGATATCGGTGTAGCGCGACCTGTTGTTCCGCTCTTTTTCAAGTCCATGCTCGGTCCGGACTCCGCCAGCGCTACCTCAACTTTGTCGTCAGTCTCTCTCTGTGTGTTCTCGGCTTTGGGCTCCTTCGGTTCGTCTTCGTCCACTATTACCCCCTGGACTGGCTTCATCCTGCGAACGCCTAAAGACTTCTTCAAGAAACCCAGTCTGATCCCGTCTTTGACGCTACCGTGCAACATGTACCCATCGAGCTCATTCAGAGCATCAGTCGCCACTGATATGTCCTCGAATTCAACAAGACACATGGGACCATTCTGCTTCGTGCGGAAACAAAGTCGCTTGTAACCACGCCGCCTGGCAAACAAAGCTTTAAGCTCGTCTTCAGAGGTATTCGCCGGCAAGTTCCCCACATACAGCGTATTGCAGGGTGAATCATAGTCAGTAGGGTTGGTCGGAGTGTATATTGGTCGGGTTGTCTCCCGGTTTCCGCTCGCAGATTCCTCTTCCAGGTATTGTTCAGGTACGGACACGAAGCTTTTTGTGAGATCAGCGAACACCTGGTACGCAGGCACTATGAGAGCCAATCCTTCTTCAGGAATTCCAGCAACTATGTGGCCATGCAGTATATCGTGTTCAGCATTGTACACCCACGAACCAGAGTCTCCTGGTGCGAGAACGGATTCAAAATGGGCAGCGTATACCTCTTGCAGTTCCGTGGCTCCTGGGGTCTCTAGGAATTCTGGAATCGTGTCAAGTTCTCCAACCAATACGCCGGCGGAAGCAGAACTTGTTCGGATAATAGTTTCCACAAGTTCCCTGAAGTCTTCTTCTGACGTGAATTTGGGGAGTGCAAATGCGCTGTCTGAGAAATGTAATGCAGGACCACGGAACATTTTAACCAATTTTTTTGGCTGAATGAGGGCGTAATCGAGCTCTGGACGCCCATTGAAGCATGAAGAATAATACAGATAACCTGTGTCTTCCAACTCAGTAGGCAATCTCTCTTTTCCGCTGGCTGCTTCTGCTTCAGACCGTTGGTAAGTGAATGGGTGTGCCGCAGTCATGAAGAACTCCTGATGCCCCCACTTGACCCTGCCACCGATAGTTGCTGTTCGAATGCCCTCCACCGACATCTCAACATACACTGCATTTCCAGGAAAAATAGCTTCTGATTTTGTGAAGCACTGAGGGGAGTATCCTAAGGCCTCTATAGTCGAGCTGTGCGACTGCTCAGTCGACTGGCTTCCGGATAGAGGCACATGATACACATGTGGCTCCATTGGCGAACTGGCCAAACCGCCGTCCCTAGGTCCTGGTGCTCCTGGAAGAAATCCGACTCCCTGCCTTCCTAGACCCAGGTGGATCAGTTTGCCCTTGTATCTAGGAAGACTTGACCGGAATTTGACGATCACTCCAGAGGTTTCATCCACTGCTCCACTGGCACTGATGTGTGATGCAGCTGTCTTCAGATACTCTGTATCTCCACAGCAAAACAAAATGCCAAGAGCACAAAGAGGCGCCGATTCTCCGATCATATAGGCTTTCCATCTGGCTAGAACTGTAGGCGCCTCTGTATGCTTCCTCAAAATTGATGCCAACGTTTTCGAGAGCTGCGAGAACTTCAAAAAAGCGGAGCAATCTTGATTCTTCAGATTCCAGTATTTCTCGCCATCGACAGTATCGTAGAAGCTTCCGGTTGAATCCTCTGCGTCGGGCCAACAAGGCTGAGTAGATTTCAGCTTCAGAAACGCACTGCTGCGCTTTGTGATCCTTGTCAGTAATCCAGGAGCATCCGTCGTCTGTGATGAGGTACTGATAGCCATTTCCGATTGTTCAGAGACACATAGAAGTGGGAATGGCAACAACGAAAGGCTGCGCTGCTTGGGCATGCACTTGGGCGCTTAAAACGCCCAGGCTGTGCAGCCTGCAGCCTGTGCAGCCTCTTGCCACGTCTGACCGGACGCTGGAGCAATTTGAAGGATTGAATCAGGAAAAAGCAGAATTGTTAAGCATCTAATAAATAGTGTAGCCATCTTAAAAACAGTTCTAGATGAACAACACTCACCAATTAGACTTGAAGGACTTCTGACTATCGCCAGTCTTGCGGAGTGCTCGGCGTCTGGTCGGAGGTGATAAGAGGCTGTAAGCACAGCCATCGTCAACAAGGTAAGCGAAGCCTGACCAAAGGCTAATGCAGTCATAAAAGGCTCTAGAGTGTACGCTCAGTCAAATGCTAAGAAGGTTGCAACAGCTCAATTACACACTAATACATATACGCGCCAAAGTACCTCGCGCCGATGACGTCACAGACGGCTTCCCTTCTTGGTCCGCTTCAGCCTGGCACAAAGATCGCTATAACTCACCATTTCTGGGGCAGCCAACCGGACTCGATAATTCCAGAGGCTTATTGGATATTTTTTGCTGATGAATGTCAGCAAGCTCTCGACGACGGCGGCTCACACAGCCTTGCGCGAACCCATGATGACTTGATCGAGACAGTCACATCACTAAAATCTGGACACTTGCGACATGAGACACAAGACCTTCTTCGCCAAAAGCTCACCAAAGTTCATGAGAACGAGCTCGAGCTCATTGACAACACCATCGATCTATGTGCAAGTCTTCTGCTTATGACCGACTTTGGTCAAGCAGAGCACATCTTCTCGGGGCGGCGAAAACTTGACTGGTCGAGCGGTACACTACAGGATTGCGTCTCTCTTGGCTTCGTTCGTACTCCCTCTCTTGAACACAAGGGTACCAAGCTTGAACGAACGTTCAACGCGGAGTCTCTGAACCGGTTTGCCGGGCTAAAGATTGTACCTACCACCAACTTGCTTGACCACTTGCGACTCACCAACGATGACACGAAAGTGCACATCTTCCATCATGCTTCTTTCTTAAATCATCAGCTAGAAAGGTACGCCATGTCGTGCTGCACACTGCGCCGAACACTGACGCCGAAAGCTCCCTCTTACCCGATGGCTTGGCTCAAGAGACTTTGCGCACACTTGCTCTCTTATTTCCAAAGCCTGAAAACAACAAGTCTCGGAAGTGGTATCGTCAGCTACCCGTACTGTTTTCAATGGACCCAGAACTCATGTTATGCGGCTACCTCACGGCCGACGATCGACAACTGGAGAATTTTGAATACTGGCATGACCGATTGGTGGTCTTGAAGCAGGTCTTTGATGAGGCTTCGCCAAAGACCATCTCCCAATGGTGGTACGATCGACGCAACAGTGTCCAGTGGTGGACTTTCTGGATAGCTGTCATGGTCCTAGTTTGGACCCTGATCACTGGCCTCATACAAAGTATTGCGAGCATCATGCAAGTCTATGCGGGATTCAATGTCAGCTCTGGGTCGTGAAACATCCAAATAGGAGATCCAGCTCTGCAAAGGGTTTCTCTGCTTCGTTGATCAGTCGCTCAGCACCCTGGACTCCATAATTCGCGAGAGTCGATGTGCGGTGATAAGTCATGTACATGCTGGCTATATTTCTCAATTTCGGAAGCAAAGGATAAATCAATACAATCATGCGTGCGCAAGACTTGTTAATGTCCATTGTCCGCAATCGCGTCTTGGCCCAACAGCACGCAATCGCACCCCCACATGTCGTGGATGTTCAACCCCGCAACACCACATTGTAATCGCAAACTTCCAGTGAGTCGTTGCACGGAGCCAAGCGGATCGTCAAGTCAGATAGGTCAACAATAGCCTTTAGTGAGGTTCGGTAACACTAGTGCTCCTGCGCCTGTATGTCAGATTGGAGCCCTGTCATGTTGCAATATTGTCCCATCGATTCTAGAACAGCCACTGGCTGTTTGCATGATGTTCATGAATTCTTTATATCCGCCATTGAAGCTGTTCAAGGATTTCTCAATCTCCTTCGCTTTCATCCCAAACAACTTCAACGAAATTCACTATGGCTACTGAAACCGTCACCATCAACACTCAGAGCAGCGATGCGCCACCCCAGGCGCAATATCCACATGAACCTCTGAAACTAGCAGGTGCTCTCGACCAATACAAGTCTTTTGATGTTACACCTATCATTGGTCGCGAGTTTGTTGATGTCAACCTGAAAGAATGGCTTGAAGCACCCAACTCTGATGAGTTGATTCGGGATCTTGCCATCACCAGTACGTCCGGTCTTGCAATTTCCTGCGACGAAAATGGCTACTAAACAAGTGATCCAGTCTCTCAACGCGGCGTGGTTTTCTTCCGGAAGCAAGATGACCTGAACAACGATCTCCAAAAGCAGCTCGCCCAAAGATTAGGTGAGCTTTCAGGCAAGCCAGAGACATCGAAGCTGCATATCCACCCTGTTATCAATGCCGGTCGCCGCCTTGGTGGTGGTGACAACGAGATCAGCGTCATTAGCTCCGAGCAAGCCAAAGAGATATATAAGAACAAGTTCCTGAACTTTGCAGACCGCAAACAGAGCGCAAAAGGTGGTTGGCACAGCGACATTACCTTCGAGAAGATCCCCAGTGACTACGCGCTTCTCAGACTGACCGAACTGCCGAAGACAGGCGGAGGTAAGTCTGACCCAGTCAATCTTGCAGTTGGTAACTGACCCCATCGCAGACACACTGTGGGCCTCGGGATACGACCTGTACGACCGATTGTCACCGCCTTACCAGAAGTTCTTCGAGGGTCTTACTGCAACATACGCACAACCTGGTTTCAACCTCGCCGCAAAGGAGAATGGCTTCGACCTATACGACAAGCCTCGCGGCGCCCCCGAGAATGTCGGCAGCGAACTAATCGCAGAGCACCCCGTGATCCGGACCAACCCAGTGACAGGCTGGAAGTCTGTCTTCGCAGTCGGCCACCACGTGCAGCAGATCAACGGCCTGACCAAGGAAGAGAGCCAACACGCGCTGGACTGGTTTGTGCAGCTCATCGTGGAGAACCACGATTTGCAGGTCCGCCAGAGGTGGCAGAATGTGAATGATTTGGCGATTTGGGATAATAGGAGTGTGTATCATACTGCGACTTTTGATTATCAAGGACAGGGCCCGAGGACGGGGCAGAGGGCTGTGAGTTTGGGTGAGAAGCCGTATTTGGATCCGAACAGCAAGTCGAGGAGGGAAGATCTGGGTGTCAATGATGAGAAGTTCTAGATAGGGTTAGTTCAGCCACTGTCCTAAAATGAACTATTAGGGTCTGGATGAAGTCGCTCTTGCGTGTCAGAAATACTAGGAAATATATCTTCGGTGTAGAGCCTAAAATACCCACGCTCTATAACTAAAGACCTTTAAAAACTACAAAAAGGCTAGGCAGGTAGAAAAACCTCTTACATTTTCTCACTTGTAGTCTTCAAAATCTAACTTAAGCTTGTGATCGTAGAGTATTTAAGTTGCAAAGTACCTTCTTATCTGCGGCTTTCTTTGGCGCGCAACAGAGTCGATAATGTCTCGTTGAGAGAAGTGTTAGCGTCGTTTACGTCACCACATCACCTGCATCTGACAATGCACTTCTCTCCTTACCCTCATTTCCACAAACCTACCATCCAGACTTGAAAAGCTTTCTCGATATTTCGCGCTATTTGAGAGGCTGTCAGTAGCTCAATGGTAGATATAGGCATAGATCGCTTCGGCGCAATTATCTGCTTTTCCGTGTCTCCAATTGGCTCTCGTTGACGACATCTGTACCATGCTCGCGACATGCACCACTTTAACAATAGCACGTTCTGGATTTGTGGTTACTACGCCTCCAGCTTTGTTTTCTTCTTAGACTCCCTCACGAAGCTTTAAACTGCGACATCGCTGGCAATGGAACATTTTCGCCTTGAGCCAAGCCGCGGTGCCTGACGCCATTCTTCGAATGTTGACGTGCCCGCATGGGGTGGTCGTTATCGCAGGTACCGGCAGGTAATGACCCCATTATGTATCTCATAGTTCATGCATGATAGTCCAAAGGAGCAAGCCAAACCTGGGGAAATCTACCAGCCGGAGCTGTTCGTTCACGAAATCGCCACGCAGTGACCGAAGATATTTGTTATCAGACAAATATCTGGGCCAAGCAAAATCCAGGAGTACCAACCGAAATGATTTTCCGTACAGCAAGCCATATTCGATGTACTGGCTGTCGAAGCGCTTGTCACAAACAATGGCGTACATAAGTGCCGATTCTATCAAGGCCTCATCGATGCAGCCAAGCCCGTTGCACCATCGACCCGGAACCCCCCATGTCTGCATCTAGAGCTTTGCGCCTTCTCTTCGCCAAGTTCGTCGCACGCACCGGCCTTTGCCCAATAACAGTACCACTATTTCTTATCAAGTACTGAAAAGCTGGAAGCGTGGCACTTGAGGCTTCACCTTGGCAGCACACCTTCTTCTACCGGGATGTTGTCAATTGCAGGCACGGTTGCACCATCCTTGGCTGGAAACATGCCCGAGGGCATCTTCAGATGTTTAAAAGGTCTCTACGACTTGTGGAGAAATGCACCTTACAGCCCTGGTGATCTGGCTTGGTCCAGCTGCTCTTAACAAAGCGTTATTTGATAACGCTCCTCTCGATCTCGTCACAGCCATGGCTGCACCTCCCGTGGATCAGAAGCAGGTCATCGCTACCCAGAAAGCGGACTCTGCATCTTCACAGATCACAGACAAGGAGCGTCCGTGGTACGGCTCCTACGAAGATCACCCGTTCAGCGATAGTGTGACGGCGCAGTACTGGCGAGACGTTTATGACAAGGCTGAATACGAGGGACGCCATCGATTCGATCCAAACTACACATGGACTGCGGAAGAGGAAAGGAAGCTTGTTCGCAAGGTAATTGAGCTGGCACAACAACAACAACAACAACAACAACAACAACAACAACAACACAGAAAACTAACGAAGTCGACAGCTTGATTTCAGAATCACTTTGTGGGCATGGATGATGTTTGTCTCGCTGGATCTGAACCGCAAAAACATCAATCGCGCAATCTCAGATAATATGTTGAAGGAACTCGGTGAGCAATACTACACTTATACTATCAGCTAATCTAATAAATATAGACATGAACACCAACGACTTTAACTACGGACAGACCGTGTGTTGCCTCAGAGCTTTCGCCCAGGCCCTTGCTAATTACAGTACAGATCTTTCTGGCTACATTCTTGTTCGCCGAACTACCAAGTGGACTGATTAGCAAGAAGGTGGGAGCTGACAGGTGAGGCTACCTTAGACGATGCTATCGTGGTCGGGGCAAGGGGTGCTAATTGAGACTTTACAGATGGATTCCAACCATCATCTGCGCCTGGTCTATCGTTAGCGCTTCTCAGTGTGCGATCAAGACCAAGACGCAGTACTACGCTATCCGTGCCGTTTTGGGTCTCTTGATGGGAGGATTCATTCCGTCAGTAAATCTTACTCGTGAAGAGATCTCTCCTGGCATAGAACTGACAATACATACAGCGATATTGTGCTCTGGCTCACCTACTTCTTCAAATCCAGGGAGCTACCGACTCGTCTTGCCTGGTTCTGGACAGCATTGAGCTTCTGTAATATCGTCGGATCCCTCCTAGCTGCCGGAATCCTTCAGATGCGAGGTCTCCATGGCTGGGGTGGCTGGCAATACCTGTAAGTGACAAGTAATCTGCTGGAATGACTACGCTGATTCTTTAAGATTCTTGATTGAGGGTACGTTGACATTCGTCATCGGTGTATTCTCCTATGTCCTGATGCCAGCCGGTGCTACCCAGACTGCAAGCTGGTTTCGCGGCAAGAACGGATGGTTTAGTGAACACGAGGAGTACATCTTAGTCAACCGCGTCTTGCGAGACGACCCATCAAAGGGAGACATGAACAACAGGACCGGTGTCAGCGCAAAGCTCCTGTGGAAGACCATCACCGACTGGGAGCAGTGGCCTCTATACATTATTGGACTCATGGCCTACATCCCGCCTGCGCCTCCAGCCACTTATCTCGCCTATATCCTGCGTCAACTGGGGTTCAGCACTTTCCAGGCCAACATGCTGCTGATCCCATCGCAGTTCCTCTTCGCCGTGCAGTTGCTCGTCTTGACCTGGGTGTCAAAGAAACTCAAGGAGCGAGCTATTGTGTCCAGCATGAGCAATTTCTGGATCTTCCCTTGGCTCGTTGCTCTGGTAGCACTTCCCGCCAACGTCAATACCTGGGTGCGGTACGCGGTCCTCACCGGTCTTCTGTCGTACCCATACTGCCACGCGATTCTCGTGGGCTGGAACGCCACGAACTCGAATTCTGTACGCACACGTGCTGTCTCAGCGGCATTCTACAATATGTTCGTGCAGTCTGGCAATATCATCGCATCAAACATTTATCGCAACGACGATCAGCCACTTTATCGACGTGGCAACAAGATACTGCTCGCTATCTGCTGCGTCAACATCGTGCTCTTCTTCCTTGTCAAGGCTTTCTACATCTGGCGTAATAAGGTCAGAGACAGGCAGTGGAATGCGATGACGAAGGAGGAGCAGGACGATTACATTGTCAGCAGCAAAGACGAGGGCATGAAGAGGTTGGACTTCAGGTTTGCTCACTAAAGGGCTCAAAAGATAAGAATGTCGTCTAGAGTGATTACGTGATTGGAAGTCTCCGCAGACAGCGAGCGTGCAAAGCGCGGAATACTGAAGATCTTGGTTTGCAAATCGTCCCAGCACACCGGCGACTCATGCGTGCAACTGACCACGCGACTGCCACATCTCACCTTTCCTCACTGCTTCGCAACTGTCACCCTGACCACGATGACGCAGCAATGTTTATTCTCCACTCAGCAATATTAGGTACAGTTGACGCTCGCACCGCTCCCCACACCACTCCATCCAGCACCACTCCAACATTGTTCCCATATCACATTGACAAGCACAATCCGCTCTCGGCCGAGAGTCCACCTCCAGTCGATTTGAACTCTTGGGTTCCCTACAGCTTCAAGGTTCTCATCGAACGATCCTGCTCCTTTCCAGGAGCGAACACAGAAATCACTGTCTGGAGCGTCGCCGGTCAAGACAACACCCGCCCGAGGCGAAAGGTGCAACAAAACGTTCAGTTCTCCCGGCGAAATCAAACTTCTCAGGAGCCCCTTCAATGTCACTGTCGATGGGTATGTGGTCGATTGTAAGTGCCCTCAATCTCAACATAGTATGTCACGCAATTGACGCATATAGTTTTCTACGATGGTGTTCATTGGAACAGTGAGAAGAAAAATATTGTCTACGCCCAGTTCACTTGCCGGGAAGATGTATCGTACGGGTGGGTATCGACGTGCGATTCTAAAGGACAAAATCTTTGGGTTTGTCTCCTGTCTTTCTTGCCCATTCAAGCAAAGCTGATCGTGTTCGATAGACCTTGCACTTGTCTTGTATAGTTCTGAAGCCAAAGGAACATCACAAGCTTGGCAACAGGGAGGTTCCGTCTAGGCTACACTCTATCGCGAGTGGCAGGTTTCTTGCTGCTTCTAGCACCTCATAGCATGACTGAGTCGGACATCTTCCGAAGAAGAGCAGCGTGTGCACGCCAGGAGTATGCTCGGTGTTATCACAAACACGGAGTCTGGTGACCCAGGCCGCTATGGGCAATCAACACACGTGTGCTGTTGGTATAGAACGATGGCGCGTCGGGCGAGTCAGGAGTATCCACACAGTGCCCGTGTTGGGCGCAGTACATCTGTCCCACACTTTTTTCCCCTGGTATCGTCGAAGAAGGGGTCTTTTGAAATCTTTATGATTTGTCTCTTTCCTAACACCTCGCTCTTCCTTTACCCGAAGACCCCAGATGTTGATCAGCATCGTTCCCTTCTCCCTCGCAAGTGGATCCTCTGCCCTCAGTAACGCATGTCAAGCACAGCACGAAAACAAAAAGCTGGGTATCGCAAGACTCCTCCGCCTATAGGTGGCTCCACGCGTCTGTAACTTTTCCCCTCCTCCACTACCATCCCTCCCCCGCTCGTATATACACCCCCACTCCCACTCCTACTTCCCTCCACTTATCTCACCTAAAGATACCAAGCACTCCCCCTCCCCCTCCCTCCTCACAAGTCCACTCAGCAATCCAGCCAGGTAACAACTCTACGACGTATTCCCCGGCGGGCCCCCCATGTTGAGCAGGATATCGAGCATGTCCATGCCGCCGATGTCGGGCCCCATGGCGGTGTTGTTGATGTCGGCGCCCCACTGGTCGATTAGCGGGTCCAGCGGGATGGTCAGCCAGTCCTGGGCGGCGTCTGCCGAGTTGCCCCAGCCCGAGCCTGAGGGGACCGGGCCGCCGCACGCGCCGTTGGTCGCGATCCACGAGGCCCAGGCGGTGGTGGCGGGGTCGGATGCGGCGGGGTTGTTGTTGCTGGGGGTGGAGCCGCCGGGGGTGGTGGGCTGTTGCTGTTGCTGTTGCTGGTGCTGGTGCTGGTGGTGCTGGTCCTGCTGCGCGTACAAGGTGGATGACGGGGGCGGGGGCGGCATGATGCTGTGTCTGTTGCTGGAGGGGTCGTAGGGCTCCGGGTTGATGCCCCACAGGTTCTGCAGGATGGGGGTTGCGCGGCCCAGCAGGCCGGCGCCGCTGCCGCTGCTCTGCGAGGGGGAGCCCGGGATGCTGTTCCCTGCGGATGGTCCTGCGCCGCCGGGGAAGACGGCGGACGAGGCGCCCATGTACGAGCCTGGCGGGGCCCTGCCCCCGGCGGCGCCGTGCAGGTTGGGAGTCGCGAGCGGGGGGGGCATCATGGGGGCGGGGATGGGGGAGCGGCTGGCGGCGCGGGACATGGCGGAGGAGCTTGCGTTGCCGACGAGGCGGACGAAGCGCGAGCGGATGCGGTAGGTGAGCGTCTCGACGAGGTCGGCGAAGCGGTTGCCGACGTGCACGTCGTCGACGATGGAGGTCCGCAGCGCCTCGACGGCGCCCGTTAGCAGGTACAGGCTCACGGCCACGTCCTCCTCGGTGGCGCCCAGCGCGAACGTCTTCAGCAGGATGATGGCCACGCTGACGATGCGGAAGAAGGTGCGCACGGGCGCGTGCCGCAGGTAGTCGCCCGGGTACAGGCCGTCGACGACCACCTTGAGCACGTTGCGCGACGCGTCGATGACCTCGTCGATGTAGTGCCGGTCGTTCTCGACCCAGCGCGTCAGCGTAGAGAAGGGGATCGCGCCCCCCGTGTTGTTGGGCGGGTTGGACTCGGCGTCGTGCGTGCAGCGCTCCACGACGGCTTGCAGCGCGAGCGAGTTGAGGTACACGCGCGTGTACTCGAACTCGATGATGAGGACGTGGCGGAGCTGGGTGGGGACTGTGCATTCTGCGTTAGCTTTTTCGGTGCCTGGAGGGAGTAGGGAAAAAAGGGGGGGAATCTACCGTGCGGCGCGCGGTCGAAGCAGCTCTTCCACTCCTCCAGCGGCGCCTGGAAGAACTTGAGCATGTCGGCGTAGTCGCCCGACTTGAGCAGCTCGCGCGTCTTGCGCCGGTTGGAGAAGAGCTTGAGGTTGCCCAGCTCCATGATCTTGGCGATGCGCGTCCAAAAGTCGAGCACCAGGTCCTGCACCGCGTGCCGCTCCTGGTGCGCCACGGACTCGAGGGGCAGGCGCTGGCCGTCCTGCGCGGCGCTGGGCCGGGTGCCGAACTGCATGGGCGGGGCCTTGATGCCGCTGACGCGCTGCTGGTAGAGCTCGTTGGGGGTGGGCCCGCTGATGAAGGACTCGTTGCGCTCGTGGATCTTGGGCAGCATGGAGGTCAGGCCCAGGCGGCCGCTGGTCTGGGTGACGTAGATGATGAGCAGGTTCTTGAGGTGGTTCTTGCGGCGGAAGTACGACTTGACTGTGGCGTGCGAGAGGTGCTGGTTTGCCTGCTCGAACTCGATCTCGCTCGTCTCGTCGAAGACGCCAATCTCGAATCCGAGCGTCATGGCGTTACCGAGAAGCATCCAGCACATGCGGTCGCTGCGCCAGCAGGGCTCCAGCCAGCTGTCGATGCGCTTGTCGCCTACGCCTTTGTACATGTCCGCCTTGGGGCCCTTCTCATGGTCGAGATCATCTGGGAGGACCAATTCGTCATCGTCGTCGCCAGGCGGGAAATGCAAAGCGCGCGGGTGCCATTCGGTCAGCAGCATCAGACTCTCGACTGTGCCCAGCGTGCGGAGGCCTTTGCGAGACAGCGGGTTCACGTCTGAGCCGGGCTGCTGTCCTGCGCCGCAGAAGCCGCCGCCGAACTGCTCCTGGCCGAAGATCATACGGTCGATCATGCCCTGCAGGTACTTCCACAGCTTCTCGTGGATCAGGTACGCGCGCGATGCTGCGCCGGCGTTGGTGTGCCCGCTCGGCTGCGAGTACCGCGAGGCAATCGTCAGCAGCGTGATGGTGAGCATGGGTTCCTCCCGCAGCAGCTTCCCGTGGTAGGCATGGTCGCGGTAGTCGGGCACGACAATGGGCGTCAGGGGGGACAGGTAGGCATAGAAGTAGTCAATGTATGCAATGGCCTCCTTGGCCGTCAGCCAGCCCGCGCGCACGAAGCGGAACTTTGTCCACGCCTGCAGGGCCTCGCTGAAGGAGGCTTCGTTCGGCGGGTCTGGCAGCACAGGGGGCTGTGGCTGCGGCTGCGGGGGCGGCGGCGGCAGCGGCAGCGGCTGGGTGATGGCAGGGTCGATGTTGTCGACGGCGGCGCGCGAGTTGCTGTTGCTGTTGCTCCTCATGTGCGGGGCCCCCACGGTGACCTGGGGGCTGCCCGCGAAGTTGGACCCCGGGGTGCTGCCCATGACGGGGCGCTGCATGCTCGAGGCGCTGCCGGAGCGGTGGTGCATCTCCATGTCGACGTTGCGCGAGGCCTCGAACAGCAGGTTCAGGGCGTCGTGGCCGCTGTAGATCTCGGCCTTCTGCAGGGTGGCCACCGACTCGTTGTTCACCTTGATGTCCTCCTCGCTGTGCTCCATGGGCGGCATGGACGCAGACGTCGTCGGGCGCCGCAGCGGTTCGTAGCGGCCGACCGAGCCTCCCGGCGTCAATGGCTGCGAGACATAGACGGCGCCGTTGGAGGTGACCTCGGGCGGCTCGACTTCACTGGGGCGCGATCGCTTGCGCGCATTGCGCACCTCGTAGTCGTCCAAC
Source organism: Epicoccum nigrum (assembly GCA_002116315.1). Lineage (NCBI taxonomy): Eukaryota > Fungi > Ascomycota > Dothideomycetes > Pleosporales > Didymellaceae > Epicoccum > Epicoccum nigrum. The sequence goes on from KZ107856.1 coordinate 99,374, forward strand.
TCGTCCGCCTCGTCCTCGCCATCCTGCTTCCTCTTGCGCCGCGTCGCGGAGAAGAAGCACTCCTTGCTCTCGCGGCGGCAGCGCACACACGGCGGGTCGTGCGGGTTGTCGACGGGCCCCAGGTCGCAGCGCACCTTGCGGCGGCGACACGGTATGCATGCCTGGTATGTGCGCGTGTGTGACTGGCCCTGCCCTTGTCCTTGTCCTGGGCGTGGCGGCGATGCGTTGGTTGAGCCAGACATGTTGCGCCGACGTCGACGTCGACGTATCGAGGGTTCGGGTACGTACGCTTTCCGGCGGGTTGCAAGGCCTCGAGCAACCCTCCCTTATATGGGGCTACAAATGCGCAGTACGTAACGGTTGGCGGCCGGCCGGGAAGAAACCTGGGGTAGCCTGTGGGGGAAGGTCGTCGCGTCCGCCCCGCGTTCGTGTCATTCAGGCTCTCTTTTTTTTTGCTGCGCGCGTGGCTGGCCCTGACCCCGACCTTTGTGAAAGACGGCCAAAGCTGAGCTGAGCTGTGCTGAGCCGCTCTGATCACGAGCGGGGATGCGAGGCTAGTGCTCCTTCGCCCGTTGCCTGCTGGTGGGGCCCGATAACCTATCGCTATTCACTGCAGACATGCAATTGCCAATCGGGAAGCTCATTCACTACTATAGTAGATCTTTGGCATGTAGTCTAGTCAAAGCAACATACGCCAAGCGGTACTCCATGTTGGAGCGCCCACAAGTAGCCAGGTAGTCCGCCAAATGACCCTTCTGTGCAACGACTTGCAGGCGGCACAGACGATCCTGGCTGCTCGCGAGCGTATGGGGTCTTTGTTTATGTAAACGTGCATCCAATGCTTCTGGCTAACCGAGGCAGGAACAGCATAGGTGTCGTTAGAGACACGTGGTGCTTCAGCGACCTTCCAATGTGAGCGTGATAGGTGGTGTTCGTGGTATGGAGGCATGGACTGCAGTGCTCCACGTGCGGTTACCTGTCGTACCATTGTGCATCTCACTACAGTCTGCAATTGCTGTCAGTAGTCCAATAATTACCCTCGCGTATATCGAGGCGAACAGAGTTGTCGTTGAGGTCAACACGGTCTCTCGACGCGTCTCAAGCTCGGTATAAGTCTTTGGGAGACAGAGATGGGGGGATATCAGGATATATTCAGCATGACCTAGATTGCAGCGCTAGCCGCCTTTCAATCACCAAAACAAGAAACACGAGGGATATACAAGTCGTAGCCTAAAGTGCACCGGTACAGAGACACGCAACTGCGTCAGAACCCGACCAGCCCGAATACAATGCGGAGAACGTTACGCTGTGGTTGTTTGGACAGGGGAACCAGAACCAGAACCTTAATCTTCACTCTCTAGTAACGCGGGGGATCGCGGGGGTCGCGGCCGTACTCGTCGCCGGGCCTGCCGCCTGCTTGGCTGCGGCCGCTGCTGCCGCCGTCGCCGTAGTGCTTCCGCCTCAGAGCCGCGAGCCTCTTCTTCTTGGTGTGTGCGTTGATGTAGGTTCCGATTATGAAGCCGATGATGTTGAAGAAGGGTACCCAGGTGGTCTCGGGCAGGAATTGCTGGGCGAAAGCCAGCGAGATGGGGGAAACGATCCAGCTGACCTTCATGACGGGCATGAAGCCGGCCTTGACGGTTGCGCGGACCTGGTGGAATGTGCGGGCGCCGGCAATGAGGGCCATGGAGGTCAGGTAGACGCTGTTCTGGATGGGCGAGACCTGCGAGAGTCAGCAAGAAGAACCTTCTCCTAATTGGGCTGCGACTACGTACAATCAGGTTGCTGACGAGGATCTGCAGGATCTTGGCTTTCACACTGGTGCGGCCCTGGAAGAGCTTCTGCAGCATGCTGATGAGAACGTGGCCCAGAGGGGCGGCCACCAGAGCACCGTAGATGGCCATCTTGGGCACGCGCGACGTGAAGTAGTGGCCGCTCTTACTCCTGTCATGGGCAATCCACGAAGCGAGGAACTCCTGGAGACCAGACAGCGTGCCCGAGGTGAGCATCTTGGTGCGCAGCGGGTTGCTCTGCAGCTGCTTGAGGTACGCCTGTCGCATCGTCGGTCAGTTCTTTGCCCAAGTACAGTTACAGCTACGCCCTCAATCGCACATGCGCGACACTCACTGCGAGGTAGCCGTTGGGCCCAGCGCCCTTGGTCAGCGCCTCGCCGACATTGTGCAGGATGTCGTCGCCGCCTTTGCCGCTCACGGCATCCGCGATGGCGGCTGTCGTCTTGGTCGTCTCCTTTTCGAATTTGACCGACATGGCGTCTAGCTGGAGTGTGACGGGTGTCGGACAGGAAGGCAGTCTATGTGCGAGCTGCGATCGCGAGTGGATTGCGGAGGTGGGCGTGGGCGTAGGCGTAGGCGTTGTTTACAGTCGTTCCCCAGCCGCCTCGGTCGCTAGCGCCCTGGCTTGCTTGATTCGGCGCTGATGCCGGCAGTGACCAAACCTCGGAACTTGGTCCAGGCGATTCGCTCACGTTTCTTCGTGTTCGAGAGCAGACGCGCCGTGGTTCCTGAGGGTGCAGGAAGTGTAACCACTACATATATGAGCTTCTGCTGCAGCCTCAGCGACGGCCGGCATCGTGCTTTGGCATTTTCGCCCGCCCTGCGATAACGGGTCTGGGTCCATGCAGCGTCGGCCTCCGCCGAGCAAGCTTTGGGTTAAGTCGACTAACCAGAGAGCACAGCACTCGTAGTCTCGTACCTCAAAAAGCACCCATACCTCACCTCAACATGGTGTTGAACACGTCGCATGAGTAAGACATCGGTGACACCCAGGCGCAGTCAGTATGGAAGACATGTGGAGGCCCTCGGTTTAAGTAGCGAACAACTTCCCGGGTGTCTAGAGTCTATTTGGTTAACAAGTCCAGGCTGTCCATCCTCGGGCCCTGATCTAGCATGGAGTGGACTGAAGCATGGAGTAGCAATCTAACGAAGATCTGCAAAGTTGTGTCGATGTCGCTCCCCAAGCTTACGGCGTTAGTGCACGTCACTTGACCAATGTATCCAGCATGATACAACCTTAATCGCTCATCCGCTTGCATAGCCCGTTGGGAGGTCAGGCCGACAAGAGCCAGGGAGTGGACGCTGTAGGCATAGGCATGCAAAAGCACCCTGCTGCTGAGGCATGCAGCTGTAATATCGGCATTGTACAGGAGGTAGATTGGGTACGGGCCGCCCTTTGTACTACACCAGCCTTCTCAGCAGACCTAACCGCATGTCCCTGCAGTTGAACGTCCACCCTCGGCCGCGTGGGCTGCAAGATTACTCGCTTTTTCCTTGTCTCGCACGCGTCGCTTTGTCAGAACCGGTCTGTCAATATGATTCTACGTTGATGTGCATTTACGTCACCTCCCCAGGCGGTATGTACACTCGTACAGCAGCTGGGCAGTTGGCAGTTGGCAGTTGGCAGTTGGCAGTAGCGATTCATGACGTCGCGGGTCGCAGCATCAGGTGAACACGCTGGGACACACAGCTGGAGCGTCAATTTGTCGATCTCTACTGTATAGAAGGTTGCTTGGAATCATTCACTGCGAGGCTGCCTCCCATAACGCTTGTTCTTTGCTTCACATTCACATAAGCTTTCACCCATGCCGCGACTCACTAATGCTAAATACCCGCAGGAAACGCTCCTGCCCGCCATTGGTCCCTACCAACCGTGGCGGAACTGCTCTTTCGCATTCAGGGCCCTCTGTCTCTTCCTCCTCTCGTCCCACAGCAAGGGGTAACATGAAGGTAAAACCCCAACTTTGCAACACACTCGTCACACTGGTCGCTACCACCGACAAGGTCAAGGTGCGCACCATGCCGAAGCGGGTGCGCACACCCAACTGCACCCATGTCGACATGGACCGCATCTACGGACAGCACCAGCAGTGCTTTGTCTGCGGGCGCGAGCCGTCGATAGGCTTCCTGTACGAGTGCCGGCAAGACTGCAGCTCTCGCTCGCTCCATGGGCTTCATTCGCAAGGCGAAGGAGGACATGTTAACCACTTGAAATCGCCTCTGCGGACAGAGCTTGAAGCTGTCGGACTGAGCGAGAGCGTCATACAGAGTGCAGAGCAAGAGCACTACACCTCTGCACAGCTGAAGGTGCTCAAGGCCCAGAAGCTGGACCTGAAGCAGGCCATCGAAGAATCCATACAGGGCACCCAGATCAACGACGCTGTCGCTCGGCTTGCTGCCTTGGGCTCGCCGTCCTCCAACAACGACGGCACTGCAAGCTCCAAGAGCAAAGATACAGTGAATACCTCCGATCCGCAAGGCCGTGACTCCCTAGTTGACGCGCTACAGTCGTCTCCCTGCAACTTCAGAGCATGCCATACTTGTCGCCCCTACTATCGCGACCGTGTTTTCATCTCGTTCGAAGCGGTTGCCTCCGCTGAATTTGCTCCCATCTCCAGGGACGAGGCCCAACATCTCCCTACCAAGTCTGCAAACACCATTCGCTATCTGAAAGGGGCTCAGACGTCTTCGACAGACCAGACAGACCACGAGTACACGCCTCGCACAACGCAGACCATGGTCACCTTCACCACCTGCTCCGAGACCCCAAACACGGCGTCGACAACCTCCGACTCAAGCGAGCTCACCTTCAAGACCACCCAGACTGACGTTGACGAGCTTCGCGCGCTACGACGCCCACGTAGAAGATTTTACAACATCGGCCACAAGTCGTCCGACGAGATAGCCCGCGATCTGTCGAGGATCCCCACACTCCTGTCACGCCAGGGCCTCAAGACCGCAATGCAAGCCATCTTCCGCCCAGGCAGAGATTCGAGCTCTTCGGGCTCAATCATCACACTGCCTGTTGAACGCACCGGCACGGTCCGCGACGACCCCGTCACGCACCCCGTGGGCGAATTCGACATCGCGGCGCTGCGCTGCATCCGGCGCCAAAAAGAGAAGGCCGACTTGCGACGAGGCACGTTCGTCCATAATTTCGAGAGTCTGGGCTCGCTGCCGCCTGCTTCCAAGCACGTCTCCGCTCCATCGCTCGACAACAGCAACAGATCGCCCAGCCGCTCGTCCGAGTCGGAATTCTGCGTCTACTCGTGCGTCTCCGACGCCAGCGAAGTCGATGTCGATACCGAGGGCGGCGTGGCGCTCACGCAAGCAGAGGTGGAGTCCTTCGCGCCGGACAAGTGTGGAGCCAACGGCGTCGAGGGCTCCAAGGCGAGCATCCACGTCCGTACCAGGGCGTTCGAGCCTGAGGACGAAGAAGATGGAGACGAGGGGGACCTCGCGCTAAGGGATGTCATGGCGCAGATCTAGTCGCGCCGTCAGCGAAGCAGATGTTCACGCAGCTGCGGTGGGGAGATGTAGGATCCAACGGGGCGGGGCGTCACTGGGTTGAAGGGGGGGGGGGGGGGGGGGAGGGGGGGGTGTGGGGGGGGGGGTCCTAACAACTTCCGGGACTCGGGGAGGGGGGCGGTCGTTTTGGGCGCTCCTTTTTGGATTTGACACCACTGGGGCTTCAGCGGGGTGGTGCGGGGTGGGGGCAGGGACGGATTT
>KZ107856.1:105007-352853 GCA_002116315.1 Epicoccum nigrum
GTTGGGGACTGTGTAGGCGTAAGCGGCGTAGGTTGGTGTTGGTCTACCCGTCTCCCCGACCCGCGCCAGATCCCGCCCTGCTAGGGCGCAGCGCAGACTGCGATACACACAACAGATGCAAGCTGAACAGTGCCACACCCTGCACCGCCACATTCGTGTCAATGCCGTTGCGCTGGCGTCCCGTCATATCCCCCAATCTCCAATCTCAGCCTCGGAACAGTCCAGCTCTCTCGCTCGCTCGTTCGCAAAGCCAGTTTAAAGGACAGATCAGATCCGTAAGTGAAGTCAAGTGAAGTAAAGTCAACCCAGCTCAACTCAACTCAAGCTCGTCTCTGATCTCGCCATTCGAAATATCCAACTCGGAATGTGCACTTGGTACTCCAAGGAAGATCTATCGGATAGATGCAGGTGCGTCAGATCACATCACATGGAGAGGATAGGAAGAGAGAGCCCCGTGAGTCCAGTCCGACTGGTGAGTCGGTTCGGTTCGGTGGACCGCGAGCGGGCTGCACGCTTACACTACGACTACGACTACCGGCCGATTGAGGTTCGTTGAGGAGAAGAAGTGGATACCAATCAATCAATCGACTCAACTCAACTCACATGGGATGGATGGGTGGGTGGATGGATGGATGGATGGTTGGAGAGCAGAAACCGTGAGGCATCATCGCTCGCTACGGGGCACATCACCGCCGGCCACCTAGTCCGGATCACGACCTAGCAATGTGCAAGTCCAACACAGACAGATGCTCACATCTCACATGGCTCCGCTATGATTATTTTTTCTAGGAATTATTTGATTCTTTGGGGGGGGGGGGGGTCACCCGTGCTAGTCACGTCACGTCACGTATAGGGAACATAGGCCGAGATAGACCGAGGTCCTGTCTAACAAACATCATGTACCAGTTGCATCCCTCACCATACCGCGCAATACCGTGATGACTGCGCCAGCGAAATCGCGCTTAGGCAGAGAGACAGCTCGCAGCTCAACGGCCAGGACCGCCAGGGTAGCCCTGGGGGGCGCCGTACTGCTGCTGACCGGGGTAGCCGCCAGGGCCGCCCTGAGGGGGACGCTGCTGGCCGGGAGGAGCGCCGTACGGCTGCTGGCCCTGTGGCGGGTAGCCGCCGGGCTGCTGGCCGTAGCCCTGCTGAGGAGGCGCGCCGTACTGGCCCTGAGGGGGAGGAGCGCCGTACTGGCCACCCTGAGGTGGGGGACCGCCGTAGCCCTGCTGGGGAGGCGCTCCGTAGCCGCCAGGAGCAGGGTTAGTCTTCTCGTCCTTGGAATCGTAGGAGCGGTCGATGGCGCCAAGGAGGAGCTTGATGATCCACAGATCGGGGGTGAGGTCAACAGGGGGGTTGGCGCGCATCATCTCCTCCTGCTCGTTCTCGAAGTCTGTTGATAAGTTAGCATCGAGTGCGACCAAGCTATCAAGGTAAACATACTGGATGTGCAGTCGACCATGGGGCCGATTTGCGGGTCCTCGTCAAGCTTTCCGAGGAACTTCTTCGCCATCTCGTCGTTACCAACCTGGGCGAACTCGAACGCAACACCGCCACGGCCGTACTGAGGGAACCTCTGCTGCAGAGTGTCGAATGCGTAGCGAATCGTGTCGAAAACAGCATTCTGGGGCTCACCGGCGGGCTGGCCGTCTGTGATGGCAATGACGAGCACAGGCTTCCTGAGCTGACCCTGCTGTGCCTTGTTGAGAACAATCTCATCGATAACCTTCTTGCGGAGCGAGGTGCCCATGGGGGTGAGGCCCTTGAATTGAACACCACTCATAATCTGCTTAACCTGCTCCTCGGTGGCAACGCCATCCTGGAGAGGACGGCCCTGCTGATCGCGCATGCCGGAGAGATCGGTGTTCATGAAGCGGATCGAGATACCATCAGAGTCGAAGAGAGTGGCTGCAAACGAGACACGGTCCAAAATAAGGCGCAGATCCTGAATACGCGAGCCCTCCTCCTCGAATTGCATGGATCCACTGTCGTCGACGTACAGAACGATGTCGTACAGGGCCAGCTTCACGATATCGTTGGCGATCTCCTTCTGCACACGCCAGCGCTGAATCACCTGGTTGATCTTGCCTGCCGCTTGCTGTGCAATCTGGTCAAGGACGGGTGAGCCCGGAGGGTAAAATGTCTGAAGACCCTTCTCGTTGATACAGGCCTGCAGCAGCTGCTTGTAGCCTTGGACCTCGGCGGGGCTGTTCTGCACCTGCTGTAGCGGAGGAGGGCCGCCCTGGGGACCTCCGAATCCTCCCTGAGGTGGTGGTGGGCCGCCATACTGCTGACCTTGAGGTGGGGCCTGTAGCGGTGGGTCAGCGTATGTTCGGTCTACAAACAATAAATGCAATTCGGCTCTGCATCGTCTGGTCCAAGGTGCTACAGAGACATGACGAGATCATGTGTGGGATTACGAACATATTGGCCGTAGGGTTGAGGCTGTTGTCCATACTGCTGAGGGGGTTGGCCGTATTGGGGTTGTTGCGGTTGTCCCCATTGGTTCTGTTGCTGATATGGCTGTTGCGGTTGCTGACCATAACCCTGCGGGGGTGGCGGCTGGTTCCATTGTTGCTGTGGTGGTGCCTGGCCTGGATAAGAAGGTGACATTGGTGACTGTGGGTAGGCTGGTGAATGAGGCGGTTGACCTGGGGGCGGCGGAGGAGGTCTGTTATATCCTGTTTGTCCTTGTGGATAAGGAGAAGAGGGCGCGCCGTATGGCGCCGGAACAGGTGGTTGGGTGTAAGGTGACTGAGGCGGGGCTTGTGACCCAGGGCGCAGAGGGAGTGGTGGTTGCCCAGGCTGCCCATAGGGTGCGGGTTGCTGTCCCGGGTATTGCGATGGCTGCGGCTGGTAGGCGTTATAGCCAGCAGCAGAGGACGATGCTATCTTGCCGGAGAGCGGCATGGTGTTGTGGCTGAAGGGTGTGGCTTCAGACCGGTAGGGTGTTCAGGCGGTTGCTTTTCAAGCAGTGGGGTTGGTCCAGGAAAACCAAAGCAGGGGGAGGAATACTCAAAAGCTTGCAGGAGCCTAGGGCGATGTGGCGCGCGTGATAAAGAATGATGACGATGCAGAGCCCGCGAGAATTAGTTAGAAAGAAGAGCTTACCTGGCCGGGAGGAGCGGCACCTTGCTGCCCTGGATACGCTTGGTACTGCTGCTGTCCAGGCTAGGTATTCAATTAGCTGTGCTTCCAAAAACTCTTCGCATCGTCTTGCGACTCACATAGCCACCCTGTCCGCCTTGAGGAGCGCCGCCTTGAGGAGCGCCGCCTTGAGGGGGGTACCCTGATGCAGCATTTGCTGCCGCCATCTTCGATGCCACTGCGTACCGCGTCAGCCCCTCCATGCCCCGCAGTCGTCATTGTTGGGCTTCAAGCCAAGAAGCTCTGGCGAACACTTACAACCCATGATGTGCTTTGTTTTTGGATGTGCGAGTCGCGAGTAAGTGTTTTCAGAGCTGCAGCGCAGATGCAATTGCAAACTTGAGAGAGACTGGAGTGGTGGTGGGTAATACAACTGGTGAGCCTTGCCTCAGTAAGTATAAGGCAGGCGAGCTGGAAAGATGACAACATGCATCATAGCCCGGGCAACCACGACTCAGCCTCTGCACCGCCTTCTCACCCCTCTCACTCGCAACACGTCCCACTCTGATTGGCCGATCGATCTTAGTAAAGGTGGGCAATGTGGACACCAGCTGTCAGGTTTGGACAGCTTGCGCCACGTCTTGCAGCAAGGTGATGCGCGATTCGAGGAACGCGCGGGGCACCATCGGGCAGCAGGCCATCACCAACGCCCTGCAGCAGCGTGCATATGACTGACTGCAGTAGCGGCAGACGATCGACAGGTTCACAGCGAAGGCTGTGTTTTTCGAGTGAAATGCTCTTGAAAGGTGTGTGATTTGAGTTCTAAAGGATATTATACTTGTACAACAAACATTCACTCAATATGTTGGTAAATTGTTTGAGGATGTTTGCAAACCACGCAGCCTTGGAGAAGCGTGGTTTGAGCAGACTATTGTTACTTTGCCGACTATCTTCACACCTTCGCCGTCTCCAGCTGCACCGGCTTCTCCAACTTCTCATCGTCGACTGCAGCTTCTGCCTCAGCGAGTCCCAGACTCGTTGCAATGGTATACAACCTCACCTTCTCCTCGTGCGCTGTGGTGTCTCCAAAGACAGCGTCCATTTCTTCGAGCGACTTGCCCTTGGTCTCCGGAATGATGAACCATGTGAACACAAACGCAATCAGTGCAAACGCTGCGAAGAAGAGGTACGTGCCGTAGCCAAGCGACTCGATCATATCCGGTGTGACGAGTCCGATGATGAAGTTACACATCCAGGTCGAAGACGTGGTCAGTGACATAGCCTTCGACCTATTGCCGAGATTGTAGATCTCCGACGGCAGTACCCATCCGATGGGCGCCCAGGAGTAGGAGAAATTGACGTCGTAGATGTAGACGAAGGCAATGCCAGTCCAACCTGCTGTTGGATGATCGCGGAGAGTATCGCCGTATCCACCAATGATTCCACCCACAATGACCAGAGAGATGAAGGTCCCGGCAGCGCCGCAAAGTAGGAGAGGCTTGCGTCCGACTCTGTCAATGAGGAAGAGGGCGGGCAGTGTAGACAGCGTGTTGACAATTCCGTAGACGCCGGTAGCCAAGAGACCACCTGTTTTGCCAGTAAGACCCAGTTGGCCGAAGATCGTTGGTGCATAGTATATGATTGCTGCAAAGCCTGGTCAGGATTTGTCATTGTATATTCTGGGTGTAAGGTGACTTACCGTTACATCCGATGAACTGTTGGAAGAACATGACACAGCAACCGATAGCTGTGCGCTTGAATGAAGGCCACGTCGAGAAGAGTGTAGTGTAGCCGGCAAGATAGAGTGATACACCAGTCTTGCCTGGGAACTTTTCGCGGTTGTAGGACTGCTCGAACATGACTTCAGCCTTGATAGAGAGGTACTCTTTCTGGAGTGTTTCATCATCAGGGTTAGCTTGACGCACGCGTGCGAGGGCAGCAATGCCACCCGCATCATTGTCCCGCATACAGTAGAATCTTGGGCTTTCTGGAAAGAAGAACATTCCGATCCCAAGGATGAGGCCTGGCACGATTTGGATGGCGAAAGGAACTCGCCAGGCTGCGTCTGATTGACCAGTACAACCATTGGGACCGACATCGTTACGGGGGTCGAATGTCCGCGCCGAAGAAGTACCACCAGTATATGGGATATCCGGTGCGCAACGTGTACCACCGATATATTGAGTGCCATACTCAAGCCAGTAGCTGACGAGAATACCAAGTGTGATTGAGAGTTGCTGCAGGACAACCAACGTTCCCCTGACGCCGGCAGTCGACACTTCAGACATGTACATCTATGTTTGTATTAGCAGTCGTCTGGTCTGCATCCGATGAGCGCCACTTACAGGTACAATCATAGTCAGCATACCGACGGCAAACCCAGCAATGGCACGTCCTGTCCCATTAGCTGTGGCCACTTGAAGGTATTGAGCACCACGACCTACCCACGAACGCCATGGCAATGCTCACAGCGGCAGCCTGAAGTACCGATCCGATGGTGAAGACAACGACAGCGATGAGTATCGACCCCTTGCGACCAAATTTGTCGGCCACAGGACCATTTACAAGAGATCCAGCCCAGGCGAACAGCAGTAAAGTCGATACGAACCAGCCCTTGAAGCTACTGTCAAGTGCAACCCTAGGGAAGTACGCAGCGAACGACTCCATGGTCAATACGCCTGATACGACACCTGTGAGGGCTTAGCGAATAGATCAAGCTGGTTAGAAGCGCAACTCACCTTGGTCGTAACCGAAGAGAAATCCTCCTAGAGATGCAAACTAAACACGAGGTTAACAATTTGCACAGGTAATGCTCAGTGGAGTCTTTACAGTCGATAAACCAAGTAAGTATGGGTTTGCGCGCAGCTGTTTATACACGCCATCCTTCCTGATGGTCTCGTGTCCAGCACCTTCGAGATGGACTTCGTTCGACATCTTGATGAGAGATTGTACTGATTTTTCAGGACCCTCAAGCGATGGGGTCAATATTCCTTTAGAAGCAAAACAGCGTTGTCTTATGTAGTCTCATTGCGGCATACCACAACATCATGCGTATAGTCGCGAGTCAGATCATTCGGACTACAGTAGTCCGATGCAATCAGACGACAGAGTTTTTGTTTTGTGCGCCAAATTCAACAATATTCCCCTGTTTCCCCCGCAAGGTAGGTGGTCTCGCTCCGATTCTCACGTTAGTGTGTGGAGAAAGACCGGGGCATGGACGAAATGTATGGTCGGACTTCTGTCGCCCGAACCCCACGAGTCGACAATCCTGCTGCCCAGACGATTAATGTATTCACTTCACATTGATACTTGACTGAAAGAACGGTCCACGTTTTCCGCGATCAAATTACTCGACTTTCTGTTTTCCTACCAGCTCCAAAAATGACGAAAGATCTTTCGGGAAATAAGAAGACCGCCACGACGCTCGATTTAGTTAGCCGTGTAGAAGAGCTACTTCGATGCCAAGCTCTTGATCCCCGTCAACGCCTGCTTGTATGCCTGGCTGGGGTTCCAGGAAGTGGAAAATCGACTGTGTCGCATGCGTTGATCCAAGAGCTCGTCAGACGAGGCATTAGTGATGTGTCGATCGCACCAATGGTAAGTTCAAGGATCATTGCACCAAACTTCTCGATACTGATAAGTACAATAGGATGGTTTCCATCATCCAAAAGAGGTTCTTGCGAAGTTTGAGAATCCAGAAAATGCCTTTTTGCGGCGAGGTGCTCCGTTTACTTTTGACGCAGAAGCCTTCATCAGTCTTGTGAAGAAATTGAAGGCAGCACCTGTCACTACAGGTGGAGAACCAGAGCAACCCATATATGCGCCCAGTTTCGATCACGCAGTTCAAGACCCCGTCGTTAATGATATAGCTATCTCTTCTCGCAATCGTGTGGTCATCGTTGAAGGTAATTACACCCTATTGAACCAGAAGCCATGGAACGAGATCACAAAGCTCTGCGATGAGAAGTCAGTACCACGAACTCAGGCATGCATATAGCAAAGACTAACAAACCTTAGATGGTTCGTAGATGTTCCTCCAGAGACTGTGAGAGATCGTTTGGCAGCACGTCATCTCGCTGCAGGAATCGAGACTTCCTACGAAGCAGCTGTCCAGCGAGCGGAGACCAACGACATACCTAATGGCGAGATGATACGGTCACTGCTGATCGAACCGGATGTCACCATCCACAACCCATAGACATTCAAAGAGGTAGATACATGGCTAGAAACCATTCGAAGTTAGATCCCAGTCAAATGAGTTGAAGAGTTCATTTGACTCCACGGACCAGGGAAAATTGCTCAAAGCGTCACGGTCGAGCTGCGGGGCGCCCTGAAAGACGCCGGCATCTATATCGTCAATTGTGACAACTTGGTCGAGGATGGCAACGCAGCGAGCAGAGAGCGAATCTTCAACAAGGTGGTCTCGAAATGTGCTCCTCGCTAAACGGACAGCTTGGTGCCAGACTGGTAGCTCTTGGGACTGTGGGAAACTGATGATGCACAAGCTCATCACTAGTGCAGCATGAAAAAGGAAATACCTGTAGCTACGTCTTAGAATGATAGTGGCGATAGTAAGCGGCGGATACATACGTGGCATACCAACCCTCCAATCTTGTTAGGCCCTGTATGGCATATTGATGTATAGACGTCACTGTAGCGTTCGCTGCATCAATACACAGCCGTGTACATTCCTCTTGTTTGGCTTGAGCTACTAAATCGGGAATCTGACCTCTCTCGGAGATTGCGCGGCGAAGTAGGATGTGGCGAAAGACAATGATCTTCAGATTCCAGAATCTCCACCACGATCGTGATTTGGCAAAGGTATACCATCGATGTTGGCAGTTCGATTGTTGATCCAGTTGGAAATAAGAAGGCATAGTATGTGACCATGCGTCCATTGAAGCGCTGATGGCGAGCGCTTCCTCTGCAGATAACCCAGGATCTGCAAGAAGTCGGTTCGATATACGGTTCGTGTGGATATGTAGGTCACTTTGAGTCTTCAACGCAGAGTAAAGCGTCGGCTCTGTTGGTTCCACAGGTAGCTCTGTCGTTTGAGGAGTGAGTGCCTGATAATAATTAGTACACACCCATGCACAGCTTAGCCTTTAAGTCATACCTCATCGCTGACATTCAGGACAGCATGAACGTTCATGGAATCTTGATCGGGAAGCATCACTGTTCTCCCAAAGGTTGTTGAAGCTCCACTGTCGAAGATGTACACTCCCCACCAGACTCTACGGCGGATCTCGCGTTCCATGAGGCTGATGTTCCAGTGGGGTAGCTCCCTATGTAGAGCTATGCTTAGAGCGTTGCGAACTGCCAATCCCAGAAGATTCCACCCGGTATTCGGGGCATTGCGCTTTTGACTCAAGTTACTCAGAAGAACCAATGCTTGAATGGATGTTAAGTTCGCCGTCTCAAATACCGACTCATGTTGCCCCAGAGTGAGCGCACGACGGTAGAGATAGTCCTCAAGTCCCACTTGATCCTTGTTGAGGCTCCATGCTCCCAGCGCTAAGATGGCGTGGTAGAGCATGTCCCATGATCGCCGTGTCGGACGTGGCACGATCTCGTGGAATTGAGCGCGGAAGGTTGCTTCATGCACGAAGGGATAGACACAATGGTATTCTTGAAAGTAAGCGTCGATCAATGTTGATGCAATCTGACTTGTCAAAGCAGCATGAGAGACCTGAGAAGAGGCGAGCACGCCAGTAAGAAGTGCGGAGCGTCCGGTGCGGCGTTCCTGGGGTTGAGCTTGTGATTGATGTAGGAATCCAGCCCAATCAAGAAGACACCTCAAGAACACTACTCCTGAAGTCGATCCTGCGCTATGTAAGTACTGCCAACAAACAATTAAGGTGGTACGTACCTAGATAGCCAACGCCGGTAGGCTCGACAGAGAGAGCAGCCATGCCATCTGTGAGGCTGTCAAGATTGGCATCTTCTTCTTGCCAGTTGAAGCCATCTGCATTATTTGGCACGGCCTCAGGGAGAACTGGGTCGTTTACAACAGCAGGACTCGAGTCGCTGTGAGGACTGGATATTACAGTAGGTTGTACGACACTAGGCGTCGATGGCGCTGGTGTGAGTGCAGAAGCTTGTACTGGGTCCGGTGAGTTAAGAAGATCATCGATGTTGACTCCGGGAAGCAACTGAGAGACAAGAGACTCCAGTCCTTGTAGTCTTTTCTCCACGTTCGTGAGGTGGCTAGCATCACGTAAGCAAAGGCCGTGGCGAAGATTGAGAATAAGACATACGCTCTTGTCAATGGCGACCTTATTATCTTCCCGCTATAGTGGCAGGTAGCACCGCTCGAAGCACAATTTCTGCAAGTTGGGTGTTCTTTCGAACACTGTGTATTGTTGGAGGTTAGTTGCGCAGTCTGGATACAAAGAAGGGTTACGAACCTTCAACTTCTTGTGACGGCATCTGTCACACTAAAGCCTCTCATCAGCCATTGCGAAGCTCAAACTCGTCATCAGGACACGCACAGAAAGTGAATCTCTAGCCTTTCTGTGCTCCATCCATACAAAGAGGTAGTAGTCATGTGGTGTGGGGTGCAGAAACGACCGATCGTGAATGGCATGGGCGGAGGTGGCCCGTAAAAGCCTAGGCTCGTTCGAGTATCGCTCTTGCCTACTACACACCTTGCAACCTTAGAATTGTATGCAGATTCTCTCACGCTTGTCGAGTTAGAGTTGCCGGGTTTTAATTGTGCATCAAAATTTCTACAATGCTACTGACATTCAAAGTCATCTAGTTTGGCTTTATCTTGCATATGTCGGACCGAGTCCAACGCACGCTTCAAAGCTCTTTCAGTAGATCGTTCACTGCCTTCGCAGCAAAGCGCTTGCGCTCGGCTTCTTCCATACCCTCACCCATTTCTGTTGGGATTAGCTTAGCTGTTGCGATGAGGGTACGTGAGCTTACCTTTGATAGCAACCATTTTCCTCATCATCATCTCAAGCTCTTCGACATCCTTTTCGTCAAGCTCACCCTCAGCATCCTCGCTGTGCAGCGCATCTTTCATACCGTACAGCTCCATGTTCATTTCGGCCTCTTCAGCTGCGAAGCCGCCATCGAAGCCTTCGACGTCCCCATCGATGTCCAGATCAGCGCTGCTTTCCCATTCGCCAGCCTCCATTGATTCTCTGATCCTTTGTATGCCCACTGCCTCGCCAAACTCGTTCTTCCCTGTAGCTTCAGAATCGATGTATTCGAACCCATGTTCCATGCACAGTTCGTCCCACTCGTCGCTGGACTTGTCGAGATAAGGTGTCGTGGACTGTGGCAGAGCGACCGCAAGACATACGGTTTCACCCGCATAACCGCATGCACGCTCGATGACTTCAGATATAGCCTTCATTGTGTCTCGTATGACATCGAAATCCTTGGCCTCAACTGGCTTCTTGAAACAGTATATCCAACCCCCAAGTACCGTCACCACCTCACGGGCTTCGGGTTTCGTGAATTCGGTGCGCCACTCGGGGACGTCTGTGATTTCGTCGAGCCATATTGGTAGAGTAGCAGTATAGTATTTTGTCTCAAGGTGCCATTCGTGCGATAACCCTGCGGTGGTTTCCTTGCCTTCGAAGGTGGTAGGTTCTGGCGCAGACCCTGTAAGCTCTAGGCACGCTGTCAGACTTCGATTTGCAATGCGCAGCGATAGGAATCACCTTTGAGGACGTTGAGGACACCAGAGCCAGGCGCGCCGACTATGAGTATACGTCGTGGGTTCTTGATGTCCATAGTGTTCGTGGCTCTTAAAGTTCGAATGCGGAGTTCGGAGTTGGTGTGGGGTTGCATCACCCCCACTCGCTAGCATGTGTAAATGAGTACGATCGTTTTGGATGCTGTAATCACGGTGACTTCGCAATAATGCGGGTGTCTAGGAGTAGTCTCACGATAGCTTCCTGTAGCCGTTGCATGGAGCTAGCATATTCGATCGTAGTATAGCCAATATCTCATTCTTCAACTTGTCCGACGCTTTCGAAGGACTTGCTATTTGTCGTTTCAGCGCATTCGGTGATCAGGTGGAGCAGACCTCGTACCTGTCCCGATCTTTCCCTGCGCACGCGATTCGCGTGGGGTATGTCCACTTGGCATTTTCCTCTGTTCTTCGTCCCAAATAGCTCGGGCCTCTCAAGGCCTTCCACCTCGTCCTCCGGTGGCTCTGGCCCTAATGACAGTCGCGCGACCACGTGCAAGACCAACACCACGGCCTCGTGTGCCTCTCGATCGGAACATGGGTGCGTTCCTGTGTAGAATTAGCGCCCGCTCTGAGTCCTTTACGTGAACATCATTACCTCAACATGTCCGGAACAATGAAGTACCGTACGTGACTGCCTCGAATGTAGACCTGCTCGAGATGCGACACACGGCCATCACGCGAGGTCACGGTTATGTCCTTGAGCTGCACGTTCATGTTGTCCTCAGCTATTCGCTGTTAGCTCAGGAACGTCATCAGCCAGGGTATGAGGAGGCGTACCCTCGATCAGCTTGCCGCGGTACACTTCGCCAGAAGTGATCTCAAGTGTAACGATGTGTCCCTGGACTTTGTCAGCGCAAGCCCTACAGCCCTCAGTATTGCACATACGGCGGCTTCATTAAGAAGCTTGATCGGAATGCCAATTGTGCTCGTCATTTTTGCGGCGTGCTTCGTGCGGTGAACGGCGGGGTTGTGCGAGGTGTGCGAGTTGCGCAGGTGAGCAGGATTGAGGCGTGAGTTCGAGTTCGGTGTGCAGACTTCTGTTGGCGCGACTGTCGTGACGAAATCAATAAATACGGAGTCCCGAGGCTCTTAGTATGTGACTCGTATTAGTGGAACACGGTGAGAGTGTGGACGTATATGCGGCCTGTCGATGCTTCACGAAAGTTGCAGGCGCGAAGCTCCAACTCTTGGCGGGCCACTAGCGTGATTGCCCTCATCTCCAACTAACTTCCATCACCAACATACACTGAACAATGTGGTTAAATCTCTCCGGGACGTTGAACGTCTTCCGCTTAATCAAAGATCCGACACTATGTCTGCCGCAGTATACAGCCTCGACATTCAATCATCTGCCGATACCGTTGTCGAAGGCGTTCCCAAAGAAGACGGGCAAAGATGGAGAAAAGGACGTTGATATTCGAGCTGTAGTGCTCGATAAGGACAATTGCTTTGCTATACCACATACTGATGAAGTTCATAAGCCCTACCAGGTAGGTCTATTTCCGGGAGTCGTGATGTTGTCACGATTGATTCCTTTTTCAACGCACCAACATTGTTCTTGACTTTCCTATTGAACATCAATCGTACATTTTTCTTCACATTCGCTGCTTTGGGCGTTAATTCATAGAATATCTGATTTGCCGGCAGTTTGACACCCTATCCTAACTTTATCATCACTGTAGGAGCACTTCCAACGCCTCCGCGAAGCATATCCTGGGTCGAAACTTCTCATCGTGTCCAACACAGCTGGCACAACCTCGGATCCAGGTCTGAAGCAAGCAGCAGTGTTGGAAGCCAACACTGGGGTGAAAGTGCTCAAGCATCCAACCAAGAAACCTGGCTGCAAAGACGAAGTTATGGCCTACTTCCGGGCGCACCCCGACTCCGGAGTCACTAGGCCAGACCAAATCGCCATTGTCGGTGACAGACTGTCAACCGACATCATGATGGCAAACATGATGGGTAGCTATGGGTTCTGGATCAAAGATGGCGCTGTGAGGCCAGGATTCGTGAGTTGGCATGTCAATATATGTGATCTCAAGGCTGATGACAAGTAGCTTGCAAGGATGGAGGATAGACTGCAGGGCTTTCTGTTTCGGAGGGGTTACTCTGCACCAGACCCATCGCGCAACAATCATTTTGAATGATTACTGAGACCTTCATGGTAGAACCTTTTGTATGCTTATCTGTAAGATCATCGTAGGCTGAAATGACCGGGGACTCCAATTTTGAAGCCGATGTTACTAGCCAGGACTTAAATAGTTAACATTGCATGCATGGTTAATAGGGCACAATGCCCAAATGTAGAATGTATTTGCTGCGGTCCATACACTACCTTGTCACAATCGACTGGACGCCGAGCACACTACAGCTCAGCGTCTGGATCGGAATGCTTCGGGTCTAATTGACAGGTTCAACGCAATTAGAAATGTCTCTTAGATGCTACACTGTTAATTGGCTGCTTGTAACCTCTGCTTTTCCTAAATTAAAGCTTTCAGAGCGCAAAGTGTCCGGTTAGAACGGACAAGGTGCAGTAATGTTGTGCTTTTCTATGGAGTTGGACCTGCTGCTGTGCTCTGCTCTGTCGTATTGAATGCAACCTTAACTAGTGGACGATTTGATCATTATAAAACACATGCATGTGTTTGCCTGCCTCGGGGTGACCCGCGGACAGGGAGAGGAGAAGATTTGGCTGGCGTGGCGCTGCTCTTGAATTTTTGTGACAACTGATATGAAGTACAAGTGGTCAAATATTGGCTCAAAACGAAAAAAAATAAAAATCAAACAAAAAATCGTACCGTCAAAGTCACAGTCACAGTTCATCGTGGAACCCAATTCTGGTATGTAACCTGAAGAACTCGTTGGTACAGACGTTGCGCTCACGAGAGCGTGATCTACAAGTCGCAACTGATAGTCGATGCAAGCGGCAAGTCCACTAAGTAAGCCACGGCCCGCGCCTCGTCCGGACTCTTGGATATTTAGCACGAGGCTAGCCTATGACGATGCCTGCACCGCAGCTTGTCATCAGAGATCGCTGCCCTGTAGCACGTTCGGATAGTGGGGTCAGAAGTATCACCGAGAGCGAGGACCTGGATTGACAGATCTGACGTACTGTGCGGCATTGCACCGGGAGCTGGGGACCGCGAAGGCACGGGGCTTGCGTTTGAGACGCCCGAGCAACGTTGCTCGGCGTCCAGGGATCGTCGGCTTACTGTGGCGGGCTGTCTTGCTCTCTGGTCTTACACCCTCGAAGATACCTATCAGAGACCATCATGTGCAGTCTTGTAGTATACCAAGCGAATATCCAAGAATACTCTCGACTAAACAAGGAAGGTGGTCGTCTAGGTCTAATACAGAGAAGGCTACAGTAGGATGCAAGAGGCTTAGTACTCCCCATGATCTCGCGTAAGAGCGTGTAAGAGCGTGAGGCCTCAATGATAACCGCACCAGATAGAGCAAAATAGCCGTTTATGAGGCCTGAGCCGCGGCTGGTAAAGACACAGATGGCGGCTCTGTATGGTGGATAAAGGTAGTCTACCTTGCAGTCTGGTGCTAACGTGAGGGATTTACGTTGGGCTCAACAGCACACAGTGACGGTGCGAAACGGCGGTACGGAGTCTGACGGAGACGGCCCCCAGTTGCGCAGTGGAAACGTTACGAAGACGCAGTTCGGGTGCATGATGCTTATGCTCGGTGTCGTCTGTTCAGACACATGGATGCGTGCGGCGACAAGTTTCATGTGGAGATGAAAGCTTTGTGCCATGTTCTCAGGCAGCCAGCCAGGCGCCTCCTAAATATACGCACGCACAGTGCGATGGCAGCAGGTGGTGTCTGCGCGCTCTGCCGTCGATGGTTCCCTAGAGGGCCGGTGTGATAAACTGGGGCCTCCATCCCTCAGCTGGCTACTCGTGCACGAATACCGAGCAGGGCCTGGCCCGGATCCCGTTGCTTGTTCCTATTTACCTATTTACTGTCTGTCTTCCCCCGGGAGGCATGAGGTTTCGCCTTTGCCCAATTCGCATACGTATCGGCTTTCCCATTTCCCTTCTGCGACTTTAGCTGCACCTCGCCAATCCGCGGCGCGCGACAAGCTCCCTTGGACATCTTGGCCCCAGCCGGTGATACACGACTTGCACGAGCAGCCAGCAGAGAAAGGGGGCCCGCTGGGGATATATCATATCCAGGCTTGCAGCGTGCGGTGCCAGGGCAGTTGCAATTGCGTAGCTTTCACTGCCGCAGACAAGGTAGGCTACGTCAACAGCGAGCGAGGTCAAGGTCGACCGAGGCACAGAAAGTAGGCATTGGTGGTCAACGGCAGCGACGGCCCTGCACGACTGGACACCCCGGAAAGCGCGGGCGCGTTTAGCCACCAGCGACGACATCGACCAAGATGCCTGCCCGGCCTGCATTTACTGCTCGCCTCTCGCTACCACAACGTTTGAAGCACAACAGCAGCAGCACCTCTGTCAACAGCATCCCCACGAGTCGACAGGGCAGCCCCAAACGAACCATGAGCGACGTTAAGCCTGGCCTGGTGCTGCGGGCGAACGTGATCCAGGTGCGTGTTCCAATGCCCCGCGGAGGAGAACGAGCACCCACTGACCGACGCAGGGCAAGAATCTGGCTGCAAAGGACAGGAGTGGCACTTCAGACCCAGTGAGTACCCTCCGCGCCAGCAAGGCCGCGTGCACACGCAAAATTGCCGTGTTTGCCCAGGACTGGAGCTGACAGCAGCTGTGCAGTACCTTGTTGTGTCGCTCGGCGATGCAAAGGAGGCCACCCCGACCATCAACAAGACCCTGAACCCCGAATGGAACACAACGCTCGAAATGCCCGTCGTGGGCGAGCAGAGCCTGCTGCTTGAGGCTACCTGCTGGGACAAGGACCGCTTTGGCAAGGACTACATGGGCGAGTTTGACGTCATCCTCGAGGATGTCTTCGCGCATGGCCAGCCCATTGCCGAGCCACAGTGGTTCCCCTTGGAATCGCGCCGCAACGGGCGAAAGAAGTCACACGTCTCCGGCGAGATCCAGATCCAGTTCACTCTCATCGACACGAGCAACCCAACCGCCACCCCTGAGCAGATCATCGCGAAGTTCCTTGCCATCGCCGGCCAGACCCCGAGCCCAGACGAGTCTGACGAAAGTGGCTTGCTGCGAGCTGACAGCGCAGGCACCGACATCGACGACGACGACGACGATGAGAGCGAGAGCTCCAATGAAGCTCAGGATGAGTCGAAGAAGGCTGCGAAGCGGGAAAAGCGCCGCAGAAAGCTCAGGATGGCAAGACTCAAGAAGAAAGCCAAGCAGGTTAGCGGCTACGAATACTCTGACAAGTCAGAAGTTGCAGGCGTTTTGTTCCTTGAGGTGGTCAACATAACAGACCTGCCCCCTGAAAAGAACGTCACCCGAACATCCTTCGACATGGATCCCTTCGTCGTGACTTCGTTAGGCAAAAAGACCTACCGTACGAAGACTATAAGACACGACCTCAACCCCGTCTACGAAGAGAAGCTTGTCTTCCAGGTCCTGCGCCATGAGACCAATTACTCTGTCAATTTCACAGTCATCGACAAGGACAAGTTTTCTGGAAATGACTATGTCGGCATGGTCAACTTCCCTCTTGAGAAGGCTGTCTCTGTCGCGCCTGTCGCAGATCCAGAGACTGGCCTCTACCGGCTGCCAGAGCCTTCGGACTCTCCGGGCCTGCCTGACTCCAACAGAAGGTCACGCTTCCGTCTGCCAGTCTCGCGCTCGTCATCTTCACACAGTCTTTCGCGCATGGGCCTGCCCACCCTTAAGAAAGAAACATCTACCGGCTCGCTGTCAGCGAAGGACTCGAATGGGTCATTGCCCCCTGCACCGACCAGCGTGCCTGCCGTTGACAACAACGGCAACCTCGCACCCGTCCCAGCAATCAATGTTGACCCGTCGGCTGTGGATGATCAGGCTCTGAAGACCTACACTCTGCCGCTCGAGATGAAGAACAAGGAACGCTGGGAGGCGAAGCACAGCCCTGTTCTCTACATTCGTGCCAAGTACCTTCCATACAAGGCTCTACGACAACAATTCTGGAGAGCTATGCTTAAGCAGTACGACGCCGACGAAAGTGGTCTTATCGACAAGATTGAGTTGACTACCATGCTCGATACTCTTGGATCTACCCTGCACGCTTCGACCATCGATAGCTTCTTTAGCCGGTTCATGGCCGCTCACAATGGCGATGAGCTGCTTACTTTCGACGAGGCTGTCATATGTCTGGAAGATCAACTGCAGAAGATTGAGCAGAATGAGGCTAAAGGAAACTCCGGTTTATTCACACCGGGCACCCAGACACCTTCAGTAACATCCGGAGAGCAAACACCAATGAACAAGGACCCTTCGAGAACTTCGATTCCTGTCCTTGAGACCAACGACCCGAGCGCCGAGGGAGAGCAAGGCGATCTCCTCGAGGATGATCTTGCTGACGAGACCGGCGAAGAGCATGTCATCGAGATTCGCGAGTGCCCCATCTGTCACCAGCCAAAGCTGAATAAGAGGTCTGATGCTAACATCATCACTCACATCGCCACATGTGCCAGCCAGGACTGGAAGCAAGTTAACAATATCGTTATGTCAGGCTTTGTCACGTCAAGTCAGGCCCAGCGTAAGTGGTACTCTAAGGTCATCACAAAGATCTCCTATGGTGGCTACAAATTAGGCGCCAATTCTGCGAACATCCTCGTCCAAGACCGCCTTACTGGTCAGATCAATGAGGAGCGTATGAGTGTGTATGTCCGGTTGGGCATCCGTATGCTTTACAAGGGTCTCAAGGCCAACAATATGGAGAAGAAGCGTATTCGTAAATTGCTCAAGTCTCTCAGCTTTAAGCAAGGCAGAAAATATGATGACCCGGCTTCAGCGAAAGAGATTGAGGGATTCATCGCTTTCCACCAGCTCGACATGACAGAAGTACTCAAGCCCACTTCCGAGTTTAAGAACTTCAACGAATTTTTCTACCGGGCTTTGAAGCCTGGCGCGCGCCCCTGCTCAGCTCCAGACGACTCGAGAGTCATCGTCTCGCCTGCCGATTGCCGTTCTGTTGTCTTCAACACTATCGATCAGGCGCAGTCCATCTGGGTCAAGGGCCGCGAATTCACAGTCGAACGTCTTCTGGGCGACGCTTATCCTCAAGATGCGGCACGCTACCACGGTGGCTCCCTTGGTATATTCCGACTTGCACCGCAAGATTACCACCGCTTCCACATTCCTGTGGACGGAGTGATGGACGAGCCCAAGACCATCGAGGGAGAATACTACACTGTCAACCCCATGGCCATCCGCTCGTCGCTTGATGTGTATGGCGAGAACGTCCGCGTGATCTGTCCCATCGACTCGGTCAGTCATGGCCGAGTCATGGTGATTTGCATAGGCGCCATGATGGTTGGTAGCACAGTCATTACTCGCAACAAGGGCGAACATGTCAAGCGTGCTGAAGAGCTGGGTTACTTCAAGTTTGGTGGAAGTACGCTGCTTTTGCTGTTCGAGCCTGGACAAATGCGGTACGACGATGACCTTGTCGACAACTCGAGATCGGCCTTGGAAACACTCGTAAGTGCTCTCACTTGCTACAATGTCTTCTTTTTTACTAACGACCAGTAGGTCCGTGTTGGCATGTCCATTGGTCACAGTCCCGACAGGGCACCGCATGTTCCCGACATGCGAAAGAGCAACCCAACACATGAAGAGAAGCAAGATGCCAAGCGTCGTATCGAGGGCAGCCTGGCCCCTGAGGGCGTTACGGGACCCATGCCCGGAGCCGGCATGTAGAAGACGAGCGTTATAGCTGCATGTTCAACAGATGCGAGCAGCATGTCTGGGTTGGATACACCAATGGATGGTTGCATAGGAGATGGAGGCTGGCAGGCTACTATTTCCACGGCGTTCTGTAGCGCATAGTTCTTGAGCCCGACAAAGAGGCATTTTTAACGTGAAACGAGCATTCAACCATCAAATCAAAAGTTGCTCGTGCAAGACTTCCAATTCCTGTGCTTTAATGTGAAGTTCGTCACGTGTGGCGCTATAGTTTGTTTACATCTTGGCATTGGCCAGAGGGGAAGGAAGTGACGATGCACACACCCTCGACCCTGCACGCGCACGTTGACCGCTCACCTCACCATTGCTCGCAGTATTCGCGTTAACGCCAATCTTTACGACCGCCGCTACGAACAGCAATAACACACCATCTGACGCGCCTCTCTCAGCATCCGACCACGACCGACTCTGCGCTCATGCACGCGCTTTGACGCTACTCCCGCGCGACCACAACACCGACTGCGCCTTCACCGCCGCGGACTCAATGTCCACCATTTTCGCGCGCTCCCCGCTTGCATCTCTACCCATGGCAACAAATCGCCCCAGCACGCGACGACGGAGCGCGAAGCAGGCGTTTGACGATGACGATGCGCCAGCGCCAAAAAGAGTCAAGGCCGACCTGAATGGAACCGGCAAGAAGGCCACTGCGACTGCCACCGCGACAAAGAAGACGACGAAAGTCGCGTACGACGAGAATGACGACGGCTTTCAGTTTTCGCGGCGGACAACGCGCAAATCCACAAAGGCGCAAGCCGCGCCGTTGCAGGAGAGCATACCCGAGGAAAAGGTAGCGAAGCCAAAGCCGAAGCCAACGCGCCGGAGGGAGGTGCTGCCATCCTCGCCAGAACCAGCACCAGTGAAAGCACCCGCGCGACGCAAGAAGTCAATGGCGGCCGTAGACCCTGAGTCTTCAGACACACAGAACCGACGACGCTCTGCGCGTATTTCTGGCGACAGAAATAGCCTGGAGATGCGCCCAAAATCTGTAGAGCCACTACTGCCGAAGCGCACCGGCAGGAAAGCGGCCCCCGATCCCCAGAAGAAGCAGAAGCAGGTCACACCAGCTCCGGAAGAGCGACCAACACCCGCGTTTGCGGGCACGCAAACGCCGACCCACCATGATTCCAACGGAGCAAAAGAGCGCGACCCCAATGCAAAACGCATCATGCTCCCTTTTGCGGACACACCGGTTATTACGCGCAATAAGGAGATGCGGAAGGGCAACAAGGATGGGCACAGGCGAAGTAGCACAGGGCTGCGCGGCAGGAGAGCGAGCTCCCTGATTGACAGCGGCATGTCGAATGGTGAGTGCAAGAGAACAATAAACGTCGTTCGCACGGCACAAGGGCGTGACTAACAATGTGTTTAGCTCTTCCACACTCAGCGATCGAGGTTGCAGACTACTACAAGTACATCGAGCAAAGCCTGCCGGAGCCGCGTCGAATGAAGCAGCTGCTCACCTGGTGCGGGTCACAAGCATTGCCGGAGAAGCCATCAGGCAGCGTTAAGAACGCAAATGCGATCATGGCCGCACGAGCGATACAGCAAGAGTTGATAGACGACTTTGCAAATCGACCAGAGCTGTCAGATTGGTTCAGTAGAGAGGAGACAGCGGCACCGCCAGTTGTCAAGAAGCCAAACCCAACGAACGAGAAGAACAAGCTCACCCTGCAGGAGCTGGAAGAGGAGATCAAACGGTATGTGGCTGCTGTGTTCTATCTCAAGAACGGATGTACTGACACTATGACAGTCTCGAAGAGGAGAAGGCCGCTTGGGAAAGCCTGGACAAATCGATACCCTCCACAGCGCCGACAGCAATCCCGGCAACAGTTATATTAGCCGATATCGACACTTCCCTCCTCGATCCAGCGCAAGCTGCAATACTTTCACAATTGCAGCTTTCATCCACAATAACCGAAGAGCAGCCGTCCTCGGCCTCCACGTTCACATACACAACCCCCTCGGCTCTGCAATCGCATTTTAACAAACTCACTCAAACTCTCGAGCCGAATATCGACCTCTTTGCAGACGGCGTGCACAAGATCGAGCAATACCGCAGTACGGCAGAACGGGTGGCGGACCGCGTGCTAGGCACCGCAGCCAAGCGATTGGAAGAGAGAGATAGAGAAACGAAGGAACGAGCTGGGTCGGACGGACTTGGTGTGGGTGATGTGCTGCGTGGTCTGGCGAGTGTGCTAGGGGACTCGTGAGAGCGATGCTAAAGTCGAGATGAAACTTTGCCTGTTGTTGATATGACTCAGGCGGTCGAAGAACGAGAAGTCGTCACTGTCTCCTGCGATTTGGTCGCGTACGAAAGCGATGCCTTCCGGGCACGTATACTGTTGAGGTGAGACATGGGCCCTGCGAGTTCTGGACGGCTTATATAGCGCGTTCGCCGCGCAGACTACGCAATATCTGAGTTGGTTATCGAGATGTTGGAGCGAAGATTCGCACGCCAGAGAAGAGCGCGTAGCAAGAAGCCGAAGCATGGGATGCATTGTAGAGGCAGAGAGACAGCCACGAAGAGGGTTTTCTGTAACAGCGACAGAATTAGCGGCATGCGCGTCAAGCAAGGTGTTGGGGCAGCACAGCTTTTGGCTGGGATCTTATTGTGTTTTAGCGCTCATGAACACCAACTACATTTACACACGTCGCTCAATCAACAGACACTTCATCCTTCCTCTTTCTTTCTGCATGAGGAGCTTCGGACCAGCGTGTTTCACGTTTCTTGAATATAGTTCATCCAAGCATAGGAATAAGATGGTTCTCAAATTTAATTCCAGCCCTGTCCGGCTTCTAAATCGTTCCTATAGATATCCAAGGCTAGTGACAGGTGCGGCCGTATGAATAATGGGTATGAAGTAGGTAGAAAGCTCGGTTGAAGCAAGGACGTTGAAGATGACGTTGAGCACCGTCGGCTGAAGAACGGCAAGTGGACGCGACCGCAGCTCTTCCGTGGTGAACTCTTGCAACACAAACATCGAATATCATTCACAAGCCCCCTTGGACGATGACGTCGCAAGACAATACCAACATAGAGGCGCCTGCAAGACGGAGGTCTCAACAACCCGCATCACGTAGCATTTTTGACGTGCCAGCGCCCATCAAACAACTATTCGATAGATTTCCGCTGGTCACATATCCGATAAATCATCTCCCACAACGCGCACCGCAGCACCGTAACGCACCTATTTTGCATATATTTACTACGACTGAAGGCGCATCAATTGGCGCGCCGTCGTACAATCCGGCATGCTTGAAGTGGCAGGTATGGAAGACTGATATAGCCGAGCCGCATATCCAAGCTCACTTTCAATACAGACGTATCTCAAGTTTTCCGACATTGATTTCCGGGTCGTCGCTTCGAGCAATCATGCATCCCCGAGTGGCGCGCTTCCATTCCTCCTTCCAACACAGCCAGACACCCTTAAGCCTGTACAGCCAGTACCGTCAGGCAAGCTGCAACGATGGACGATGAACAACAGCGAAACAGCCATTGAGGAATCAGGGGATCTTCGGTACGAAGCATACCTGTCGCTTCTCGACCACCGGATACGAAGGGCATGGGTGAGTACCAGCACCCTTCCTATCAAATCCAACATCTCTAATGGTATTTCCAGCTTTACAACATCTACCTCTCCAACAACTTCACGTCCATCGCCGAGCCACTCTACATCCTCCCTACCTCCAACAATCCCTTCGTTCGACTCACAGTGGCGCGCGAGCTCCGTCTTGCTGCCGAGAAGGAGCTGCTCAAATACTCCGCTATCGTAAATGCTGAGATGCTCTACAACCAAGCCGGAGAGGCACTTGAGGCACTTGACTCGCTCCTCGGGGATCAGGAATGGTTCTTTGGCGCCGAAAAGCCCGGCCTTTTTGACGCAAGTGTCTTCGCGTACACACATTTGTTACTAGACGATGGGCTCGGCAAGGGCTGGTTAGACACAAGCCTGCGCAACACGCTAGAGTCGCGGCAGCACCTGATCGCGCATCGGAACAGGATATTGAACAAGTACTTTTCTAGTACGACTTGACCACCACTATGAAGAACGGCGGACTGGTTCCTGGACTGTAAGTTACATGTACAACACTGGAGCCTAATAAATCGGAGCGGCAATGCAAGACGGAACTGCTCGAGCATACCAACGGCCGGAATGTAAATGGGTTGGATGCGAGATGCGACTCTGGGACCGAGTGTCACGTTATCACGTTCTCTAGCGCGTACCATTATGCGCGTCTGAGTCACGCTCCCGCACGCCTGCTTCGACAAGTTTCCTAATCGGGAAGTAGCGCTTGTAGAGAGGGCGCATGCGTTTAATATATAGAACGTCTCGAGGTTGCCTCGGAGAACAAGGCGTCATTCTGTACTTCCCACTTTCTAGCTTGTTGTCAGGCTTCTCCCGACTTCATCACTTGGTGTGGCATACTCTACTGCACTCACATTCAAAATCATTCTGATCACCACAACTAGTCTTTCACATTCGACAGCTCTCGGAAGTCTAATAGACAACCCACAATGACCCAGCCATCCGTCCATACATCGTTCGACACGTCCCTGGTTGACTTGCACCCGAATATCTCCTTCTCAACAACCGAATCCGATCCATCAGATGCCGGCATGTCCACAACGACTCAGGCCAACCCAACCTCAGCTCCAAGTCCATTGGCACAGGACATCGGCCAAACCAAACCCCAAGCATCACAGGCCATTCCACCGAAAACCTCAACCCCCGTCCAACACATCGGCACGCAGGATGCGTATGACCAATGGGCATCGGTGTACGACACGGACGGCAACATGCTGCAATCTATTGACGACGACGAACTCAACACGCTCCTGCCCCCGCTTCTAGACAAGACCACAGCCTCTTCAAGTGACAGCATCTCAGTCCTCGATCTCGGCTGCGGCACAGGCCGCAACACTGCCCGCCTTCTAGCCTACGCCTGGCCGGCGGACAAGAGCATCTCCGTCACAGGCCTCGACTTCAGCGCGGGCATGCTTTTGCTCGCAAGCTCCAAGCTCGTTCCACTGGTCGCCTCCGCCCCAAACCTTTCCCTCAGACTGGAGCAGTGCAACCCTTTTCCCTCGCCCCCTTCGCCTCGGTTCAGCCCCCAGGGGCTGGGCATCTCGCAGCAACACCTCGTCCTCTCCACGCTGGTCCTCGAACATATCCCTCTGGACGCTTTCTTCTCCACACTCACCACCTTGCTCGCCCCCGGCGGTACCGCGCTGCTGACGAACATGCACGCCGACATGGGCGCGGTGTCGCAAGCGGGGTTCGTGAATGCCGAGGGCGTCAAGGTGAGGGGTGAGAGCTTTGTGTACACCCTGGCGCAGACGGTGCAGGCGGCGCAGGATGTAGGGTTGCAGGTCGTGGTTGTGAGAGAGAGGAGGGTGGGTAGGGAGGATGTTGAGAAGGGAGTTGTCGGGAAGAGGGGTGAGAAGTGGATGGGTGTGAAGGTGTGGTTTGGGGTTGTGGTTAAGAAGACGTGAGAAGGAAGCCCGAATGAAGTCGGTGACCTTCTAAATTGAGAGATAAAAGTTGTGGTGGGAGGGGTTTCGCTTAGGTTTGGGTTGAAGTGGCAGATGGAAGATGATGGTATCGATACTTTACTGAATATGGGCACTGGTTATTTAAAATTAAGCTGTATTGTGATTTCTTGTCCTTTCATTGTTGTCCAGGTAGTTGTTATAACCAACTCTTACAGAGAGGTAGATTTTAGAGCAGGCTTATCACGGTATCAGTCAGCTGAGATATACGGATAGCAGCATCAAACAGCCAGCCTACTCAGCGAGAACTCTTCCAAACCCCTGATAGCAATCTTAAAGCCGTCGAAACCAACCCCCACAGTAACGAAAGTACTGTAAAGTAAAGGACAGTCCACGAGAGCCCCTCTTCAAGACTGTATTCATCATCTCCGCCGCTATCCCACGCGATCTCACACACCTTACATTACATCGTATGAACATGACTGCCCGCCTCGTCCGCCTCAAGTTACGTCCAGCGGCGCCAGCGCACATCCACAGCCCCTCACTCGCCCACCATCTCTCAACACAACCATCCAAGCTCTCCCTGCACCTACCGCCCGAGTATGCGGATCGTGTGCTGGTTCGGCGAGGAAGTCGAAGTTCCCAATTGAGGCGTTTCGTGCCCGGGAGAGTGCGGCGGTGGAGATGCTCGGGAGTGAGACTTTTGGCGGGTTGAGAGGGGTGGACGGAGGTAGGATGAGTAGTTGTGCTACCCTACCACACGACACGTTTCTTCACTTCTGTTCTCACGTTTTATGCTTTATACAGCCTGTAGGAATGCCGGTTCTGTTACGGCAAAAAGCACTACAGAGTCAAAGTCACAAGCAGATGGCGCAGCGAATGATAGAAGATTCGCAAGCGCTATAAGAAGTCCGTGACTATAAAGGATGAATTTTTTTTATTTATTTTTTTGCTTGGAGACATGCTTTGGGGTCGTGGGCTAGAATCAAGACGCGCTCGTTCTTTTTTGTGCTGGAAGAAGTGAAGGAGATTGCTGGCGAAGGTATCATATGGGTGCTTTGCTAAAGATATGGGACCCCCCACCCCTGTCAAAAAATCCAAAAAGGAAGGGGACTCAGCATGCCAAAGTGACCTAAAGAAGGGTTGTGACAAGGTGCAGACCCTGACCTAGACCTTCACCACTACTTAGAGGCCACAGAGATCTTAACAACGTCACTCTGCCCCTAATAACGTTACTCTGTCTTGCCAGCTCTCCTTCCTTTATTACACTCTTGTTATGTTAACGTAGTAAGGGCAAGCCTGCAGACCTTTGTTATCTATCTTAGCACATTATAGCGAGTAAGTTAATACCTGTATTAATCAGCTAACTGCTAGGTCTCGTATTCTGTCTCAACAAGGTGTATTTTTCTGACAAGGGGGGGTCCCATAACTTTAGCAACCCATTCTATTTCAAGAGAGCTTGCTATTTGCTTAGAGAAGGAGAGTAATCAATCTTAGGATATTTCGCTGCAGTCAATCATGCTTCGGACAAAATAATGGAGGCGATGAGATATGGTGTGCATATGCAGTCACTATACAGCCGTGCTAGCGCTGACGTCGCCTTCCGTCGGGTATCTCATATCTCCACACCTCACATCGTTCACTCCACTTCACATAACTGTACCAGTCAGAACAAATAACAATCCAGTATTCAAAACATCTAGCACGCCCTGAGAATCCTACAAAACCACGCATACTCACGGCTTTGCTAGACGATCACCGACATCGGAGTCGGATTGGACAGCTACAAAGCAGCAACTCACTCCGAGCATCAACATATCAACAACACACCAAAACAACATCAAACCATCCTCCGAGCACCCTTTCACACCGCACCACTCCTTAAAAAGCATCAAGCTACCACCCCTCAAAAATGCCCTTCACAATCCTCTCCGACAACAACGTGAAATCCATCCTCTCCTCGCTCTCCAAAGAGGAAGTCCTGGACCTCGCAGACATCCTCCAAACTACCCTCACCCAGCACTCCACCCCCTCGGAATTCCCCCACCAACCCCACCGCGCCGTGGTGACCCGCGACCAGCAAACGACCCTCTTCATGCCCGCCACCACCCCTTCCCACTCGGGCGTGAAAATCGTCGGCATCTCCCCACCTGGCGCGCCCAACGCACCACCAAAGCCCGGTCTGCAAGCTTCCCTCACGCTCTGCGACTCTGAAGGCCGAGCCGTGGGCGTGCTCAACGCAGCCGAGATGACGGCGTTCCGCACCGCGCTGGGGAGCATGTTGCTGTACCGGCAGCGACGGCAGACGGGGAACGTGGTCGTGTTTGGGGCGGGGGCGCAGGCGCGCTGGCACGTGCGGCTGGCGCTGCTGCTGCGCGGGGACGAGATCAGGCGCGTGACGGTTGTGAATCGCAGTCGGCTGCGGGCGGATGAGCTGGTGGCGTGGCTGCGTGCCGCGGGGGGTGTGCCGGCGCACGTCGCCTTGGAGGTGTTCGACGAGAGAGAAGCCGAGCGCGAGGCCTTGAGGGAGAGGGTCCAGGAGGCACACGTCCTCTTCACCGCCGTGCCGTCCGCGACTCCCCTGTTCCCCGCTGAATGGCTGATGAGCGACAAGGTAAGGGCGCGCGGGAGGTACATCGCTGCCATCGGGAGCTATCGGCTCGACATGCAGGAGTTGGATCCCGAGCTTCTTCGCGAGATGGCGGCTCCGTCTGGGCTGTTCCAGGAGGTGGTTTGGAAGGGGAAGGTCGCGGTCGATAGCGCAGAGGCGTGTCTGGTCGAGGCGGGCGAGCTCGTTAAGGCGGGGATTGGGCGGGAGGGCATGTTGGAAGTGGGTAGGGTCGCGGAGATGAGGGCGGGTGGGAGCCCCCAGGAGGGGCTGGACGAGTGGCTTGCGGACGGGTTTGTGGTGTATAAGAGCGTTGGGGTTGGGGCTATGGATATCGCCATTGGGAGTCAACTGCTGGAACTGGCGGGCGAGAAAGGGGTGGGGGTGCGTTTGGAGGACTTTTAGATACGAGGTCGTCTTGGTGATTGATGACACTCGGTATGTATTCACATATCATGAGAATGGGACAGGTTGTTGATAGGCGAAAAGTACGAAAAACCAATCAATAAGACTAGTCACCCTGTATAAACAGACCCCCAGAGGGCATATATTTGCGTACGTCTGAATCTGGAACGAGACCACAAAAACCCGCCAACTAAAGCCTGCAGATACATCTCTAAACAAACCATCCCTCTCCGTCCCCTCTCTACACAGCAAACACCTCACCGATTCCCAAACCGCCACGCATCCCCCTCCCCCTCCCAAACCCCCGCCCCATTCCGATCCAACCAAACCCTCCCATTACACCCCTCACATCTCAACCTCCTCTCCCCCGCACAGGCACACTCGTCCTCCTCCCACTCCCCAAGCGGCCTCATCATCCTCCCTTCCAACCACCTAGCCAACCCCTCCTCCACACTGCCCCTAACCCTCGCGCACTTGACCCCGCTCACCCCGACGAAAAGCCTCAGCACCCCAGCCCCACACCCATCAAACATGCTCTGCCACACCCTCAGCTCGAAGAACTCGGCGCCGGAGAAGGCCTCCTTGGCCGCCCGCGCGCTGAACCTCGGATCCGTATCCAGCCGCAGCGTCAGCGTCCAGCGCGAGATGAGGCCCAGCGCGGCGCCCGAGACCACGGGGCTGGCCGGGGAGACCAGGTGCGGGAGCGAGGTGAGCAGCGACGCGTGCGCGGTGAAGACGTGCGGGCTGTATAGGAAGGACGTGGCTTCGCAGTGGATGCGGGCGCAGGTGCGCAGGATGGCCGGGTGGAGGGTTCCTTTTGCAGCGACGGGGATGCGGGGGGAGGAGGCGAGGTGGGAGAGGCTTGAACTGGCGTTGGGGGCCAGGAGGAGCGCGTAGATCTGGTTGCGCAGCTCGGCGGGGAGGCGGAAGAATGGACTGTCTGTTTGGCTGCTCATGCGCGGATTTGTGGCTTCGGAGATGACGCTGTCTGCTCGCGTGTTCTTGAGTGGTGTCTTTGGGGGCTCGGGTGCTTGGTTGGGTCGCTCGCTGTGGGAGGGAGGAGTGGAAGGTGAACTGTTGCCCGATTGCGAGTCTAAGGTTGCGGCGGGGAAGTGGGCGCCATGGGCCGCGAAGTAGTATGCTGTAGCCATGTCTTTCTGGTCTTTTGGGCTGTCTAGACCGGTTGTATATCTGCGATTGATGAAATAGCTTCGGTAGACCTGTTTCGTTCCAGATATGGCGCTGGTTGATGGTATGCTCGGCTAGTGATGATGTGGTTTGGATCGCGTTGTTGAATGATCCAGTTGTCGAGTGTAGCGACTATGATGCCGGTATGGTAAGATTGGGCGTCAAGGATACAAGAATATCAACCTTGACCGTTGTGTTCTTTGTGGTGTCGAGGATCACTTCGAATCGGGTGATGCACCTCAATCGGATGCTGACGTGATGTCGATTGATACGTAGTGGTGTGGAATTGGTTGTTGATGTTGTTGACCACGATATCCTGCACGTAATGTCCTGTATATAGGGTTGTTGCCGCAACAGACCCGATGTATATCACGTTATGACATGACATTAAGTTGGGATGTCGTTCAAGCAACGATCTAGGCCTAACCCGTCATCGGGCCGATCACCAGATAGCGGAAGTGTGAAGGTCGCGCCATACATCACTCCACCTCACAATCTCGATCTGACAAGCATGCAACCTTATCGCTGAGCCTCAGTTCCCAGCTTTCTGATCATATGTATCTCAGCCTCGACGTGTAGTAAGCGATGCTATTGCTTACGAGCAGCTGCTTCTCGGCCAGCGTTGCTGGCTGAGTTGAGATGCGGGGTTGCGAATTGGCGTACGTTGATGGCAGGCTAAGACCATCAACTTTCACGGCCTGGACAGAACAAGATCTTTACCGCTGGCCAGCCTGTCTCAGGGTGAAGTGTAGTCGAGACTGACATTTCGCGTTGCTGGTTGCACGTTGCACGCTCAACAAAATCTGCGGTGGTGCAGTGGCGTGATGCTCTTCCGGGAGTCCGAGATATCTCAGCTGCAACGAACTACAGAAGCGTTCCGATGTACCGTCTAGTACATTTTGCACATCAGTAGAAGATATTCCATATTGTATTGCTGCTGTCAACGCTAAAGCACTTCGCCAAAGGTAATAAGTATGATAGGTACAGCTGCTTACCGCTCAGAAAGGCGATGATGGCGGTACAATACATGCAGATCAGACACCACCAATCACGCCCTTTACTTTCCCCATTTATACCCTTGCCACCCTGGCAAATAACCATATCATAATCCAAGAAGTGGATCTGAGACTGCTTACCCTGCGAGTTTCCTCTGCTCACATCACGAGCCCAACGACACCAACAGCTACAGCAGCAGCAATAGCCGGCTTTGAGTCCACTGCATGAGTTGCGGCTGCTGTTACGACCGTCCAATACGTCTGCGTCTGCCCAGGCTCTCCCGTCAACGTTCCCATGCCAATCGATCCCTTACCCGGCAGCGGTGCCTGTGACATGGATTCGAAGTGGAAGGTTACGATCTCCGGGACCCATTGTGTGGCTTTGCCAGTGTGAGTTTCGACCCATTGAGTAGTCACGAAGTCATCGCCGGTGATAAGAGAAAGAGAGGGCTCCGTGGTCGTGGCTGAGACGAGGGCGTCAGGCATCGCGGCTGGGGGGACAGGTGGAATCGCTCCATCATCGGGCGGGACCGCTGCTGCAGCCGGTGAAAGGCGTGGCTCGATTGCTGGAGGATTGACGGCCGGTAGGTCGGCTGGCGCTACGGCTGCAGCTGTGGGGACTACATGTACCACATCCAAATCCTCGGTTG
Source organism: Epicoccum nigrum (assembly GCA_002116315.1). Taxonomy (NCBI): domain Eukaryota; kingdom Fungi; phylum Ascomycota; class Dothideomycetes; order Pleosporales; family Didymellaceae; genus Epicoccum; species Epicoccum nigrum. Next base: position 134,996 of record KZ107856.1, read on the forward strand.
GAGATGCTGCAGTAGGTGCGACGACTGGTGCTTGACGAAGTCTATATTGCACGTTAGTCTGAGCCGAAGGAGCTGTGCAAGCTGCTCCGTGACTGACTCAAGGCCATCGCTGATACTTGAGGATACTGGAGGTTGGATGCGAGTTGGTGTTGAGACTGATGTGTGTGTTGTTGGCATATGTGGTGCAAGTGCAGATAGTACGTTGTGCTCCACTGGACTACCAGTTGCCCGGACGGCGATGATAAGGGCCGTAGCAAAAAGATCAACACGCATGATGTCTGGTAACGTCGTGACCTATGACTGCACGACTCGGCTGTACAACTCTGAGGGCTCGAAGTTGAACGGTGCAGTGTATCAGGACTGTACCAGCCGTAGCAAATCCTTGCGTCTGATGCAAGTAACTCAGCGAGGAATTCTACCAGCTGTTGCACGGCTTGTGTTTGAAGTTGGTCCTGGCGCTGACTGACCGATGCCGTCTGTTTACGTGCTTCCAAGCAAATGTTTGGAAGGACAACACATAGAAGAGAATGCTGACCAAAAACGGGCAAAAAGTGACTGTGGTGAGGAAGCTTAGAGAGAGTCTGGACGAAAGTGAAGTCTTGCCAGAGCTTGACCAACAAGGAAAGCGCGTATGCCGTAATGAAGGCAGCTACTTCACGTACTTCCTGATACATCAGTGCTTACGATCCCATACTTGCCTCTGGTTATCATGAGACAGGTAGTTGTGAAGCTACACATCTTCTGCAGGGAAAGTACTTGTCGAGCGCAGACTCGCCTACGCAGCAGTCGTTGCACGATAGACTGTAGCTGAGTGTATCACCGCAAGCTGCCTCATATCAGCAGCCGACCATCAACGAGCACTCCTCACAGCACCGCCACCATATCGTAAACTCCACCACATTCTCCGCAGCCCTACCCCCTCGCTACCAAATCCCCTTTCCCTTCCCACCTCACTATCCCTCCCTTACGTCCAACCCGCCCACTCCAGCCCTAACCAACCTTGCATATCCCCTCAGATCAGCGGCCCATAAACTCTCCGAACGCACACGTGCACCCATCGGGCACCCTTTGCATCTTCGACCCTTGATAGGCATCGTCCCCGTGCACCCATCGGCTGCCTGCTAGCGTAAATCAAGCTTCAGCGCCCTCGCTTGTGCTACTGAGGAGGGAAAGGGGGCGAGGCTAGCGTGTCTGTCTGTGAAGCTTGGTTTGACTGAGAGCGAGGGTTGAGGTCAGGGAGATGAAGGCCTGTTTTTGCCGGTCAGGGGAGTGGTGGAGATGGAGAGGAGCCGGACCGATACTCGGCAGGTCCGGGGTAAGTCTGTCATGACAAAGCTGGTCAGCAGGTGTGAAGTGTGAAGAGTCACGAGCGCGCGCGTTGGCCAGGTGGACATGGGAGTTGATTCGTGGGCCAGTGCTTGAGATGCGGGTGTACATGTGAATCCGGCCCTCAACTACTGTACAAGTCTTCAGCGCAGAAAGAAAGCCGGGATCTCAAATTTTTCTGGTCCGCAACGTCCTGTTCGTTGAGCCCAGTGTAGGCAGCCCGGAGAACGGTCCTGAGAACTGAGGTCAAACTAGGCCTGCAGGTCAATCAGCAGCGCCATTTTCCTCTCGCGAACAAACCTGTATTGTGCAGACTATCTTCGTAGCAGCGGCACTTGCAATGCAGCGCTACACAACTTTACACAAGAAACCGACTTTTCCATCGCAAATGAGCAGAACAGCGATCATCGTCAAGGTAAAGACTTCCACATACCCACCCAGCGGCTTTAGCCGTCTCCTCGGCCACTTGCGCGCCGAGACATGCTCCCAGGATGCAAACAAGCGAAGCTGACATGCAGCGGGCACCAGGAGCCCCTGCGTTTGCGGTGCTGCTGCACAAGACAGAGACTAACGCGCGCGCATGTTTGCTTCTGACAATCATCGTCATCGGCGCACGTTTCAGCACTAGGAGCACAACAGTGTAACTTTGTAGAGGGAGGGGTTAGGTAAGGCCCGCCGCGCAACTTCAAACTTCGCAGGGCGACCCCTTCGATAGCGCAGATACGAGGATTACACAGCCAATAAACAAACTTTGGAAAGAGCGATCCAGAAGCCAGCCCATTGTGCCATCAATAGCCAAACCCAAAAATATCGTGTACAGTAGTAGTTCTTGGACACAAATGCGACTCCAACTCCACTATCACGAGCAAGCCAGGTATTCGTCGGACGCTCAGGCACATTTGCTCTTAGCTTCTTGTTATTCCCACGCCAAACCCTCTCCAGACTAAGGCCGGCTGTAGGAAACCTCCGTGGTAGGTACCTGCGCCAGCGCGCAAATTAGCCACGCTCTACTAGTGCGGTAACCAGTGACCAGTGACCAGGCGCGTACGCTAAACAACCATGACTCGACGTTCCAACACCCTCGCAGGGGGTCCCCGTTAACAATTGTACGTTGTAGACTACGATACCATACCCTAAGGTCCAAAGCAAAATGATAATTCCCGCAGCCAACCAAGGCCTGAAACAATGGGCCAAGTGGATTGTCAAATGTTGAAATAGTAGCAGACATCATTGCTTGACAACGCGACGGGTAGTTACTTGACAGCGGCGCCATACCGAACCGTCTTGCTTCCTAAAAGTGCGTGCCGTGCACACGCCACAGTATGTAATAGCGATCAACGTGGGATCGAGGATCGTAAAGAAGGCTCTGCGAACGCGCAGGCTAAGTGCACTCGCGCCTGCACCTGCGGCTGGTCTCGGTATGGTCAGCTGGCGGGTTGATGGGACTCCATGGGGTGTCTCGCTGCATGCAGCAGTGTTGAGCACAGAAGTCTGCCTCACAATCTTGGACGCTCGAGCTGGAGAGCGGGCCGGTCGCCCAGACTGGGCTGCGAGGACAAGGCTGGGCAATGTCAAACTCCTTCCGTCATACGACACGTGCTCGAGGTTGTATTTGATGTTGTATAATATTGTATATTGTATATCGTGTTGTTATGCTTGGTGATGCGGCTGCGAGTTACCGCAGCAGTCCCAAGATCGCCATCTATCCCCTAAGATCTGGCGTGCGGTGTGGCCGTGAGCGGCAATGGCCGTGCGGGTGGTATCAATCCCATTCCAAGTAATTTCGTCGTGACTACCAAGATACAACAAGCCCGAGCCCCACTGTAGCTACATTGGAGGCTGTAATCGAAAGCTGCAGGGGCGCAGCGTCAAAAGAAGGTGTGAACAAGGCTAGCTGACCAGGCCTCAATTCTAAAGTTTGTACAGAAGAAGGGTAAAAAGTAAATACTAGGACGGCAGCGTGAATGCCACGAAACGGCTGATAGCCAAGGAAGTGATCCAGCACGTGGCTGGAGCGATCGGTGTTCCCGACACGGTATTGTGCGGTAGTAACGAAATAACGTAATAACGAAAGAGTGTTGGGTAGTCCGAAAGGCAATGTGATGCAGGTATCCAGAACGCCGTCGCCTAAATCATGCGCTCGTAATGCCGCGACTCGAAGGACTTGCAGAAGTCTGGATCGGCTGTATTTGCCGCAATAAAACGCGGGAATAGCAGTATGATGATGTTTAGTGGTTGGTTTTACGGTGCTTCGGCGGTGCTACTACGCTAGCGTCCAGCTGATGAAGGTGACCAGTAAGGGGGCGAGTATCGAGATCGCTGGCGCTCCGAAGATTGTGGCGCCGTTGCTGAACAGGATCTGACCGGGGGTCATGTTGTCTTGCTGCGTAAAGAAGTATGTCTTTGCTGCATCTTTGCCCTGCGAAGCATCTGGGGGTGAGTTCTGCGCGGGGATGGGGCAGACCTTTGTCGGGTCGAATTTCGGGCATCGCTTCTTGTAGGCGTTCTGCGAGCGGTCGGTGTCGGTGGAGTTGAAGTAGCCTTTCACGTAGGATAGCGTCATAACGGTGTCGGCATCAGGAGGGCCAGCTGACCATTTAGGGTCGCCATTGCTCCAGTGGTTGAAGAAGAGACCACCGCCTTCAGTGGGGATCTGTTCAGTCATTTGCCAGAGGAATGTTCCGTCAACATAGAAGTCGACGCGGTCTGCGGTCCAGTCGAAGCGGTATTCGTGGAACATGCCATCAGGCTGGAAGGGAAGAGGTGCGACCTTGTAGGTAGCGGTGCCAGCAGCGTCGTTTCCGTGAGCGACCGATTCCGGAGATTGTAAGACTAGGTTCACAGCGCCTCCTGTATTGTTGAACTCGTGAGAAAGGAACTCCATGTCGATCTCCTGAGAATTGTTGTAGTACTAGATTGATTAGTATTGGGCCGGCACTCAAAATGACAATCCTTACAAAGAAGAAAGCACCGCATGTGCCTGACGAGTTCGAAAGCTTCATGCCGACACGGAACGACCCGAGGAGGATGTCATCTCTAACCGAGACAATCTCGGACCCATTGACGTAGCCGTGGGAATGGTCGCCGCGCACCCACAATTCCAGACCAGCATCGCCGCCGTGATCTGCGTCACCATCCCACTTCTTCGAGTTCTTGAGAGGATTGGGAACGATGTTCTCCATGGTGAAGTCCTTGCCGTAAGCGATCCGGTGGTTGTCGGCAGGCACGGAAACATTGTAAACCTGCGGTCTCCACCCGTAGCTTGTAATGTTTTCTGTATCCATGTGCAGGAAGTCGTTCTCCATAAGTTCTGTGAAGACGGCATATTCAGAGTCGGTCGTCTGGTTCAGCGAGTATCCGCATTCGCAGGCGGCGTTGGCTGTAGACGCGCGTAGTCAGCAAAAGTGTTGCGGGTAGAGACATGAGGCACGAGCGTGTTGACACGAGTAAAGACACAACCCGCGCCTCCACCAACGGTGGTCACATACCAAAGCGAGAGACAGCCAGTAACAGCCAGGGCATGGCGCCCTTTGAGAAGTGAAACATTATGGCGATTAGGGTACGTTGTTGCAGTGAGCGACTAGGGTGAGGAGAATCTGGATACTGGCGGGCAAACCGAAGGAGCGCAAAGAGGTTTGTAGAGAAGAGTGGGAGGGCCTTAGGTACAAAAGCGACCAGGCACGGCGGATGCGCTGGGCAGGAGCAACAGCGCAGGGTTCCAATTTGGCAATTACTGTACGAGTGGCCAGTAAGGATCGAGGCCTGAGCGCTGCCGTTTTTCTTCTAGTAGGATCGCCGGTTGAGAGGCGCCGAAATCACCATACGAATTTCTGTGGGGAACCTAAAGTCTTGGTGCGCACCGGCGCAATGGGAGAAAGCTGTCAAAGCTGATGAGCGCGCTGCAAGGACGTGCTCTCGAGATGAGTGAAATTGGAGCGTGACCAGCTCCGGAGGCTGGCGTACCACAGCAGCCCTCATATCAAGCGCTTCTAGATGCGAGATAGCACTGACAGCCCCTCAAGAGGAGGGGAATGACACCAACTCTACACATGCGCATAGCCAGCAGCGTCACACGACCGCTATCTCCTTGATTGGCCAGCGGCAAGGGATTCATTGCTCAAGAACACCCAAGGAGCATCCTGGACTGTCAAATTGGTGTGCGATGATGACAAGCACAACTTCTGGGGAAGCGATCTTGCGAGTGAACACAGCGTTGCAGTCGGAACAAACCCCTGTTCAAAACCACAGCGCCGCGAGAATCCTTTGTCACAAGAGCTGCAGGCGCGGGCGCCATGCGCCCAACGCGGCCTGGTTGATGCACGCTCGTAACGGCCGCCTTGGTGGCAGGGTGCACAAGCTGCTCACTGGACGGCCTGCAGGCCCACCCCGGAAGAATTGCACCTTGAAACCAGGACACGCAGATTGCTCGCGCGACCAGCAAATCGTCGTTATGCAATATGTAGGCGCACGGCATGAATGACCAACGACCAAAGACCAACGACCATTCGGCTACCTATCTTGTTCTGGAAGGCCGCACACTTCTCGGCAACGGCCGACCTCACGCAATGACTGCACACACTTGGGAGTGAATACACGGCTGCTATTCGTCCTTTGCGAATACGATCATCGATAGCTTCATCCTATAACAATACGAGTTGGCACGGGCAGCCAGCATCGTGAACAAAAGGTGGTTGTCCGATAGAAGCCATCGCATTCTTCGCATTTAATAGTTGACAGAGTAGCTCGTGGGCCTCGTAAAAGTACGCCACAGCCTACAGAGGCATACATATACGAACATGTCGCCTGCATTTCGCGCTCAAAGCCAAAAATGCAACATGGTGCTGAGTAATAATAGGATTCGCCCGCACGCCCAAAACGAGCGCCCCAATCGTTATACCTTAGCCAAAATGTGACCCAACGCCATCGCCATCATCCAAGATCGATAGATCAAACGCTTCGTGGGGTATCATCACAAGAATCCAGACTCGGAGAGAAGTCTGTCTCATCGTTAGTCACACGTCTCAAATCCGGGGGTATAGCATGTATTGTATTGGAATTCACGTACCTTGCAATCTTCTCGTCCTCGCGCTCACGCGGCTCAACGGATAAACTCATCTCGTACATCTCGTGCACATCGCCTGCGGATTGCATGTTTGTCAAAATGTAGTCCTGCAGATCAGGTACAGGCTGCAGTGGGTATGGCACGTTTTGATACTGCTGAATGTCGCGGATCACCTCAGCTGTCTTTGCACGCTTGGCAAAGTTGATCAGATTTGTCTTCTTGATCAGGGAAGGGATACCGTCTTCAATGAATGTCAGATCAGTAAGATAAACACCTAAACTAGTCAGTCAAGTTCCAGCCCCACTATTAGTGCCACATACCAAAGAATGGTATACAAGGAGGATTCGCTCTGTGGAGTGTGTCTCGATACTCCGCGAAATTCCTCGTGCTACCCATCAGCTTGCGCATGCTTTCTAAGACGGCCATCGACCGTGCATTCACCGCACTCCACGTCCGGTTTAAACGATGGATAGGTGCAGTGCCTAATGCTGAGATAATCGACGTCAGTGTGGAGAAGTTGTTGAGTGTTCGACATTTCTGGGGCGTGTTAGCTAAAAGAAGGATCTAAAGCCTGCGACGACACTTACATCAGCAACATTGACGAAGTGCTTGATGACGATGACTCTGCGTTTGACATCCTGCTGCGTCAAGATCATCTGAGCCACCCAGTTTGTCAGCTGGTTAGAATGAAGAATCAATGCCTTCACGTTCGCAGCTGGATCCGGCTCGCCCGGTGCGAGCTTTTTCTGCCATGTCTTGTTCAAGCACTCTGTCGGCCGAATCTTGCCATAGAGTTTCGACTCAATAATAGTCAGCTGACGCGCAAATTCTGTGGCGTCAATGTCCAAAAACTTGAGCTTCTTCATGTGTTTTGGCAGAATCGGTTGTGGTGTCTGGGCGCTAAGCGTGAGTACGAGTCGTTTGGTTGGCATGTCTGGGCCACGGGACCGCTGCTCAACGGAAGTCATTAGGGGCGCGGCGCCAGGCGTGCTAGTTGTGGCGACGTGGTCCTTGGCGAAGTTGTAAACTCTTTGGATCAATATCCGTGCCTCTTCGTCGTTGCCCTCCATCCAGTAGTTATCGAACCAACTCTTGAGGATGTTCACCACACGGAACCGAATAGGCTTTTGCTTTTTGTCTACCCAAGTCTGATAGTTGTCATTGGCTAGACCGGGGGGCGGCTGTATCCCCCATCGCTTGACTAGCATCTCAAAAAGCTCAGATGCTGTGGTAAAAGATCGATAGGTAAGTAAGAAGGTGTTGTTGAAAGCTGGGTCAAGACGGTCGTGGCGCGTGAGCTGCTCTACGAGACCTGCTAGAGTACCACCTCGTAGCTGTGGCGGAGTGACCTTGTGATCGTAAGAAATCTCTCCTTCATGGTCAAGCCTAAGATACTCTGGGGTCTCTTCAATTGCGTTCTGTGGAATGACAGGCACTTCTCCGAAGAAGTCTTTCAGCTTCTTGTTGTTCCTCGGAGGTTGTATAGGGCCGTCAAGTTCCTTATCTAGCGCAGTGCCTTCGCTGTAAGTTTTGGATTGGGGCAAGTCCTTTAGTAGTGGCCTCATCGTCCCTGAAGGTCCTCGACCATGCGAACTCGCGAGTTCAGAGTCCGTATCGGTAAATCTTCGAGAGTCAGTGCGAATCGCAATGTCTGAAAGGGGGACTGTTTCTGACAAATTCTGCAAGAGACCATATTGCTGAGCAATGGTGGCTTCCAGGTCGCGAGAGACAGTTCGAACGTTGTTGATACGATCCTCGAGTGAATCTCCGCGCAGTTCTGCCCACTCGTCGCCCAGTGGTGCTGCAACTCCTTGGCATGCTATCACCAATTCTGAGACCACGTCGTACACCCTCTGCTTCTGCATACTGAATTCGCTCAACTGCTGGTCCTGCATAGTCGTACTGATGGAAGAGAGGTTGATGGATTCGACAGTGGACAACCAAGGCCGACATACTTCCAGAACTTTCCCACCGGCCGTGCAGATATGATCACCGATCAACTGGTGTCTTTGACGCGAGACAATCTTCTCACGTACAACGCAGTGCTCATCCAACCGACGGACGCTGGACACGATCAGCCGTTTGATATCCTCTAACCTCTCGAGTACGCGGGAGTCTAGCTTTACGGTTGGCTCAACAGAACCCTCGAATTCATCGTCCAAGAACAATGAATTGCTGTTGTTGTCGCGCGTATCCGTTCCGTTGTTGTGCCAGCTCCCGCCAATGCCGCTACCGACTATGAAGCCAGGTACCAGGCGAGGTACATCCTCGCCACGCTGCTGGCGAGCTACTTCGACAAAGCCATAGACCCCGTTCAGAACACCGTCGGCCTCTTTCAAGCACTTTGAGTACGAGTCTGGCGGTGGGAAGTCGGATGCAGCGATATGGGAGGAAAGAACCAATTTGGAGAACCTGGACATGGTCTCTCGGAAATGGGGGTATAGAGCCTTGTTGGTGGATATGATGGACGGGTTGCCAGAATGGTTGTCAGTGGTTCCAGAGCCTGCGGCGAGCAGCAGGCGCAAGTGATCGGAGATGTCTTCTGCTCTCTTTACAAATTCGGAGCGGTTACTGTTGTTGATGGCCTGGCGGTAGCGCTCGATGGCGCGGCGCATGTCCTCGACCATGCGGTTCCACGTCAGAGGCACGGGGTTCACTTCATCGTAGAACTTGCGTGACTGCGCAGACATGGATGGGTCACCGCCGGTGGGGCTATTGAAGGAGGTGGCAGTGGTGCCATTGGGGGGCATAGAAGCGCCCGAGAAGCTTGTGCCGTTCATGTCGTAGGATCTGGGTGCCAGGCCCTGGTTCATGGACTCCATAGATGTTGCGGATGAGAGGCCATCAGAGAAGCGTTTGCGTCCGTACGAGCTCTTGTTGCCGGGGCCCTCGGCGTCGGAGGCCGAGGTGTCATCGTCGGTGTCATACATGGTCCCCGAGGCCAGCAGCTCAGCAGGCGGGCGTGAGGAGTCTGGCACGAAGACATTGGTGCGATCGCGAGGTCCGCTTTCGTTCGCTTGGGGCGACTCGAGGGGCAGCTCCATGGTGCTGACACCGGTAAGGGTGTTGAAGTAGAACAGGCGGCCGTCGGGAGTGGCCTGGGGGATCCAGAAGGCAGCCTCCTCCTCCTTGCTGCTGCCATGGCCGCGGTCTTGGTGGCGCTCGATGGGCAGGATGGTGTCGTTGGCGCTGAGCGACTCGGTGTCTGAGTTGGTGTAGTCGGTACCACCCAGCGACTGCGTGTCGTGGTCGTCGGACGCGTCCACCCGGTCCCGGTCGCGGTCGCGATCGTCGTCGAGTTGCTCGCTCGGGCGCTGCACAACGGTGCAGTAGTTACTCGGGAACCAGCCGCGAACACCGTTGATCACTCCGTCCCACCATCCGCTCTCCAGCTGCGTGATGACCTGAATAATGTCGCCCTGGCGGAAGCTCAAGCTCGTGCGGTCGTCGGCATCGTAGTCGTACAGCGCCTTCACGTACATGCCCCCCGGCGTGATAGTGCCGCTGTAGCCATTCATGGCGGCGACGCTTCACTTTCACCTTCACCTTCACCTACACCTGCCGTCTCGGGTCGTCTTGTGGCGTCTCTTTCCGTCTCGTGTGGTCGACGCGGGGATAGGAAGGCAGTAGCAGACTGCACTCCACAAGTGCAAGTGCAAGTGCAACTGCGTCTGCGTCTGCAACCTCGCTAGTTCTCCGGGCAGCGCCTTCCCTCTGCGGCGCAGTGCGCGAGTTCAACAGCAGTGGGCGAGCAGGGAGCGGTCTGCTCTGGTGTCGCGGTCGGGTGGCCTCCAGGTGTGCAGGAGGGCCTCGTCTGTCGTCTCACGATTCAGGGAGGGGACGCAATTGGGCTAGAGGCTGCATGCGAATCAAGACCCTCTCACTCGCGCCTAGCGGGACCAACGCAGCGAATGAACTCTCGCAGTGGGCACGCGGCTTCATAAAAGGTGCTGAATTCTGACAGGGAAAGCAGAGTCTGAGTATGAGTAGTCCACGGTACGCGAAAATGCTACACCAGGAGTCCGAAGCGGATCCCGTCGTGATGCTGGAGCCAGGAGCCAGGAGCCAGGAGCGGTCAGCCAAGTCACGTGTCGCCGAGGGCAAAAGAACCCGACCCCGACGCATCCTCCACATTTGCGTTGGCATTGACACATACACCCGGCGCGGCCTTGCTTCGCCCTCCCGCTCCTGTTCGCATATCTTGCACACGCCCTTGCGCTTCCGCCTGTGCCCTGCCGCAGCAATTTGTACAAGCATCCGGCGAGCGGTGCAGCACTCTCGGAGGCGGCACACCCGTGAGCTCCCAAACTGGTTGCGCTGTCATACATTGACGCGCAGTCAACCGACGCATCCATCCCAAACCGCACCGGACAAACGATAGCAGTCAATAATCTGGGTGCGACCCCACCATCTTTCCAAGCGCTTACATAGTTCAGAGCATGGCTGATGCCGTTGCTCGTGAAGCTGCTTCTTTGGCTCCAAACACCAACAGGCGGGGCGTTGGCATATCCGGCTATTCGTCTAGAACGTTGCTTGACTCGCTCACATTCATGGACGCCCGCCGTGAAACGACAGTCAGGACATGCCTGTCGGAATCGCGCGGCTGCCGGACTAAGTATCCAAGACTGTGCAATTGCAACGTTCGTGCAACCACACTCGTTCTCCATGTCTCACGTTCCATGTGCGAGGACTGTACGAGACCGCTTCCATGCGACCATGACGAGATGCGCTAGTGAGCTCTGCTGCTGGCCGACAGCCTCTCGCGGCCATTTTGAGGTCATAGTCACGATCATTGCACTTCAAGCGAAATGTGAGTGTGGGTGGGAGTCGGCCTTCACTGGCTACAGTAGAACCTCCGATGCAAAAGGCCCGATGGAAGCTAGAAGGAAGCTGCCGTGCCCACGCCTATCCATATGCTGCGTAGCTCGTCGCGTGGAGGCGGCAGAGAGAGCTCTGCAACACTGGCTTGATGGGTCAAACTAGCGTCTGGGTCGGCCAACACCAGAGATTCAGACACATGCATGGCTTCTGTGAAGCAGCAAGAATTGCGAGACTGTTGAGGATGCGCGTATGGCCAAAAGCTGCATGCGCGGAAGCCTGCATGTCGCACACGTGGGAGTGCGTCAATTGCAGACCAGAGGCGCAGGTCATTGCGCCGCATGAGATATCTTTAACCACCTGTCGGGTCCTGTCATTCGTTGGTCTGCTCGAATTATAATTTCGCGGCGGTACCGAGAGCCTGCGGCGGCGCGGCAGCGATCCGTGTCCATTTCCAAAAATTACATGCGGGAGGTCGATGCGGTGCTTCTTCGTCTTCCAGAACTTCTAGCGCGGGGTTTGGCAGTGATAAGCAGAGCCCCTCATGAACAAAGCGCAGTGATGGAGGGGCACAATCAGTTGGTTGGAGGGGCATCGAAACGAGGGGGTTCAATCCTTTCGAGGCTCTCTCGGATCAGATCTCGAGTGACGGTGAAGAGCTGACGACTTGTCAGTTCTTAGCGATGCCGTTCGGCGACTAGACTGCGGGTCACTCCATTCAGGATCCTTACCACGACCGATCCAACGGACACAAGGCGGGCTTGCGGGGCATTGCACGTTTGCGGTGGTGTTCTTCCACAGCGACGAGCAGCAAGCGCGACGATACTCGATCGCGCAATCTGTGAGATCCAGGCCATTAGTAGGACTATCAGTGTTCACTGTTGACCAAACGCTGGACACGAGTGTCCAGCATCCACACAGCGAGGATGTTCCTGTTCCTCCAGATCTCTGCCATCTGCGAGACTGCAGCTGATGGAACCTGTGCTAGGCCCACTAAGTGGAGCCCGGGGAGCGGCTTCCTAGCCCGGTGGAATGGATAGACTTCCAGGAACAAGTGCGAGGCGGCGATCGCCTTGGCCGTCGTCCTGGTTATTCGAAATTACTCGTAGCCGTATCATGTTTTGGTGAAAGTTAGATGGCTGGCCTGGCGTCATTGCTGTCAGCATGAAGGGTGCCCCTTTTCCGCGCCGTCGTCATCGAATGACACAGGCCGAGGGGAGTGAAACCACGCGTATTATTGACCAGCCAGCAGCTCTGTCAGTAATGCACAGCGATACGTGAGGCGGTGAGCGCCCCATGCGTCTGATAGCTGGCATGGTATCAACTACGCCTGCAACAGGTAAAAAGCAGTTTGAGATGCTTTACCGCTTTTTCTCCATGCTGCGCAGCCAGTGGACGACGGATGGTGGCCGCCGTTGACAGCATGTGGTACGGCGCAATCACACTCGGATCAGGCTGCGAAGGAAGAACAATTGGATCGTGGTCAGCGACGGGGGAATGTAGCTATATGTGAAGCGAGTCTGGGCCATGCTATCTGCATATTACGAAAAAGTGCCGGGACTTGCGGCATCTTCATGGTTGATTGCGCTGCCCTGGCCGCGAGGTGTAAATCTGATGTTCGAAGTGGGCATGGGCAGCGGCAGCGGCAGCGCGTGAAAGTACTGGTAGAAGGTGCGATGTGAGGGGCAGCAGAGCACAGCGCACTGCACCTGCCTAGGACACCATAACCATATACACATACTGCCATGAGGCTCTGGCATCACATACACAGTAAGACGGTATTCCAGCTCGGTAGCGCCTGGATCGAATGGGCGGCGTACCGGTAATATTTCCACAGTGACGGGATGGCTGGTCGAGGGAAGCTACGAGGGGCGCTGAACGGGCACGGGCGCGGGCGCCGGGCGCGCCTCCCCTCTTGTTGCATTTGATCTCCTGGCCTCGCCATTGCGCACCTCAGCATCTTGAACACCAACTCCATCCTCCCCAGTATTCTTCCATTACGCGCGCAGTCGTCTGGTACTGTCGCCGCCCTGCGCCCATCGTCTACCGGCCAATACCGGAGCCCTATCGCCGTTCGTATGCACATTTCGCGGAATGAGAGAGCAACACGCCAGCTTCACTGCAGCCATCACCACGCTTTAACGCCCCCGCGCGCCCGGCATTCGAGTCACCTCCCCGTATAGGGTATTGAGAGCCTGCCTGCTGCTGCCGTCCACCACTCGCCTGTCATGCCCGCCGCCATGGCCGCCAACGCTGCGCCCGCTGCACGCAAGACCGGCCAGCCGGAGAAGAAGTACAAGTGCCAGTTCTGCAACCGCGCCTTCAGCAGAAGCGAGCACCGCAGCCGCCACGAGCGCTCCCGTAAGTCCCCCCACCCTGTCGCGATCATGCCTGATGGAGCTCTGTGTTTGGAGCGCGGGGTAGCTGTTTACTGATGCGGGACCTGTCGCGCCGTGGTCGCGCTGCGGGGAACGCTCACGGTGTTGCTGCGTTGCTAATTGCCCCTCACTGCAGACACCAAAGAACGCCCCTTCAAGTGCCTCAAGTGTCGCAGCACCTTTGTGCGCCGCGACTTGCTGCTTCGCCACGACCGCACCGTCCATGCCAAAGATGGCGGCGCCCCGCTGCCCAGCGAGCAGAAGCGCCGCTCCAGCAATAAGGCTCAGGAGCCTGCCGCGCCGGGGCCCTCCAAGACCCCCCTGCCCCTCGATGCGCCCGCGCTCGACCAGCTCGATGCCAGCGAAGATGGCATGGGCGACGTTGACATCGAGACGGCCGCAATGCTGATGACCGACTTCCACCACAAGGCCATGGCCAGCCAGGAACCCGAGATGGTCCTCGACCAGCACGCCGACCCCGTCATCTCGCCCACAGGGCCCCAGCACATGGAGACTTCGGTGCCGCAGGTGCCCTATACAGCCCCCGGTCAGAACATGCTGCCGCAGATGCCCTGGCGCGACTCGATGGTGCCCCAGCCCGACCCAGAGCCGCAGCAGAAGACGCACCCGTCCTTCCACCCACACAGCCATCTCGCGCCCATGATGGAGCGCACCATGTCCGGCAACACTGCGCTCGCGCCCACCTTCCCCTCCATGAGCGGCGAGAACCTCGGCACACCCAACCCGCTGTCGCCATACCCTTCGATGCTGGGTCCCGTCTCGCCCGTCGACTACCGCAAGTCACCAGGGCCCAGCCAGGCGCTGACCATGACAAGTGCCCCTCAGCTGGAGTCTGAGGAACAGTGCCGCAAAGTCTACGACAACATCAAGCAGTACGACAGCGAGAACGCGCTCCTGGACACCTTCCATCTACCCAGCCTGAACACGCTGAACCGTCTGCTCAAGACGTATTTCGATCTGTTCCACCACCATCTGCCCTTCCTGCACCCAGCAACCTTCCACCCAACCGAGGTGGCTGCGCCTCTGCTCTTGGCTGTGCTTTCCATTGGTGCCTTGTACATCTTCGATCAGGATCAGGCGTACATGCTGCACATTGGCTCCAAGGTACTTGTAAACCAGTTCCTGCAGAACAAGGAGAATTTCAGCTCGCGCAAGTGCCCGCTGTGGACCATGCAGAGCACCTTGCTAAACATGCAGTTCTCCAGTTGGAGTGGCGATCCAAAGGGTCTGGAGTGGGCTTGTTCGATTAAGAGTCTTCTTGCCAACATGGTTGCCGGAAACCGCTATGAGCTGAAGATCCGTTCGGAAGCTCGTGAAGGCGCTCAGCCAAGCCACCAGGAATGGATTGAGGACGAGCAGTGCCGCCGCACATACTACGCTGTATACATCTTCTTCGGTCTACTGACATTGACCTACAACCACACACCTGCCATGGGTTTCAACGAATTCGACACATTGGAGCTGCCGTCTTCAGAATCGCTTTGGACCATGGGCGGTGAAGATGAGGAGGCGTGGCGCGAAGCGCTCGCCACATCGAAGATCATCACCTTCCGCCAGGCGCACGACAACCTCTTCCAGGGCGAGACCGCCCGTTACAGTGCATTTGCAACTCGTGTCATGATCAACGCTCTGTTTCTCGAGGTGTGGTATCACAAGCGAAGTCCTGAAGCCTTGCAGGACGTTGTTACGGAGTACAAGCTTCGCCTTGCGCTCGAGACCTGGGAAAAGTCACTTGAATTGTGCGAGCCAGAGACTGTTGTAGTCCGTCTGAGCGCGCCTCACAAGGGCCACCCCTTGATCTTCAACGCTATGGCGCTGTACCGTAACACACGAGCTCGACTCGTCGTCGACCTCAAGTCCATTCAAGAGGCACTCCGCTACCACGATTCCTACGAAGTTGCGGCAGCTATGACCAACGCGCGTGACAAGGTCCAGCGCTCACAAGAGATGATCAAGGTCATTCAAGAGTGTTTTGATTGCATCGAGGTAGCCGCCGTGCAGGGCATCCGCTGGGTCGCCCGCACCTCTGCTACCAACTGGAGCATTGAGCACCCGCTCGCCGGCATGGATCTTGTCGTGATCCTCACGCTCTGGCTTTACCGTCTGGAACACGACGAAGAGCCTGCAAACGAAGAAGAATTGGCTATGTATAACAAGCTGCGTAACTTGTTTGACGATGACTCGGTTGATGTTTACGGCGCAAAGCTGAGCTCTACTGTCGCACGCTTGTGGGGCAGCATGATCGACGAGGTGGTTGTATGGGGGTAAGCTCTTTCTTTCCTGCATCGGAGTGCTATGCTAACAAATAGTAGTATCACCAAACTCATGGGGGAAGCCTTTAAGCTCCACTCACAAGCCTTAGTCGGCTATGAGGATGCAATGTCCTCCCGGTCTGGATCTGCCTCACCACTGGCATCCGGTGCCGTTCAAGTGCTGGAGATGCAGATGGCTTACTAGCCGTGTCACGATATCTCTTATCTTCTTTTTGATTTTCTTGCTAGATTGTTTCATCTTCGCTCATCTCTCTGCATTCGGGAGGCATGGCATGGAGTTTGGTGTTGTCTCAATTGCTTTCTTCAGATCGAGGTAACATGGCGCATTGGGGCGGTCTGGTCCAGATACACACTCGAGCCCAGGCTCTTTCATTCTGGCATCCCTCTAATATCTTTCCTCTCGCTCATACCCATCAGCTTTCTGGACTAGTTTGGAGGCTGGCCCCAAGTGCGTTTCGGTTCGACTCGGTCTGGCTGCGAGCGGAATCGGCTGCACTCCGATAATACTTGTCATTTGTATTCTGCTTCTCTTTCCTTACGGCTGGCGTGGTTTCTACTCTGCATATACCATACGTACCTGTTTATTGTCTTCGCGGCGACGGAGGAGGAGGGTACCTAGGTAGTAGACTGACGACGCAGGAGTGATGGTGTGCTTTTCCATCTCAGACCATAGGTGTATAAAACATGTTTCTTGAGATATTGCCTCCGTTGTGCTAAGAATGTTCATGGTCGACGGTGTAACAGCTACGAGAAGACTAGAGCTGCGCTAAGCGGAAGCGGTTAGCGCATCTACTCTGATTTTCGGATTTTCGAAAAAGTTCAGAGCTCGCAGAACCAGCTTGTAACTACGCTGCCACTCGCTCGCATCACTCCCGCAAATTGCACCCCATCTCAACGCAGTTTTAGCCTTCGTCGCATTCATTCGCAATGGCCAAGGAAATTGAGGAGAAGAAGCTGAAGAAGGAGAAGAAGGACAAGAAGGAAAAGAAGGAGAAGCGCGCGGAGACCGAGGGTGTTTCCAAGCCCAAGAAGGAGAAGAAGGACAAGAAGAGCAAGGATGTCACAGACGCCCTTGAGGCTGCGATTGACGAGCCTGAGGTCTCCATGATGGAGGTCGACAGCGGCGCTGTTGTTGAGGTGCCCGAGGGCGCACTCGTTCCCTTCGCTTTCCCTCTTGCAGACAACGACAAGGAGGTCAAGAAGATCCTGAAGACCGTCAAGAAGTGTAAGTTCACCGCGCCTGCCATTCTGCGCCATTATCATGCAACGAGTCTGCTGACACAACAAACAGCCGCGAAGACCAAGACCCTCCGCCGTGGTGTCAAGGAAGTCGTCAAGGCCCTGCGCAAGTCGCAGAGCACCGGAACCGCCGACATCAACAACCCCTCCGCCATCGTCGTCATTGCCGCCGACATCTCGCCCATGGACGTCATCTCTCACATCCCTGTCCTCTGCGAAGACCACAGCATCCCTTACATTTACATCAAGTCGCGCGCGCAGCTCGGCGAGGCCAGCGCAACAAAGAGGCCCACTTCGGTCGTCATGGTCGCCAAGGCCGGGGCTGGCAAGAAGGCCAAGGACGTCAAGGAGGACGACGCGAAGGAGTTTGACGAGGCGTACGCGGAGCTGCAGAAGCTGGTCTCCAAGGCGGCGAAGACGGTGCGCAAGTAAGCGCCGGGCTGCGCAAGAAGAGCATGTGATATGTGTTTGCATTTACCACTGATGCATGAACGGCATGTTGGTTTCTAACTGTGCCAAAATGGGAGAAGGCGTATGGCGTTACGACCTGCCGGGCTTCCGCTGCCCGGTGTTGTTTACTATCTTTTGGAGGGGGGCGTGTGTGTCTTGTATTACGAACATACGACTCTGTCAATGCAATGAACGTCCGAAACTTGTATCCGTGGGAGTCTGTACGTTATGTGATGGTTTTTTCTGCTGACTTGAAGCACATGACATCTCCACCTGCAGCGGCCCTGGTCACATGACACCGATAAATGTGCCCAGGTGAAAGGATAGGTATACAGAGCCACGGACCTGCCAACGCAACCGCCCTTCCAGGCAGCCGCCAACCTTTCGACCGCCCTTTCCCCATCTGACTCCCTCCTTGAAGGCTCCGACCCTCGCACCGCGCCTTCATTCTTGCTCCACCTCGGCTTTCCAACCCACTGGTGGATATCTTCCTTCGAGATACTCGACTTTGCTGCAGCTTGCATACTACAGTCGCATGATGTCGAAGATGTTGATGAGCTCAGCATCAAGATCTGCGACATAATCACTGCCAGTTCAATGGCGGACAAAGTGCTAAAGCTTGGCGAGCAAGCCTCGAAGATCACAAGCATTTACATCGATTCAACCAGTTACATGAAGGCTTGGAATGGCCCAAGATCTACGTTTCCGGATGCCACAGAAGTGTCTACCCTCTGTGCGCCCGTGATCAGTATTCTCAAATTCATCAAGTCCCAAAATGGTGGTGTCAAGTCGTTCACTTGGCTGGCAGAGAGATACTACTACGGTCGAGAATTCACGCGCCCAACTGGCTTCTGGACAGCAATATTCGATCACGCGCTGACCCTCGAGACGCTACATATCGGCTTCTTCTGCCATGAAGCGCACGATCTCGCTTCGCAGCCGCCTAAGGTCTGCTTCCCAGCACTCACGCACTTGTACTTGGACGCCTCCAACGAGGATGGCAGCGATGGCAGATTCATCGATGCTGTCTTGAATAACTGTCCAAAAGTAGAGGATCTATGTTTCTTGTGGTCGCAATGCAATGTCGACGCCTGTCAGATCCAGAACGTGACGTGGACATGGACGTTCCCTAATCTCAAGAAGCTTTACGCCGACGGCTGGAACTTTGCGCCTAACGCGTACCAGGACTTCCTCAAGCGACACCCTGATATCGAATCCCTTAAGGAACTTGTCACTGGCCCTGCCTACTATGATAGTGATTAGTCACGCAAGCGAGTCGTGCACCCTTTGTATTGAAGCTCACAAGCTGGGCTCGTATAACTACTGCTCACTGCTCTACGAACTCTCTTGGACTTGAAACAAGGTACTCAGCCCCACGACGTTTTCGACTTACTCAATCATGCAGGAGAACGGCTGGTCGATACTTTTGCTCTAAGCATTGTTTGATGAAGAGCCGGCAGGAACATTGGGCGTTAGGGTTTTTTTTTTCCCTTCCAACATCGAGCATTGGCGCTGCAGACTGCGAATCAAACAAGTGATTCGAATGTCAGAAACGGCTCCTCTGCAGCTAGCATCTGACAATGTCTCTGTGGCTTGGTGGTTTTATGGTTGGTGGTTTAATGGTTGTTTTCCTTGAACTGGTTGAATGCAGGATTGGCTCAGATCTGCTGTGGTAGTCTGAAAGTCCTTTACAAAAGTTTGTCGCTAGGATACCTTTTTTGCAAATAAAACAACCCTTAGAACACTCAAATGTCGCTTGCAGTACCTCTTGTGCAACGATCGTTTTGCTGAAGAATTGACCTGCCAACAACTGCTTTAGGGCTTTGTGGTTTCCAGACCAGGCGCTGCGACGCGTTTGCTGACGACGACCTAACTGATCATCGTCGTCGCCCTATCCTCATATATGAAATGTGCTCATGGTATTTCCGACTGCAACCAGTGCCGTTGAAACGCTGCGCAATGCGTGTCCGCTCGCCGTAAAGTGAAGTCGTGACGTTGCTACCATCCCTCAAATTTTCGTCGCAGTTGGGCAACTCCAAACAAACACCAACGCCAATCACCACAACCCTCAGTTCGGTACAAACAATTGCGTCAGAAAAATCAACCACAATGGCATCGCAATCAGGCATGGTCAACCCGGCCATCTTCCAGGATCTGCAGGCGCGCGTCGACGAAGACACAGCCGTCCGCGATGTAAGAGATCAATGGGCCCCGCCCCTGCGAGACGGCACGTGAACACGCACTCACTACGCGACAGGAGCTGAAGGACATCATTCAAGCACTCGAGAAGCACAGTAAGACGCGGCGAAATTGAGCAATGACATAGGCTAAAGCTAGTAAGACCGCAATGTCTCTTTTGTGCTTTCGAGAGCGCACTCCACCCCGGTCGCCAGCCGTGAGTATACTTCCTACCTGATGAGTGTGCTTGTAGGCGCCTGACTTACAGATGTACAGTCCCGGAAGTGCTCAAGGCGGCGGAAGAGTCCATCAATGTCGTCGTCGACGATGTCTCGAAGCTGTCGCAGGCTGCGTCCAAGCTGCCGTACTACAAGTTCAACAGCATGTGGTCACGCCAGATGCAGAACGCCGTAAGTCGGGGATGTTTGTATGTACTTTGCATCACTAACAATATAAAAGGTAGAAGGTATTCTCTTCTGGGGCTGGCTGGGCGGCTACAAGTACGATGGAGGCGAGATCAAGGCGGGTAGGCTGCTCACCATCGAAGAGCTGGGCGAGATCCTGAAGAGTACGTTGCCGCCAACATGTCCTGCATTCTTAGCTAAAATCACGCAGTCCCGGTCAACCTCAAAGAGCGGGACGAGTTCCACCTCACTCTGGAAGAGTACCTGCAGTCGCTCATCTCGCTCGTGGAAGAGCTGGTAAGCTGCCTCGAGTTCAACGCCAAGAAAAGCCATTGACATACATATAGACCCGTCTCGCACGCAATGCCGTCACGCTCGGCGACTATGAGCGTCCGCTGCTGATCAACCAGTTCGTCAAGGACCTGTTTGCCGGCTTCCAGATCCTGAACTTGAAGAACGACAGCCTGCGCCGCCGCGGTGACGGGCTCAAGTACAGGGTGAAGGATGTCGAGGATGTCGTGTATGATCTTTCGCTGAGGAATCTGCTGCCCAAGAAGGAATAGGCAGGTCTATATTCTACATAGCGTAGGAGATGGTCGTCGATGTGAGAGTGTACCTTAGCGTTGTCTGAGCACGCATGGACAAGCTCTCAATCTCAAAAATAGATCAGAATCTCACACGAGCACTGCAAGTCCTAAATGTACTGCCTGTATCTTCATCCGTCGCGACAAGTACGCATTGAGACCATGCAGGTGCTCGGTGATTGCTCGCGCTAGACGTCAACAGCACAGACAGCACCTCATCTCCAAAACTTTGACCTCCAACCCGAACATCAACAACAACAACAACAACACACACACCCCTGGCCCAGTGCCTTTTCCGCTCCTTCGACCTCGACTGTCACATCCCAAAGACTACCCAGCCCACTCCGCCATCTCCCGCGCCCTCAATGGCAAGCGCACCCAGCACCCCCGCGGCGGCGGCTGGCTCCAACCCGCCCGCATCGCCCATCGAGCCCCTCCCCACCGACCTCGCACGCTCATACACGCACGTCCACCCGCTCCTCCTCCTCTCCCTCTTCGCCTGGCGCTTCGACGCCCTCGTCGCCGACCCGGCCCCCGTTCTGCTGAGCTCGCTGCTGCCCGTGGCGGCGCTGCAAGTGGCCTACGTGGCGCTGTGCCTCCCGCCCACGAGCGGGAGCAGCAGCGCCGCGGCGATCAGGAGGAAAGTCGGGGCCGGAGAGAAGAAGAAAGGCGGGGTGGCCGGGGCCGGGGGGAAGGTGGAGCGCGGGTGGAATGGGACTGTTGTTGTACGTTTGCCTTTTCCCCGACTCTACTCTGTCTGCGCGTGCGCGTGCGCGTGCGCGGAGCGACAGAGAAAGGAAAGCTGAAGAGAAGAGAGTTTTTTGCTTTCTCTTTCTCTTTCATTTTACATTTTGCTAACACGATTGCCTTTCCTTCTACAGCCGGCTTTCCTCTCCCTCCTCCTGACCGCCTTGGCCGCGACGCCGCTCCTCGCCGCGCTGCTGGTCCTCTTCGGCGCGCCCGCGACGACGCACCACGCGCACACTCTGCTCGCCGCCGCGCACATGGCCGTGCTGGGCGCGCTGCCGCTCGTGTACGTGCACGGGGTGCGCGGCGAGACGTGGCGGCAGGCCGTGGCGCTGCTGCTGCCCGTCGACGAGGTGTACGGCGGGCTGATTGGCACGGTCGTGGGCGCGTGGTTGGGCGCTGTGCCTGTGCCGCTTGATTGGTGAGTTTGGGTTCCTGATATCACCACCCCACCCCGCTGGCTGGCTGGGTGTTCGAGGGGAGGGGAGGGAGTGTGGATGTGTTGCTGACGTTGTTGTAGGGATCGCGAGTGGCAGCAGTGGCCTGTTACGATTGTTACCGGCGCGTATGTGGGGTATGCGCTGGGGAAGGTGGTGGGTGGGACGGTGCTTAGGGGAAAGAAGGTACTGTTTGAGTGAGTGGGTGGGTGCGCTGAGGAGAGGACGCGGATTTCTCGGGTGTAAGACTACGACTACCGCTAGGTACAGCTCGACATTGACGAGTAAATTACAATGTTCACATTTCGAGTCTTGCTGGAGGGACTGAGCGTTGCACCTTCCCTCTCACACTGCCGTGTTGGGCTAGCGCAGACCCTGGCGGAGTGTGTTTTATTAGCAGATTCGTCTGCCGCCCGGGCTCCTCTCTTTCATCTTCTGACACACCATACGGATGAGAATCGAGATGTTTGCATCTGACTCTAGAAGTCTTCTCTCCGTATCCTCACTCCTTCTCGATCCCGTTCTTTCTCATCTTCACTGTCAGGGACATGCACGTCTAGGACATGGCCACACCTCGCCTCGACCTACCAACGTACATGTACTATAGCTGCCGGGCTTAGCTTCCGTTCTCAGCTTCTAGCACCAGTCCGTATAATTTCAGATCCCCAAGGATCTTACACAATGCCATTGCACATGAGCGTTCGGCTTCCCGCACCTGCAGCCGTACTCCACAGTGTGCGCTAACGGGGGCTCTCCGCACTCTGCCCGGAGCCGCTCCGAGATGCATTACACCACAGCATTACGACTCCTACGTACTCGCAAGATATATAAATGCCTATAACTACAACTCAAACAAATCGTCTTGGGTTGCATACAACTATTACATAGTCCTATCAGCGCAGCCTGCCCTTCTTCTTTAATCTCACCCCCACCCCACAACACCTATCTATTATACGTACTCACCATGCCCAAAGCAGACGTCCTGATCGTAGGCTCAGGTTCCGCCGGCATATTCGCTGCAACCTGGCTCGCCATCTACGGCATCTCCTTCACCATCATCGAGCAGCGACCCGGACCCCTCGTAATCGGTCAAGCAGACGGCGTCCAAGTCCGCACCGTAGAGATCTACGACTCCTTTGGCTTAGCCGAAGACTTACTACGGGAAGCCTACCACGTGTATGAAGTCTGCTTCTGGGGCGTCGATGAAAGAGATGGGGGAAGCAAGGGCATCGAGAGGAAGAGCAGGACCATTGATACCGAGAAGGGGCTCAGCCATTTGCCGCATGTGATTCTGAATCAGGCGAGGATGAATGCGTTGATGTTGGGGAAGATGGAGAGCATTCTAAAGGAGAAGGGGAGGTGGGTGGATGGAGGTAGCAATGGGATTGAGTACGGGTGGACGGTGACGGGCGTTGAAGTCGATCAAGACAAGGTCCACGATGCAGATGCAGATGCGCACTGCGTCCGCGTGTCCGCTGTGCAAGGCGGGCGCGAACAGACCTGGGAGGCGAAGTACGTTCTGGTACGACAACCCCCCCCCCCCCAGACCCGATACCTTCCACAGTCTCGAAACGCAAATAACTGATTCACAATGACCAGGGCTGCGACGGCGCACACTCCACCGTCCGCCGCTCCCTAAACTACCACATGCTGGGCGACACCACCGACACCGTCTGGGGCGTCATGGACATCTACCCCTTAACCAACTTCCCGGACATCCGCCGCAAATGCACCATCCACAGCACCGCGGGCAACGTGGTCATCATCCCCCGCGAAGGCGGCAGCCTATGCCGCTTCTACATCCAGCTGCCCGCCGGCTCGTCCCCCAAGACCGTCACCCTGCCCGACCTGCACAGCGCGGCGCGCGCCATCTTCGCCCCCTACAGCATGGATTTCGCAGACACCTTCTGGTGGAGCGCCTACGCCATCGGCCAGCGCCTGGCCGACCGCTTCCACAAGGATATGAGGGTTTTCCTCACAGGCGACGCGTGCCACACCCACTCCCCCAAGGCAGGACAGGGCATGAACGTCTCCCTGCAGGACGGGTACAACATCGGCTGGAAATTAGGCTCCGTACTGTCTGGCCTCAGCCCCCCATCTATATTAGAGAGTTACGTGCAGGAGCGCGGCAAGACGGCCGCGGACCTGATCGCCTTCGACCGCGAGCTGACGCAGCTGTTCGCCCGGAAGGAGAAGTACGAGGGCGAGTTCCAGGAGTACTTCGTCAGGAGTGGGCGGTACATGGCTGGCTTCACCGCGCGGTATGGCGATTCGCTGGTGACGGGGTTGGAGGGGAGTGAGGAAAGCGTTGCAAAGGGCGTGGAGGTGGGGAAGCGGTTCCCCAGCGCGCAAGTGGTGCGGTTCTGCGACGCGAGGGCGGTGCAGCTGCAGAGTACGTGTCGAAGCGACGGGCGGTGGCGCGTCGTCGTCTTCGCGGGGGATGTCGTCGACTGCCAGCGGGGCAGGGACAGGTTGGAGGAGGTACATCCCCCCTTCATTTTATCTTTCATCCTACCTCTCAACAGAGAAACAACGATTCCGCTTCCGTGCTAACACCACACCGCAGTTCTCAGCCCTCCTCCACCACCTCATCGCGCGCTTCACCCCCAAGGAAAGCGACCCAGACAGCGTCATCGAACCCCTCCTCGTCCTCAGCTCCCCCTTCCTCACCCTCGAGGACCACCTGATCCCCGACCTCTTCCGCCCCCACACAGGCAAATGGCGCATGCGCGACCTGCACAAGGTCTTCCTCGATGACGCGCACTACAACCACGGCCACGGCCGCGCGTACCGCGCCTACGGCGTCGATCCCGCACTGGGCGCCGTCGTCGTCGTAAGGCCCGACCAGTACGTCGCGCAGGTAGTGAGGCTGGAGAAGGTGGGAGAGGTCGAGCGCTTCTTCGAGGGGTGTCTGCTGGAGCCGCGGGATTCGAGACTGGGGGAGGGGGAGGGGGAAGCGGTGGCAAAGCTGTGAGGTAGTGTGTTCGAGTCTTCTGCAAACGCAAGAAAAAGAACGCACGGCAAATGTCACTGCCGCGCTTCTTCTCTAATAAATAAATCCTCTCCGCGCACGCCCCCGGGATGGCGGGTGGGGGAGGGCGGCGGGGAGGACGCCGAGCAGAAGCGAGGTTGGGGGTGGGTAGGCGGCTGCTGGAGGGGTTCGGGGTTGGAGGCGAGCAAAGGCCGAGGGCGACTGGAGACCGATACGACTCGTAGTGTTGTTGTATTTTGGGTGAAACGCGTATAGAAATGCTGGCACCTTGTACAGTTCGGGTGGGCAGTGAAACTCTCCGACGACATGACATCTCTGCAACACATCCAACATCCATCCCCCAGCACACATCTTCCTCCACACACACACACACACACACACTTCCAACCCCCACCCGGCCCTTACTCACACCGTCTCCCCACTGAGCAGTCCCTTCCGCCCCTGCACGCCCTCCCACTCGGCCCAAACCCCCCTCCACACATCCCTCTCGCTGCGGCCCAGGCCCGCAAACATGGCGTCCAGCGCGTCGCGGCTCAGGCACGCCGCGCCCATTACCTCCCACAGGCCGGGCATCAGGTTGGCTCTGACGGGGGGATCCAGGCGGCCGTTGAGCAGGAAGCGGGCAAAGGAGGCGAGCAGCGGGTAGAGAAGGGGGCTTGCGCGTTGGCGGGCGGCTCTGACGGGGTCGGTGAGGGCGTTGCGGGTGTTGGTGTTGGCGCTGCCGCTGGCGCTGGCGCTACCGCCCGTGGAGGACGTCTTCTGGATGCTGCTTTGCGGCGGGTTGCACAGCGTGGCGAGGACGCGGGTCAGCTGCGCGGCGTTGCTTGCTGTCAGCGGGGCTCGTAGCCAGGCGGGGAGCGCGCCCCGCCCCGCGCCCCCGGCGTGCGGCGTGAAGAGCAGGAGGAGTAGGTTCTGCAGCAGCGGGAGCAGCAGGTGGAAGCGCCCGCCCAGCCGGCCGCGGTGGAGCAGCAGGACCAGGCGCGTGGTTTCGCACAGGCGCGCGTAGATGGCCGGGGCCTGAGAAGCCGGCAGGCGCGGGCTGGCGCGCGAGGCGACGGTTGCCAGCGCGGTGAGCGTGGTTTCGATGCTGTGTTGGGAGGTGAGGCTGGGGGTGGAGGTGAGGAGCGCGTTGATGCTGGTGAGCAGGGCGTTGAAGGAGGAGTGGTCCGCGGACTGGGTCAGGAGGGCACAGAGCTGGGGGAGGAGGGTGAGTTGGTTGGTCCTCAGCTCCGTGTTGGATTCGAGGCGGTCTTCGAAGGTGGAGATCAGGGTGGAGAGGAGGCGGTAGGATGGCGCGCAGTCGAGGGGATCGGTTGTGTGTGTGAGCGTGTGGACGAGGTCGAGCTTCGCGAAAGTGGGGAGCTGTGTGAAGACGTCCTTCATCGCGCTGGTAGTGGCGATCTTGCGCTGCTCTGACACGGGCTCGCGGAAGCATTGGAGCGTGAGTTTGACAAGCCACTGGATGTTGGGGTACAGCTTGTACTTTGCGACTGTCGTGTGCAGACACGCAACATATTCGGCCACCTCGAGTGAACCTTGCCCTCCTGTGACGATGTACGACTCGAGGTCTGCGTTGTCGTTGACCCACGTTCGCAGCCAGGCTTGAGTCGAGTCCAGCAGCTTAGCCTCTGCAAGAGCGGTGGCAGATAACTCATTGAAGGCGCCAAGAACCTCCTGAAGGGATGCCGAGCCAGACGCCGACGATTCGCTAGTCAAGCTGGTCTTCAGCACCGAAACAAACTGCTTGGGCTGGAGCAAAGCGTTCTGCTTCTGAACCGCTACGACAGCTCTCAGAATGGCCAAGTTGGCCGCAGAGCACTGCTTGCCTTTGCCTGTAATCGACTCGAGCTTTCCTTTGAACTTGCCCAGGTAAATCATGTTCTGCGATTGGCTCTGGTTGGAGACAACATGACTGAGGGTCAACTGCACGAGTTGCTGGAGCAGGTGGAGGGTCGCTGATGCGACAGAACCCGACTTCTGAAGCTCGGCAGCTATCTCAAAAAGCACAGCGCCGTCGGTCGAGATCTTGGCGGTTGCATTGGATGCTTCCATAAGCTGGACCATGATGCTCAGTACAGACGGAGCATCTTGGGGGCCAGCAATGATCATCTTCGTGAGTGCGTCTAGCACTGCCTCTCGCTTCTCACGAGAAATGGCAGGGGCCCTCACAGAATATAGGGATGTGATCGCGAGGTGCTGTGCCTGGGCGTCATCGCTGTCCACTACCTTCAGCAGCGCTGCGGTGTAAGCGTCTTGCAAGGACGAGCTTCCCTGTTCGAAGATGGCTCGAGAGAGTGACTGCACGGCAGCAATACGCGCCCCCTCGTGCAGACTTGATACAGCTGCCAGGAGTTGCTGCAGTGAGTGCTGACACTGCTCTGCGCTCAGATGACCGAAAAGCTGAACAAAATCGGCACAGAAGAATTCAACCATCCTCACGTGCTCAGTCGAGTCAAGCTCACCACTTGTGAGAATCTGAAGAATCTTGTGCAGACTGGGCCGGATGAGATCCTCGGAGCCAGGCAGTGTCTGCAAGTGGTCGCAGGTATCGAGAAGGAACAGCATAGCTGCTGCTCGTGCAGGCGAGTCGACGCGTTTGCTGGAGGCTGCAGACACGTCGTTGAGAGACTGCTCTATCAAGGGCGACAGGAGCTCCTCCTGCTGCTCTACTGAGCCGTGCAACTCGATTGGCCAGAGCTTTGACACCAGCTGGCACAGAGTGAGCCACGAACGGGACACTTGTGTGTGGGAGCTGTAACGGTCGTCCATGACCCATGTTGAGTATGACTGCAGAAGCGAGCTCAATTGTGGCTTGACCGCCTCCACGATCTCGTCGGACTTGAAGGACTGGAGAACAGCTGGCACAACAACTGCAGTGCTTGCGGCCTTCTTGTATGCAGCGAGCTTCTTGAGGTTGACGTCTTCCTTGGCTTCGGTAGCGAGGGCGCTGTTGAGATCGTCCATGCGTTGATTGTGCTGTTGGAGCAGGCCTGCAATTTGCCCTTGGGTCAGAGACTGTTCGAAGCGTTGGGCGAGAGCCTTGTTGATTGCGTGATCTTCCCAGATCATGCTCTTGCACTCTTTGAGCGCTTTTCGGTTCTCGTGTCGGTAAGCTTTGACAAGCTGATCGTCCCAGCGCTGAATGAACCCAAGCAGATTGCGATTTGTCGCAAAACCTGACATCAACGGAACGATGACGCGATCGACAATGGCGGCTTTGCTGATCTGAGCTGGACCTTGGGTCTTCGATCCCTGCTTGCGCTCGGTAGTGCCGTCCAAATCATGAACAAATCCATCTCCTTCAAATTGAGCTCTCGAGATCTCCTCAAAGACAGTCTGCGCAAGGTCGACTTGTTGCGCCTTGGACGGCCCGGCAAGGCCCTTGGGCTCGGTGACGAAGACACTCGGGTCGAGTCCAATCAGGGCAGATATGAGCGACCAATGCACCTGCTTGTCTTTGCCAATGGGGTATTTGATACCAGAGTGATACCAAAACAGATCTTTTAAAATGTCTGACTTGATGCTCGTGCTGGATTCGCGAAGGACGCCGATTGCTTGGACAAGCAAGTCGAGCGCAGTCTTCGATGTTACGTATTCAGGCGGTGCTGTCAATGAGCAGCCTGCACACTCGACCAGTGCAATGAAGACGGCCTCAACCCATGGCTTCTCGGCAAGCCTGCTTCTTGGGTTCTTGGAGGGAGATACGCGGATAGCAAGGCTCAGGAGCTGGGACGACGCGCCTGACAGGGCTGCGAGGTCCGCTGGCACTGTTTCGCCATCGTCCTCGATCTGGGCCGCCTGAAGGAGCTTCGCGCGGAGAGGTCCCAGGTTGCTCACAAGCAACGCTGCCTCGCGGTATTTACTGGTGTTTTCGGCGGGCTTCTCGGTGTTGGCGAAAAAGGCAGCCCGCGCTGGAGCAAACAGGTGCCTCGCCATGAGCTTCTCGATGGCTTGCGTTGCGCGATCAATGGAGACAGCGACCGATGGGTCAGGGTGGACCGGGCGTAGCGCCTTGAGGGTGTTGAGAAGAGTTAGGGCCGGAACCAGACACTCTGCAGAGAAGTCGTCGGCAGAAGAACTGGACTCGTCTTTCGAAGAGACAGTGCGCAGTTCCCAGATATCTACTGCCAGGGAAAGATCCATGATTTCAGACGGGTGCTGGTTCCCCTGTGTAGACGGAGCCAAGGCCAGTAGCTTTTCCACGGCCACAAGCCAGTTCTTCAAGATGCTCGCGGCCTGAACGCTCTCGGCCCTCAGAGCAACCTTCATGAGTTCGGCCTGGACCGAGTCGCCGTTGTGGTCTTGCACATTGCTCAGTCTGGTGACTGACTTGAGAACTGTCCTCAGGGCAAGGAACAGTGACTGGAGTTCAGCGGCCGCCAGGACCTGCTGCTCAGCAGAGCTTTCTGTGCCGGCGGCTCCGCGCTTGCGCTTCTTGGATGGCTTGCCTGCTTCACCGATTGTCTCGCTCGGCCCAGACAGGTCGCTCATCTCGACATGCAGAGGGGTGGGTGCGGGCAGGCTTTGGTCGAAGTACTCGGCGAGGGTCCGTTCGAGGATGGCAGGAAAAGCAGCATCTCGGAGGTGCGGCGCGCTGCGTGATACCGGCAGGACGTCCAGCATCCAGTCCAACAGCGTCCATAGGGCAACGGTGCCGCGTGCTGTCCGCCCAGCTGTCGTCTCATCCTTCAGCTTGTCAAGAGACCAGCGCAAAACCCACTCTGCTCTTGCTTTGACCAGGACTTGGGTGATGCTAGCTCGTTCGTCGCCCCGTGTAGCCGTCCAGTTGTCAGGGAGGCCAATGATTTGCGCGGCCTGGTCGACCTGCTCGCTGACGTCTGAGAAATTCTGGTTGATGGCCTGCAAGCGTGGACGGGTTGGCGCATGCCCATTCTCGGGTGTCTTGAGACGAATTAGCATATCCTCACGCTAGGTGATCACATTGCAATTCTTACTGGTGTTTTAGGCGCCATTCTTGCCCCAGATTGCGTTGTGTCGAGAGAAAGAAAGGCGCTGCAGTGCTCACTCAGGTTTGCTCTGCTCTCCAAACTTTTAGTGGGTCCCCGCGGTCGCAGGGGCAGTGGCAGGCTGGCAGCTCGTATCACGCCAAGCACAAGCTCCGCGCCGACGTCAAACTCCGCTGAGAGCTGCGCCAACGTCAACACCACTGCCAGTCCGCCCATCGCCCTCCTACCGCCGTCGCCAGACCCCCCGAGACGCCCAATTGCACCGCCGCCCGCCGCAATCATGTCCGACGCGCCCTCTCAGCCCATTGCGCCCATCCCGCGCACCACCCGCCCCATGAGCGAGGCTCTCCTCAACGAGAAGGTACACGCAGCTTGAACCCTAACCCCAATCTGCTGCGGGAGCTTCCAAGCAATGCCTGGGGGTCCAGTACCCGATTGCCGCCCTCGCAGCCGCAATTGCAGCCAGGAAGCCCTCGCGCGATCAGCTGTCACATGTCTGCAGAACAAGAACCCCCAGCTAACAGCTGCGCTCAGTGGGACCGCTGCCTCTCGTCGATGCTGATCCGCTCCGGCCTCGGCCTCTCCTTCGGCGTCGTCTTCTCCGTCCTCCTCTTCAAGCGCCGCGCGTGGCCCGCCACAGTCGGTCTCGGATTCGGCGCTGGTCGCGCATGGGAGGAGTGCGACAACGTACGTCTCCCACCGCTGCACCCACACCCACACCCACACCCGCTCTGTTGGCCGCTGCTAACACGTGTTGCTCGCAGTCTTTCAAGCGCGCAGCTTCGCCCGCCAAGGACGGTCTCCGCGTCGTCAGGCCGTAAGCGGGCAGGACGCAACATGTTAGATCACGTCGGACGTGGAGTGGGTCCTTTTCAGCACAACTTTGACTTTGGTACACGGAAGCGCCCTGTACAGTACGAGACGACACGGGAAAGAGAAGAGTCTTTTGCAATGAACGCTGTATATTCTGCCAACACAACTCTTTGCGAACATGCCGCATGATTGATTAGATGCAACGCCGAGTCCCGTGTTTGATTTGGCCAACTGAACACGCAGGCATCTGAACCACTGAGCGACGACAAGTCACTTCCTTCCTTCCCAAACCGCGACTGCCACTGAGGGTGCTCTCTGCTGCTCTACTATCCGTATGTGTATGTGTATGTGTATAGGTATAAGTATATGTATAGGTATATGTGCCTCAGGGTATGCTGGTGGGTAGGTGAGGGCCACTTCTCGACCCAGCACTCCACGAAACCAGATGCGAGTTGGTCCAGGTTCAGAAGCCGCGACTCGCCTCCCCAACCTTGGCGTGCACGCCCTTCCCCCCAACCACCGCCTCCTCGTCCAACTTGCCCAGATGGTCCTCGTCCTCGTACGCAACGCTGACCTCGGTAATCTCATCCCCCACCTCGCACCACACGTCGCTGGTGGCGGGGACGGGACTGACGCGGCACAGGCCGCAGTACACCACGGCGGCGACCAGGAAGCCCATGAAGAAATTCAAATCGTAGATGCGCTCCGCCGCCGCGGGGACGTGCCTCCCCACGGCGCCCGCGAAGCCCACCACGTTGATGAGGATGCCCGCGACGTAGGCGGCGTAGCCGCGCCAGTGGAACCCGCACGTGTAGTAGTACGGCCCGGAGGGGCGGGCGCTGTACAGGTCCTTGATGAGCAGGTAGCCGCGGCGGACGAGGTAGTAGTCTGCGACCATGACGCCGGCGATGGAGGAGAGGAACACGCTGTACGCGGACAGGTAGGTGGTGAAGCTGTTGGTGTCCTTGAGCAGGTTCCACGGGCACATGGCCAGCCCGACCGCCGCGCAGACGTAGCTCCCGCGCCGGATCGAGATCCACCGCGGCAGTAGCGCCGCCATGTCTGTGCCTGCCGAGATGGAGTTGGCCGCGATGTTGGTCCCCAGCTGCGCGAGCGTGAACGCCCCCGCGATGCAGAACACCCCGAACCGCTGCGCCGACCCGCCCTCCTCCAGGAAGGCTTCCAGCAGGTTCAAGGGGTTCCAGATGGGCGCGCCGCCGAAGATGACGGTCGAGCTGGAGGACACGATGATGCCGATGAAGCTGGTGATGGCGAAGCCGACGGGGATGGTGCAGAGCTGGGGGAGGAACGCGTCCGAGGGTTTGCGGGCGAAGCGCGCGAAGTCCGGGTCGTTGACGATGAGCGCCGCGAAGTTTGCGATGGCCGACATGATGCCGCGGATCATGAGCCAGGCGAGCGCGGAGCCCGTTTCGGTGCCTGGCTGGTGTACGATGGGGCCGATGCCCTTTGCGCGCACAACGGCCCAGATGAAGAAGGCCACGCCGGCGGTGGGGACCACGTACGACTTTACGGTGAAGAGGTGGCGGATCTTGTGGACGCCCGGGTAGAGGAAGGGAAGCGAGCCGAGCCAGAAGAAGAGGAAGCTGACGAAGTGCACCGTGGTGGTGCCCGAGGTAGGGATCCCGTTGGCGATGCCCCCCGTGGCGTCTTGGTCGCGCCACGAGTTCCAGATGCTGCGGATCATCAGGTAGACGCAGGTCCCGCCGATCCAGCCCTGCACGCCGTACCAGATGCACGCCATGGCAGCGCGGTTGAAGACGGGCCACAGGGCGCCCCAGATGCCGAAGGAGGAACGGTTGGCCACCGGGAACGAGATGTGGTACGTGGCGCCGATGCGGCCGGTGAGGCAGACGAAGCAGGCTGCGAGCGAGTAGCCGATCCAGACGCAGAGCCACGACTGCCACCAGGAGAGGCCGTCGGCGATGTTGGCGCCTGAGATCATCCATGTGTTGATGTTAAATGAGTCGGAGATCCAGAACGCTACAAAGTTCAATGCGCCTGGACAAAATTAGTACATGTTGTTTATCCGTCTCCTTGCTGATTTCATACCCCACTGGCGGCGCGCAGGCTCGACAGGCTTGAGATCCTCATTGTAGAGCATGAGTTGGGCGTTGGTGAGGCCCGGCTCGCTCTCTATCGCGAGTTTTCCCATATAGTGGGCCATCTTGGACTTCTTGGATGTTGTCGTCGCCATCGTGTGGTAGGAATCGTGTTGTAACCTGAGGTCTGAATAGTCCAGGACGAGGTTGAAGTAAGCTCTACACTGACGACCCCAGTCACTATGACGTTGAACTACTGGGTATCGCGCTTCCTTCGTGAGGCTTGGATATATCTGAGTGGCTGATGGCCCGCAGTAAGTAGTCAGGTGGTGCCAAGACGGGAGTATAACAGTTGGCAATCAGTCTGATTCGCGGAATAGCCAACGATGGTGGTTGTGAAAGGTGAGGTTGAACTTGCGTTCGAGCGACCTCCTGATCTGGCTTCATCCTGCGGGACACGACTTGATACTTATAACCCGCAGCGGAGACGTGGGTGGGCATCGGTTCGAAACCTGGATAGATACGGGGCATCCAGGACGCAGAAGGTACCGTTGAGTATGGTAGGCTGCCCTGCACCCCAAGCACTGATAAGGGTGATTGCTAGCGTCTGGTGTTCTGATCGCATGTGCAAAGAACCTCACTAACAGAACCCTCCCACACGAGGATGCACCGGCCCAGTGGTAGAAACCCGCATAGGATTGTCGTTTTGGGTCCGAAGCGCGGCTCTAGGCGAGCGAGCACGCGACGAGAGACTGGGTGTGGGAGGCAGAGGTAGCCGCGGATGACGCAGGGCATGGTAAAACACCAACATCTACTCGCACTTGCACCGCCATCTCCGCGATAGGCAAGCAGACATGCCAGATGTCAGCGCCGAGGATGTGCAAATTGACTCGATAGAAATACGTCAAACAGAATCCTCGCTCCCAAAATCGCGCGCCGCGGTGGAGGAAAGTTGCATCTCCAGGTGCAGGGACCGGCTCGCTTGATCGCGGGAGCGTTGGATGAGGCGTAGTGCGGCTGGGCTAGGCAGATAAAGGACTGTGTGGGGAAAAGCGCGCGGCCAATCAGCGGCTGCATGACCTTCTTTACTCGATGTGATCGAGTAAATTCGTCGGCGCGAGTATATGTATCTTGTAGTCTATACTTCAAGTCAGACGAAGGTCTTCCGATGCTCCGGCGCGAGCAGTGGTGTGGAGATGAGCATGGGCGATCGTACGACGCCTCGAGATAGTATCTATACTTGAAAGTTTCTTCTTGCCTCACGTCAATTTCGAGATTGTCAGATCATCATGGTCAGCAAGTCCTTTGAACTACAAGTCCCCAACAGCAACCTCGCAAGGCGTAGGTCGAGACTCCAATCTATCTGAACGCCATGTGAACACCAAGTCGCGCTTGGCTCTTGGAAGACGCATCTAAGATGGTATCTCACCGCGAGCAGATAAGGAGTCTTGGAAGCAGAAGCGAATATGCATGCAGCAGGGTTTGCGCAAACCTTTTGTGCATCAGCAGCAGCGACAAAATTTTCCCTCCAAGAATCTTCTCTAGGTTGAGCCAATCTGGAGTGCTGCATTGATGCTGGAGTAAGATGGTCGCTTTTCAGTTTTACAAGGGCACTGCGTGGGATGGTGGTGTCACTGCTTCATGAAGTCTTAACATCAGAGCTTCCGGATGATGAATCCGAACACATAACTTAACAGTTCTAGTCTAAGCTGATCCAATTCCTGTTTGTCGTGGCCTTCCGAGGTCTCTCGCCACAACATCAAGGTTCAAATGAGCCGGATTTTGCTCTTCAGTAGCGGATCTCGTACGTCGACCAAGCCGTTACCAGCCTTCATCTCTCCTTTAATGCGGCAGCAGACGCAATATCTGGTGGCACGAATTTGACAAGTGGCCTAGTGTGTGCGTGCCCATTCGCGATACCAATCCAAGCATTCCGCGTTGGCAACGCTGGCGGAGGTTTTGACGTTCAGGCCGCACAGGATCTGCTTGACTGCGCCCTCTACCCTGGACGAAAATTAGCCATTACACAAACCACGCCGGATCAGTAGACTCACTTCTTCCCGTTCGTCGTCACGGGTATCTCAGGACACTCATTCACAACACTCGGAACATGTCGTGCGCTCAACGCATCCTTGACCGCCGTCTTGATCTTCACCACCAACTCGTCATCGAGCGGGTAGCCTTCCGCCATCTTCAGGAATAAGACTACCGTCTCGTCGATGTCGGTCTCTCGCCGCCGCCCAATGCACAGTGCGTCTGCCACCTGCTCTGCGAAATGCTCCAGGACGACGTTGTAGATCTCCGCGGATCCAAAGCGCACGCCGGCGGGTTTCAAGATCCCGTCGCTGCGGCCTAGCATCCAGATCCCGCCGGTTTGGGGGTTGAAGCGGATGAAATCGCCGTGGTGCCATATCTGTTCCCCTTTCTCATTAACAAACTTATCGAAGTAGCTGCTGTGGTACTTCTTCGCCCCCTCGCCGCCCCAGAAAGCTACGGGCTGGCAGATGAACGGCTTTGTGCAGACGAGATCTCCTGCCTCGCCGGTGGAAGAGATGTCTGCGCCTGTGTAGTCGTACGCGGCTATCGCCATGCCCAACCCGGCGGCTTGGATTTCGCCCTCGTACACCGGGATGAGGGGGTTTGGCGCGCCGAAGAGCGAGATGATATCTGTCCCGCCGGTGATGCTGCCGAGATTGATGGTCGAGGGAAAGGCGGAGTAGACGTACGAGAAGGTCGAGGGGGCAAGGGGCGAGCCC
Organism: Epicoccum nigrum; assembly: GCA_002116315.1. Classification (NCBI taxonomy): domain Eukaryota; kingdom Fungi; phylum Ascomycota; class Dothideomycetes; order Pleosporales; family Didymellaceae; genus Epicoccum; species Epicoccum nigrum. The sequence goes on from KZ107856.1 coordinate 170,501, forward strand.
GTGCTGTAGATTGCTTCCAATTTGCTTAACGACAAGTTGGCAGCCTTGGGAGATACGGACTTCTGCTCAAGAACCGAAAGGTACTTTGCTGAGGTGCCGAAGTGGGTGATGTCGTACTCTTCGATCAGGCGGTGCATTGCGAGGTCGTCTGGGACGGAGGTTGTGGGGTTGTTGCCGTCGAGATAGCGGAATGGGGATCCATCGTATAACACGAGGGTGGCGCCGGAAGCAAGCCCGGACACTAGCCAGTGCCACATCATCCATGTGCAGGTGGTGAAGTAGAAGAGGCGGGATGATGGTGTGATGGAGCAATGGATGATGTGCTCTTTCTTGTGCTGGAGAAGAGTTCCAATGGCGCCGTGGACGATGCATTTTGGCGCGCCCGTCGTGCCACTCGAGTAGAGAATGTAGACAGGATGGTCAGGGGGGAGCTGCTCAAAGCTCAGTTCTGGGTTCTGTGACAGAGTAGCAAAATGGGCGTATGCGTAGGCTCTGCCCAGAGGCACACTGATGGAAGCGTGATCAACCTCGACGGACGAAACGGTGGGGAAGACCACAACAGCCTGCAGAGATGGCAGATTGGCTGCAATCTCCACGACTTTGGGTATGACAGGATGACTGCGGCCATTGTAGAAGGCGGCGTTGTCTGCAAAGAGCAGCACCGGTTCGATCTGTCGCAGGCGCTCGAGCACCGCGTGAACGCCTGTATCAGGGCTGACGGCGGTCCATATGCCTCCCAGCGAGGTCGTAGCCAACATAGCAACAAGCGCATTCGTGTGATTCGCAACGTATCCGGCAACGCGGTCGCCTTTCTGTAAGCCCAACGCCTTCATACCTGCCTGACACTGCCTGACTCTTTCTCTCAGCTCCCTCCATGTAACGGCCTCGCGTGTTGTTTCCGTCACGGCGATGACAGCCTCCTTGTCGTCCTCGACGCTTTGTGTGGGGAAGAGCAGGTTCTCAGCGAAGTTCAGCGTCGCGCCTTCAAAGAAGGCCGGGCGAGGAAACATGGGTGCGTCTGGATCCACTGACTGCCTGCCGTCAGCGCACGAGCATCTGCTTGACAGGGTAGTATCTAACTCTTGCTGCTCTCCCTTGAGCGCGGACACCCACAAAGTCCCAGACGCTCTGCCAGAAGAGGTCAATGTTGTCGATACTCCATTGGTACAGCTCGGGATATGTGGACAAGCGCAGGCCATGGGCTGAGTTCACTCGCTGCATGTATTGGTACATTGGTGTGCTTTCGGGAGAAGAATGCCTCCACAGGAGTTTGGCACCTGTGGAGGTACCGTTGGTGCCGTTGGCCGTGCCATTTGAGCCATTGGTGCCATTGGTACCGTTGGTCCCATTCGTCCCATTCATTGTGTCGTCAGTAAATAAGAGATTATACTACAGTTGACACCGTTGATGCGCGACGCGAAAGTGAAAGTATTACGGCTATCAAGGGAGATTTTGTTGGTCTCTCGGGACGGCGTCCCCCACCTTCTCCGGCGCCTTTCCGCAGTGGATCGCACCCCAGACTCAGCCTCGGTACGATAAGACCCTAGTACAGATATGGACCCACTTTCAGCCGACTTGCGATGACCTGCGAAGTATCATATGCATCTTCCTCTTCAAATCACTTGCAGAAGGCTCCTACTTCCACAAATAGGCCACTTGCTTGATTGCAAAGTCGGACAACGCCTCTAGCATGGCAAGTGAAACCTCATCAGTCAGCAGTAGACTAGGTGTTCCTTCTGCCGTCCTTGGTTCACAACTTAATGCATAGCGTTTACAAACCCTTTCTTATGCGACTGAGCATGTCTTGAGAGAAGCAACATCTGGTCATTTGCGAATCATCCCATCGTACAACAACGTAAATAATCTATATATAACCCGTCTTCACACGCCTTTCAACAAAAACGCCCGCACATGCGCACCCAAGTCCAGCTGCACACACGATAGCTCAGCCCACTCGATCCAGCGGTATGCTTGCCTGCGGCTCGCTATCACCCTGCCCATAGCAGCTATACATCGGGTCTTTCACGCCCGTCCAACCCACGCACTTCCAGCACTGGAACAGGCCCGTGGGGTCATACTGCTTCTTGATTTCGAGCAGCCTGTCATAGTTGCTTCCAAAGAACGTCTGCCGCCAATTCTCCTCCATCCAATCCCCCTCGTTGACGTAACACCCTCCCTCAGGCGTCAGCGCCTTGAACGGCTGAATAGATGCACTGATTGTGTTTTGCAGCTGTGTTCGTTGTTGAGGAGTGGTGGAAGAAGTCCATCCCCCGCCCATGATGACTTCCCACAAGCTGTCGCGCCAGAGCGGATGCGCGCTCGTTGCATGCCGCTCGTCGGGGGTGTTGGCGGGGCCCGTGGCGTATAGTTGAGCGCTGCCGCCGCCACGATTGGAGTACGAAAATTGCATGGCGGTTAGGACCGCTGCGGTCAATTTGTCGATGTTGGTGGGGGAAGAGAAGAGTGATTTAGGGATGAAGCGGCCGCTTTCAAAGAGACCAAGACCTACGGGGCCGTTGCGCGCTACGCAGGGCAGCTCGGTGAAGGTGTGCCATTCCGAAAACTTATTGAAGGTGTGGTAGGAGTTGTTGTAGACTTTGACGCCAGGGTATGTGTTGAGGAAGTCGTGGTACTGCTTAGTGATGGATTCGATGGCCCCTGTATCAGTCGAGGGCATGACTTGCAAGGAGATCATGTGGTCTGGTAGGAGGAAGTTGTATCCAGCAATGCCGTTCTGCGAGAATTGGGTCTGGTTGGATGCCAATGCTGTGATGATGTCGCGGTGGATCTTCGACTCTGTGATGTCTGCAGGTTCGGGCCAGTGAGCCTGGAAGAAATGCACATTCAGTGGGACAGCCAGGTGCAGCTGGAACTTGTACGATGTCAGGACAGCATAGTTACCGCCACCACCTCCTCTCATGGCCCAGAAGAGGTCAGGATCCGTGCATTCATTGATGGTGCGTTTCTGGCCATCTGCCGTTACAACATCGAATTCAATTGCTTGATCGACCATCAAGCCATAAGTAGGCCCTAGTGGGCCGTGACCACCTCCTTGCCCAAAACCTCCCGCGATGCCTACGGATCCCACAGCACCAACTGTGACAAACATGTCAAGGGGCTCGAAGAACTCCCATGCTTCCTGTGCTTGAATGCCAGCGCCCACTTCTCCTATGTTCTCGTATCTGGTCTTGCATCCCTGTGGCTGGAAGGTCTTATGGTACTTTGTGTCTTTCAAGTTGTGGGTCCAGATGCCGAGGGAGTTCGCTGCACTTGATCGTCCAAAGTAGTCGTGGCCAGTATTCTTGATGGAGACACGGATGTTGTGGCGGCGGACGAAATCGAGCGTTTTGCTGATATCGTCGGCAGTATGAGCCTCAACGTAGTAAGTCGACAGTCTGCCGAGCTTGCACGTGCCTGATGTTGGTGATGAAGGGTGCATGGAATCCAGATAGCAGTGTGATTGCCCACAGATCTCCCAATCCAGGAATTCCATGGTACCGTATTGAGCTGTGCGGGAGACACTGTCCATGTATTCGTGCCTGACCGTCTGGCATTGCTTGCTCGACGGGTCCGCATAACAAGATGAGGCCCACGGCACTGTGAGGTGTAGGTCGCCGTTGATGCTCTGATTGAAGACAGACCACTGCTCTTCAGATGGCCAGCATGCTTGCCCTGGTAAACAAGAGTAACTCGAAACAGCGTGTGGTAGTTCTTGCCCAGTCAATGGTGGTTGTGGGTCGGTGGCTGCAAGTAGATGCGGTTTCCCAGCGGCATGCAGCGATGGAACCGTAGTGCCGAATAGATATAGAGACAGAACCGCCGTGCATATTAATGCGAGATTTCTGACTCTCGATGACTTTGTCCCTGGACATTGTGTCGCTATCACACGTCCTTCGATGTCAAAGCGCTTTTCGCTCAATAACGGCTCGCGCTCGAGGAGAGCCATGGCAGTGTTTTTGCGCTGCGCTGGATACCAGTGATTGCTGTCTCGACCAATGTCAGGAAAATTGATATGAGTTTGTACGTGGACCAAATCGCTCGAGCGGGGTTATATGGGCTTCGTATGGTACAAGATTGGACGCTCAAGTGGGTATTTGATACTAAGAAGGTGCCAAATGCTGCCGAGGCCGAAGTATAGAATTACAGAAGAGGGTGACTGCAACGACTATCAATTGGCTGCAGTAAGTAAAAGATCTAATTAAGTCCTGCAGTTCCGTTGACTAGCCCACGGTGAGCTGCATACGGCAAATGGCAGTAGCTGAGATGGAAGCTCAGCCTCAGCCGCCCCCACTGTGCAAGGCACCAATTGAGAGCGCAAGGCGCTTCGAGTCCAATTGCCCTATCGTCATTGTGATTTGTTCTTGAGATACAGGGCGCAAGGCAATTGTTTGAAAAAAAGCTGTGATGCAATGGCTCGCTACTCTCTTAAGGCGAACCGAGATCGTGGTGTGTGGTTGGTCGTGCAAGATGGGCCACGATCCTGGATCGTTCGAAGGCCCCACTCGTTCGGGTCAGCATTCGCTAGGCGGTGGCTTCTCCGCTTGGCTGCAGTCTTGACGGCCCCCAATCGCTTCTATGTAAGGCACACTGTCATACAGAACTCTGCCAACGAGTGCAGCGATAGGCTTGCAACGATTGGCCATGCCGGTATCGATTTGTGTTAGCGAAAGACCCGAAAACTGCCTCAGCCGCTAGTGCAGGCTGCGCATCGAATGCGGCGTGGATTGTAGGGGGTGGGGGCCAACAGAGTAGCTGGGAGTCCTTTCGATACAAACATGCCGCTTGGGATTTTGTTCCACCCTCATGATGACATGCTTTCAGTATTGATGCCTCAGGCTTTGGACGCATTGCTTGCAGTATTTCGACAACGCACCTTGCGTCGTGCTGTGATCGGCGATCAGGTCATAACCATGCCTTGGTTGCTGCATGCACTGCCTCCTCAGAGACTGCGAAGATCTAAAAGAACTCGAACTTATTGTACCAGATATACGCAACCACAGCTACAACGTTGGTGGCAGCGTAAGGGAGGCTCATCTCTATGACGCTCCAAACCCACAAAGCGCCCATTGGAGGGGCCGCTTTCATTACGTAGAAGTAACCCTTGGTGTTTGCCGACCAAACAATGTAACAGCCAGCTGCAATGGAGCCTGCCAGGAAGGCAAGATTGCGCAGAACTGGAAATCGACTCGAGAAGTCAACGTGCGTAAGATACACTAGGAGAGCGAAGACTGGCGAAGCGGTAGCGGCGCGCTTGAAGATCTCGTCCCAGACTATGGCTTCGCGGTATTGGTTGTAGACGATGACATCGAGCATGAGGTGAAGTGCCGTCATGGAAATTGCGTACAGGATGGCGTCTCCCACCGCGCCAACCGGCTCGTTGAGAGCTTCTTGTACTTCCACAATCCTGCTCTTGGGTTTCGCTGCATCGAGTTCACGCTGCCGCTCATCTGCCAACTCGAACAATGTCTTCCCCTTGGGCCCAGCCCGGTCTGGATGCTTTAAGATGTTTTTGACGCTCTCCTCGTCGAGCTGGACGGAGGGGTCGAAAGGGTGCGGTGTCGCGTTGTTTGCCTCTTTCGCTCTTCGCTCCTTGCGGTTGCCAGCTGCCATGTTGGTATGGTGGGTGGTGATGTTCCGAGGGGCGTTGTTTGTTCGTCTGCGCGTCGCGTGAGAGGACAATTGTTCGGTGCGGCTCTGCTGGCGGAAAAGGACCCTGACACTGAATGACGCATGGCCAAAGCTCCTCTCTCGACCCCGGGCCTCCTATCTTCGCATGGATCGTTGTTCGGGAGTGCACATGCTGCCAACTCCGAATTGTACCCTCAGTCTCTTACCAAAAGCTGTTTGACTTAACGCTGCGATGAATTGGCTTATCGCTGGCTCTGTGCCTTTGATGATAATTGGCTTCTGGCTCTACACCAGTGCCCTGAGCGTGTCTTTCCCCACACTCCAGAACAAACGCATCCTTCTACTCATTGCCCATCCAGATGATGAAGCAATGTTCTTCGCGCCGACTCTGCTCTCTTTGACGCGTCCAGAGCTTGGCAATCACGTGAAGATTCTCTGTTTAAGTAGTGGTAAGATTCATCTAGACCGTAGATTTACACGATAGCTGACCAGAGCTTCAGGCAACGCAGACGGTCTGGGCGAGATCCGCAAAAAGGAGCTGGTCAAGAGCGGTCTTCAACTCGGTATTGGCAACAAAGATGATATCCACATCATTGACGACAAGTTAACGTCACCCAACTTCTACATCGACTCCGACTAACTGCTTCGAAGGAACTTTCCTGACTCCATGACCGTCACGTGGCACCCTCGACTGATCTCCAACCTTCTTACGACAACCTTTGCCCCAAAAATGTCCTCTCTGTCAGCCAAGGAAGCCCCACAGGCGAACATTGATGCCATAATCACCTTTGATGCCCACGGTGTTTCCGGTCATCCAAACCACAAGTCACTTTACGATGGTGCACATTCCTTCTTGAAGGCGCTCATGCATAAGCATAGTGGTTGGGAATGTCCCATCAAGCTATACACACTGACTACAACAACAATCTTCCGGAAATACGCAAGCTTGCTTGACGCTCCTGCGACTTTGATTGTCGCTATCACAAGGAAGAAGGAGCTTGGCAACTTTCCTACCCCGCTGTTGGCTGTCAGCTCACCGTTTGCGTACAGAACTGCGCAGAAGGCCATGACGACGGCACATGAAAGTCAAATGCGTTGGTTTCGTTGGGGCTGGATCAGTCTCTCACGCTACATGATCATCAATGACTTGAAGAAAGAGAAGACAATGTGAAGTCGGTCAGTGAAGTGTAGGAGAGAAATTCGAACGCTGGCTTACAGCTTAAGACCCACGAAAATTCATGTTTGCAGCTCGTTCGTTGTTCGATTGGCTGACGATGCATGCCAGCGACAGCGTTTGACGGTGACATATTGACTTCACCATCGCCAGAATTTACATCCTCATGCGCTGTATTTCTCAACACAGTCTGAGGCTGTAATACGCATAAAGCTTCCTCATAGCTCCGGCAGATATCCATAGGCTAGCACTTTTACCGGCAGCTAGCTTGGAGAAATTTCATACGTGGTACAATTGTTATAACTCGGGTGTGAATATATCAAATGTCATCTCCTGGGCACCCCGAATCTGCCACTTCAGTGTTGAACGAGCGTATAAGTTCTCGACCGAAGACCCTCCTCCAGCGGCTATTATCAGAGATCGTTCATGTTCTGCCGTCTCTTCGTACATCGACCTCAATTGACGGAACAGCAAACAGCTCACTGATAACGTTACGTTCAGCCCTGGAGCCTTCAAAAACAGGCGTGAGCGTGGCTGGAAGTGACGTGACACCGGCCTCCCGGCCTAATCGTACCGCCTTCCCAAAGCTCGAGCAGCCATGTCCGTACGATCCGAACACGTACCATTCGTTTACCAGTATCGAAAAGCGACGTCGTACATTCTACAGTATGCGAGAACCGCAGATGAAACAAAGCGAGCCATGTCTTGCTTGCAGAACAGGCAGTATCGATTTGCATATCTCAATTGACCGGGGAAAGGCGTGCCATTCGAAAGGATCCTCGGCTTGCAACGATCTCGAGCAAATCCATCTTGCAGGCTGCAGTTCTTCGAACCGTCTCGGATCACGCCCCGCCACTCCAGAGCGTGCTGCGAAAAGGGTCGACAGCCAACTCAAGCGCTCAAGAAGTTCTTCTAGCAGGGTCATCTCATCTGCGCCGAAAGTTGGATCGATCCTAGATCCATTGTCAGGCCCTCCATTTGAGCTAATACCATCATTGGCTGAGATAATACATACCCACGATCATGATGTCGGCGACAAAGGGGAGATGGATGAGAACCTCGTTTGCCCGAAGGTGAAAACCAGAAATGACCTATCATACTCAGAGGATCTTCCATTTGTCCACAGGAACGAAATTTCACTACATGCTCCAACAAGCCATGTGACCGGGCGAAGCACCACTACAAAGGGCTTACCGGATGCGAGTGAAGAACTCGAATTTTTGGACACTGTAGGCTGTGGCAAAATGGAGTCATTCCCTCACATAGTTCTCACTCGAACTCCTCCTCTTGAGTCGCAGGTGATGAGTGCAAAAAAGCAAGCCCATGTCGTTAATGAACCGGTCAGACTCAGAGGTGGGAGTGGGCGTGATCAAGGCGTGTCTAGCAAGCCCAGTTCCAAGTTTAAGCGATGGAACAAGCTCTGTAACAGCTCTCGTCCAGAAGATCTTGATCCAGACAGTGACGCCCATCTATCCCGAGTCTGCGTCGAAGAGCCAGTCAGAGTGGTGAAAACACAAGAGAACCTGCGAGGAAACCTGAGAAGGAAGACCAACGGAGCTAAACCCCTACCTGTTCGAACATCACAGGTCTTCCAGCGAACATGTTCTGTGCGCGAAACGCGAACGGAGGTGGCAGACCAGTCAAATCGTACATCCTTCACAACCACCATCTCTGGTCCTCCAAATCCAAAGCCCCCTTCATCTTTCGGCCTTCTATCTCGGCTCCTTCTTAAATATCGCTACAAGCGTGTTGGATCGTCCGCTACCCAACCCAAGCGCGATTCACTCTCTCGAGCCCACTCGCAAAAGCTTCCACATCTCCGCGGCGGCGCCGAGTCCCCAGAAAGAACCCCACCGTCTCTATACTGGCTAGCTGGCGGCACCAGCAGAAAGCCCGTCAGCTTCGACGGATGGAGGCAGTCTCGTCTGAAACAAAGAATGGGAGGGCTATTCGGCATGGCTGTCTTCGGCAACAAGTACGGGCAGGAATATAAGGTACAAGCCAGCGTAAGTGGTGACTTGGTGGTTGAGTGCTCGGCGAGCGTAAAGGTAACCATGGAAGGCACAACCGAAGTAGTACACGTGAGTGCCGGTGCGGACACGCCGCGACCAAAGTCAAGATCGGGTTTGTGCCAGAGCGAAGCTGCGGAGGCTCAGCTGGTGGAAGAGGCTGCTGCTGTTGCGGGTGAGGCGGCAACTATCGAACCCACGCCTGGAAAAGCAATCTCAAGAGATGTAGAAGAGACGGCGCCAATTAAGCCTATACAACGAGCTCTTTCGCCCCCGCCAGCTAGTCCAACAGCACTTATCAAACCCGTACCGGCAGGTGAGGCTTCAGAAGGTGGGGATAAGACGGCCCCAATTGAATCTGAGGAGGCTATACAGCGAGCTCTTTCACCTCCAGCAGCAGACCTGGCAGATGGAATTCCCTTGTGCAGTGGCGCATTGCCAGTGGAAAATGATTTGCACACTCCTCACGAGGATGATCCGCCAGTACACCATAGTCAGGAAGACAAGAAGGAGCATGATGCTGCTTCCGAGGGTGGGAAGGAATGAGGTGTTTGCAGGCGATCTGCTGGATCCATCTATCATACAGGTTGTAGGATGCAGGGGTTTGGATTGAGACTGATTTGATACTAGTGAAAATCGATTAATGCTCTAGACATGTTTATAAGGATGTGCCTGAGACTTCGCTAGTGGCAGCTCGGGCGTACTTGCCTTCAATTACTCACTCTGCGCGACTTCTATAAGCTTGCGCCGCCCCACCAACCGCAGAACTGCACTTCTCTTCGCAGTCTTTCGCGGCCTGCATACCAACAGTATGGTTCAACTTCAGGACCTGCCGAACGAGCTCATGCTTCGTGTTACCTCTTACATCGACAACATTGCGGACTACCGCCGTCTTGCATCAACTTGTAGCAAGCTACTACCAATCGCGCGCGAATGTCTCTACTCTAACGTTATTCTCAATAAAACTGAGGCTGGGGATCGAGATATTCCACCATTTACTTTACGATATCTTCGCACAGTGCTCCAGCAACCACAGCTCGCGAATTTGGTCGAGTGTTTAGACATCACATACGCAGAGAGATATATCAGCCATAGAAGATCTGATCCTGAATACCGGCATTGTATATGCAGTCATACTATCATACGCTCCATAGTTCGCAGTGTCTTTGCAAAGAAGTCCACCGCCAATTCAACGTGGATTCTGAAAGACAATAATGCCTGGGAGCCAGCTCCTGTCGGTATCATACTGACTAAACTCCCTAATTTGAGGTCACTCAGATTGAATTGTGTTACAAAAGAAGACTTTGAAGGCAAAGACTTGCACCGGCCTTTACGAGAACACATCAACCTGAAGTCTCTCTTTGGCGACAGCACACAATAATGCCACAAAGAGTTTGTTCAGATTGTGCAGAGCTTGTAGCATTTGCAGTTTTCGAACACAGCTTCATGGGACTTCACTGTCTTACCATCGGTCAAGCATCTCACAGTTCGCTTAACGTTCCCACACAGTCACTGCGACCTTGCGACACACCCAAATGTTCCTTTGCGACAGCATACAGCTACATCTGCAACCATCTCATCCTTGCGTCTAAATTGCGACTTCACTATACTCTCGAAAAATTCACCCAAGGACGACGTCATGGCCGCGTATCTTCGAGACTTCTTATCATTAATACCTTGCCTACGACGGCTAGTCATACGTCTCGAAGAGCCTGAAGTGGAGCATTCCGACGACGGCCATGATGATGTGCGAAATACAGGCTATCTTACATTCGGTCTTTCAAATTACTATATGTTTATCCAACACTTGCTTCCCGCCCGTGATCAGATTGAAACGTGAGTAACCAACGAAGCTCCAATCGCGAAACAATACCAATGGGAATGGGACGGCTACATTACCGGTAGAGCAAAATCTGGCATCATCAACTATTTAAGACGAGCTAGATCGGTCAAGTCCTTCCGTGAGTTCACAAAGCTACAGCGGTTGGTTATATCATTCAAGATGGTTTCCAAGCACATCAGGGCAAAAAAGATGAGTCGAACTACTCTGAAACTCTTTTCGGCGAGTCCGAAAACTTTAGAGATCATCTCGCTGACCGTCAGTACCACAGTCTACTTGCTCGGATAGTAATTCAAAGATCACGTCGAGCGATCTACCTGAGTTCAAAGAGATAATCCCCCATCGTGGGGCACCACTAGACCCCGATGTGGATGACAGTACGTTGCAGTCTGTGGGTGTGAGTCTCAAGCAAGGTCTGGCGTGTGGAGATTTTACTCTCCTCGAATGACATCCATTCAACTGTGGTGGGACTCTTGGAGATATGGTGTGAGGTGATTACCCATGTATTTTTGTCGATGTTGGGGCTAAACTTTATGTCGATAAAAGTTGTGTTTCGAAACAATTTAATCTGTGGCGATGATCCGAAGTTTCTGAAACTGCGTACAGAGTTTCCAGTCGGTCAAGGCTTCCGGGGGATAAGAGTGACCATATGGGCGCAGGCGTACTGCACGTGCAACCAGCAATCCACATCCCCGAAAACCATCGAGAAAAACCACAGTTAAAAATTCTCATCCATCCGTTAACAGTCACTTTCTGTTCTCATTCTATATTCTTCTAGCTCTGACTTGGTTTCCAAAAGCATTTGGCTGAATCTCAGTTGTGACGTTCGCGATACCCGCCCGTTCCTGACACACCGCCTGTTGCCTTGTATCTCTTTCACACCACTCAATCATAGAAAATGCCCGAAAGCGGTCAATGGAATGGGTATCACCGGTAACAAGAGGATTTGACAAGTTCAGGTGAGCAGGCGCTTGCAGGGTGTACAGCTTACCTAGACGGACATCGCTTTTACCTTTCACCGTTGCATCAGGAGTTGAGGCTACGATCCATTCACCAACACTCAAATCAAAGCCTGCACCACTTCTGTACTACAGTTTCAGTGTCGGCGTAGGTTTTCTGCTTCTACGACACAGAGCAGTGTGGCGCCCATGTGTATTGGAGAGCTTCAATTGCTCTGAGAATGTGACGTGTGACTTCCCAGTTAAATAAGCAAGCAAGGATATTGAAGGTAGTAATTACTCTCCATTCAAGAAGATCAACGCGTCTTGACACGTCTTGACGCGCCAAAACGCGATGGTCGATGTGGTTTACCTGCACGTACGTTTGACTGTCCAATAAGGTGAATCTCACCATATCATCGATCTGACACAAACTGATCTGTTTCAATATTTACCCTGCATGAAGCCTCGAAGAAGAAAAACCAAACATCCTGCACGATATAGACGCCCTTGAGGGAGATACACGCAGTGCATCTTTTGCATGGCGCTAAGGTCCAGAACAACGCTACGACTTACTTCCTTCTTACCGGCTCGAGCCATGTATAAATCGTCCAAAACAGTACCAGTGACAGTATCTCTGGCGCTGAAATGCATGTTCTCCGATGCAACGCATGGTGACGAAGCACTGGCTGTTGATCGCCATCGCTATCGACATCGCCGTCAACATCACCATGAATTAGCGATTGGCTGGGATGCACCGGAGGCAATCCGTCTTATGATACGTGCACATCACACTTTTTGGTTAGCTGCTTATGGGTTGAGAAGACCTGAGGCCTGTGAACGGTTGCGGCACGGACTGTGAGGTGCCTCGGGCTTATTGGTAGGTGCAGCGGTGAAGATCCCGAAGCCTTCTGCAGGGTGTAAGCTGTTAGCGGATAGTAGTTTCTTTCGAGCATGCTCGTACTTCGCAACATTTGCACAGACAACATGGAGATGCGTCAGCGTTGCGCTGTCTTTTTGTTATGCTTGGACATATCTAGTTCAACCATAATCTGAGACTTGTATTCCACATGAGGGTGCTACTAAAGCTTAAGAGAATGCTCAAAAGATTCTGGGTATGATGTTGAGAGTTCTGCGGCGTTGTTGGTAGACAACGTGCGGTGGTGCCTGACGCTCAGCCTTGCACTGCCATGCTCTTTCCAGAATTCCGAAAGGCAACACCTGCACCTTTATTTTGTTCGATTCAGCCCCAGATTATGATACCAGAGCGTTCGAACTAAATGTGGTGAAGGTCCCACGTTGAACGTCTGTGTTTGAGCTCAACGCGTAGCCTTGAAAGGTGACAGGTGTAAAATTGGAAACAACACCTATTGGAGACACCAGCTGCGTCTCAACAGATAGATGTGAGATTAGCAAGCATGTTGATTTAATCTCTCCGAATATAATCCGTATTAAGCTTTGTGTTGGCCACTTAAGATAGCGAACTCATGGCGAACAATGCGTCTCTAGCAAAAGAACAGCAGGATCAGAATCTCGATTATCGCAAACTGGAGAGGTTCGATGCTTCAAAACATTTCTCGTCCAGACTCGATAAACAGATGCATCAAAAGCAGCTTTCAAACTTCGTTTGGAAGAATCGATGCGCGTGGACACATTGGGACGCGACTACTGTAGACACATGAGCGGTATGGATCATGTAAATCCCCCCTCTGATCGTCAATACGACTTCTTGTAACTTCTTATTGTTTAATTTTGTTGAAAGAGTAGTTTCAATATTGATATCGCCTAAAGCATCGAAGCACGGACGACAAACACCCTGAACGGCATCTTAGAACATGATACGCACAGTCCGTTCTCTGCAAATTCTAGGTTGCGGCTTCGCCATGCTCACAGCCAAGCGATTCCAGAGCCTTCAAAGAGTAAGAGAACTCGCGCACACAAGTTTGATCCGGGAGCCGAATATGAAGGTCATACTTCCACCACACATGATGCCAACCGGACACGAGAGAGTTGCAAATCGAGCAGCAAGGTACCATGGTAAGATTGGTTTCTTATGCATTCTTCTAAACTGTGTATCTATATCCTTTGTCCAGGTGATATGTATTCCCATGCCTGGTCGAAAGACTAGCAATCCAGTGCATGACAATCAATCACTGACTGGCCATTATGTATGCCGGCATGACTACGACTACGAAATATCGCTAAAATAATGTTTGAGTTTTACGCGCTGAAGGTTCTCCAAATTACAGTATCAACACATGGTCTGATTGGCTGCTTAAAGGTCAGCAGGTTTGCGGCACGGACTGTTGGGTGCCTCAGGCTTGTTGATGTGTGCAGCAGTAAGCGCCCTCGGGGCCGTTCCCCAGAAAAGCAGTGTTTCTTCTGAAACGATATATGTAGTCTCCTGAGATTCCTATGCTCGTAGATCGCCCCCACTTGTGAAGGTACTAGCTTGGCGCGCCCTTTTTCTTTGTCTCCGAGATGTTCAGGTTGTTCGTGGCGTGTGCCGCGTTTCCATACCAGTTCTGCCACTGAAGAGCAATGAGAGCGTTCAAACAGTTCTAAGTATGATGTTGAGGGTTTTGAGGGCAGGATACGTGTGGTGGCGTAGACAGCACTGCCTTGCACAGCCTCGCGCACTGCCAAAGTTGCGGAAAGTGAGCAGAATGAGAACAACATGCGATAAATATGAACGTGATAATCTGGGAAACATGTATGGCGTCAGACAGTGTAGCAAATATAAGGCTTCTCAAAACGACATCTATCTATGACAGTTGGGCTCTCAGTCGGCGATTTTGAGATAGGAAAATCACGGCGGCTAATGCGGCCTTCGTGAGAGAATGAAGGTCGCCACTGCTTAACAAAGTTCACTAGCGTGTTATGTGCAGTCAAAAAATCTTTATCCATTCTATAACCTCGCCACCGTTTTCCTGGTTACGTGCACTTCACCTTCGCCTTCTCAATCTAGAACTACCCTGGTCAGGTCTTCGAGCGTTGTCCTACTGACCCTTGTCCTCCTACTGATCCTAATCTTCGCATGGCACGGATCTTCGCCCCACACCGCAGTGAAGAACTGATGGCCCCTGTCATCAGCACAGCCAGAACGAAGACCAGATCACCACGTTACACCGCCAGTCTCTGACTGATGCCTGGTCGTATGCTATTGGCCACAAGTCAGTTGCGCTTAGCTCCGAGACTTACGCTCTCAGCCGATGTCTTCCAACCAGCACAACGTCAAGAAACGACACTGACAGCGCCTTGCGCTAGCAACGCAGTAAATCATTATTGAACCGTGCACCAAACACTATGATCAATGGGATACTTGGGCATCCATGCAGGTAAGCATTTAGAGCGACAACTCTGCTAGTGCAGCCTCAGCCTTGCGCCGTGCCACAACGGTCTAACGGACAACGGCGATTCTGCCTGCCTAATCCTGATAAGTGACCTTCCTAGTTTGTGAGTGCCTACATACCCGCTTCCCCACTGCAGTGTATCGAGTTCGGTCGCATACCAAGGCTTCCAAATTGTTCCATGCAGCATCGATTGGAGTAAACAGGGAGATCTCCTTCCAATCGATATTTACGAGGGTCTGTTCAAGTCTCAAAACGGAAGACAGTCTGTTGCCCTGCAAGGCTAATCCGCGGTCGATCTCATGATCACCTCGTAAAAGCGGTGAAACGGACTGGCTGTCGGCCAGTTGTCACTGATGCTGTATCACCAGCGACACTGGGCGTTCTCTAGGGCGCTGTCCGACAGTACGGCCGTGACGCCTGGCTCGAAGACGCCAAATCAGTTCAGGTACCGATGATCTGAAGGAGCTGATGCACTGTCATTGGAAGTCTATTACGCCATGTGTCAGTTCGAGAGCAGCACACTCACGGTAACGTTCGGGAGGGCACGCTCGGGCTGTAGTCGGCTTGCCGAGTCTACTGATGGTGCTCATGTGTTTCTATCAACCGGGTAATAGGGGTCTGACCGTAAATACCAGATGCCTTCGAGGTTTCTCGGTCCGTCACGAATTGTGACAGGGCGTCCCCGCTTGTATCCTTGTGACTACTAACCCTGTCGGCGCACCTACCGTGACGATCCCGAATCCTGCATTCACGTTTGTTTCTGGTCGCGTCTGAGCTTTACTTCCTGTCTTCAACTGAGCTCATCAGACCATGTTGAGTAACCCTGTTCTCCTTTGCATGACGCATGTTGTACAAGTGGCACGATTGCAGCATCTGAAATGATCGCTCGCTTGCAAGGTATCGCAAATTGCTTGATAACTTTTGTTTTTACTTGTGGACAAATCCATACAAGCTATAAAAGCACCTGTGATACTTTGTTTCCAGTCAACGCACAGAATCACCCATTCAGAGCGTGCACCCTTGGCCTTGACTTATCGCAGATTGTCTATTGCCACTCCGAGAAAGAATGTGCGTCTGGAGCCATCGCATTCAACCATGTTAGCAGAGTCAACTAAAGCAACCCTAGGACAGACGTACCAAGCTGTGCGTTCACTGGTATTGGTGCCTGGACCCACCAAGTCAAAACCGTCTCACCTGTATCTACTCAATGTACAACGAGGACACCGGAAGCTCCGAGAGATTCAGATATACCAGGTACTCGTAGGAGTGTCTTATTATACTACACCCAGCGCTGATAGTGGCAGACCAAGCACATGGACCTGTAAAGGTCAACCTGGATTCAGTAGACCCATGGTCGCCCTTCAGCTTGCGAAATCCAACAATCCTCGTCGACGACACTGGGAAACCACAGAACGCTGGTGGCACGGTATCGGTCGACACGGGAGTCCTTGTATCTGAGGGTGTGTGGAGCGACATGGCCACGGCGAGTGGAGAGAACATCAATGGAAGATGACCGGGAACTCGAAGGACCCATAGACAACGAATTTAGGCAGATTTAGGTAATATTCGGTAATTGTAGTAATACTTGATAGGACATCATATGGACAGGTGGACTATTTCTGAATGCGGGGCTGATGTATTGCGTCGCAATGGTGCAGACATGTCGAACACAAGATCACCTGCTTTTAGCAGCAAGGACAAAGTAAAGCTGCCATGAGGACAGTCTAGAATATCGCAATCGCTCCCGGAGGGCTTCCGATACCACCCTTGACGTGTAATGGCGCGCTCGTAAAGAAGAAGGCTGCGCAGAAATAGTCAGTTCCAGAACTATGAGCAGGCTCCGATACTTACTATAACGATTCAAGCTCTTGCACTTCTGACTCAGCTCCTCGAGATTCCACATTTCTCCAATTGGCATTCCCCAGTGTACCTGAATTCCTTAGCAATATGGAACAATAGCACATTCGCTAGCACTCACAAGAATCCATTCATGAAGGCACCATCCATCCGTGAACTTCGGCGGCCACGCCTCGAACGCCACCGTGTCCCCCACAAGAGCCGCAAGGTGCTTATCGTATAACCATCGAATAGTCTTCTCATTGGCTTGAACTCCAATAGCAATGCTGTTATCGCGAGTGCCGGACTTGCGGTCTGCTTCGTTTGCGTTGTCGTGCCATCTGACGTATCCGCTCCGGATCATGAGGATGTCTCCTTGCTTGAGCGTTGTCCCTTGCCACTTCAAGGTCTCATCGATCTCGTCAATAGGAATCTCGTGTCTTGATACTGATAGTGGCGCCTTCTCTCCTTTTGTCTCTTCATACCATCTGCGCGAATCTAGTCAGCTCCCTCAACTTCCCGTCATTCTATATTCCCCGTACGTACCGAACCCAATCGCACAACACGCCTCGACCCACAATCCCGCCTCTTTCACACCAGTTGTGTGTTCCATTCCTATCTGAATGCTTTGCTTCTTCGTGAGTCAGGCCATTGTAATACTTCTTGCTGGCTTGGTGGGCGAAGTGCTTCAGGCTGTCCCACTGCGAGCCTGACTGCGTATTGATGTACACTTCATCGTCCATGGCCGCCCAGTCTGTGAAGTCGGAGAAGTTGATTTTCTTCTGGTGGAACTCCTTGCGGCTGAAGCCGGGGAATTGCACGTTGTGCAGCGGCCAGTCGAGCTGTACGTGCTCACCTGTGCTGATCTCTTTGGAGGCGGCCTGGACAATAGCGGAGGTGAGAAGGTTGATGGCTGATGGGTGTTAGAATCATGTGAGGCTTCTGTGATTGGAGGTTGACGGACCTCCGACCTCATCTTTCTTGCCATCCTTGTCGTAGAACCCCCATATCGACCCCTGGGGCATGCCCTCGATCTTCGGCAGATCATCAAAGGCCGGGAATGTATATTCTGACCCAGACATTGTAATGTCTATTATCTGGATTGTATAGGTACTCGGAATGCATGTAGCGACTAGACTTCCATGATTTATAGCTATAGCTTCCCCACGCGTTCCACAAGTACCCGCTGTAACCCCGCATCTCTGTACTACATTTGTTCCTAGTGCGGAGTTGGTTGCATACTAGCGAGAGCGCGTATCCTCGTGACGTGGGGGCGACCAGTGTAAGCTGATCAATTGCTACTGAAAATAGCCGAGTCGCATTCATCGACAGCCGCGGAGCGCTTCCGATGAGAGGAGACCACCTTGGTGGCGGAATTAAACCCGGTCGGTCGTACGGCTGTGATTTCTGCTGTATACCGCAACCCCATGCTGATCTGGCATCTCGAGTAGCGCACTTGCTGCCTACAATCTGTCAGAGGAAAGAATCTGACGGGTGTGGTCGAGCGGCCCGTTGCTCCATCTGGTCCGAATATTGGCATTGCCCAATTGCATTCGCCTCGATAGTAAAATCACCACCCATTCACATCTTCTATTGTCCAGGACAGACATAAAATTTTTGAGAGCTTGATACCAACAATTCAGCAGAAGCTAGGAATCGGTATGTCAGGATTATAGACACCTATTTTCTTGACAAGAGCGAGAGCGACCCAGTGCTTGCTATGACGTCATATGTCACATGAGCCCTCCCTCCCTCCCTCCCTCCCTCCCTCAAGATCTTGTGGCTACTCGTGAAAAGCGAAGAGCAATGAGAGGTTCATTCTCAAACAGCAGCATGGTTATCTCTCATTTTTACTTCGATAGAGTCCTACACAATGATTAAAACACAAGCTTTTGTTATTCCTACTCGATATTGCAGTGTGCTCGATGAGCCTTTGGTGGTGACCAGGTGCTGTAGTTCTTCGCCAACTACTTAAAAAGCGAAACTTGGAGTAGACCGCTTATCAGTAGATGTGACTCCCGGGTAAAGCGCTTTGATCGCAGGCACGGGTATATAGGCACGTGGTGGAGTGAGAAAGTGGTGATCGATATACTAGGCAGCTATCGGAGACGATATATGAGAAAGAGCCCCGCACGTGCGCCTTGGTCAGTGCACGTGCGCTGACCAAGGCGAGCTTGCCAATGAGAGGGCTAGTCCCTCGGACACGCTTCGTCAAAGTCTAGCTAGGATCTTGTCTACATTAAGCACACTCGTTCTCATGTGCTGAGATGTAGTATGCTACAACAACTTTCCCGCGCCCTTACAGCCGCGTCTAGCGAAACTTCTTGCGCGCGTATTCAACCTATCCACTACCAACAGTATTGACTTCCCACGTATCACTCTATCGCTTCCCCGCCACAGCTTTGAAATCCTGCGCGTTTCAACCTTTCGGAGGTCTTTGGCTTTGGTACCCATACACCAGTCTCACACACGTAGTAAATCCTCCTGTGCTCTTTATCCTCTGGTTCTTCATCACCCCACTCGGCTTTCTGGCCTGGCCCGTGATATGGAATGTGCAATCTCGCCATATCAGACTTAAACATGAAGGACTCGAGAACGAGCATCTGAGCAACGGCTTTTGCGAGCGCGCCGAGAAAAAGATCGAAGGTTTCTGGGTTGGGGTGCTGCCGGAAGTCTGCCCAGCTGAAGTCGCACGTGTCGACACTCGCAATAATGCCGCGCACAGGGTCGTCTTCGGAATAATAGACCGGCGTTGGACCGGTGAAGTACCATTCTCCAGAAGGAGCGACCAAGTCAAACGTGATGTCGAGGGACTTCAAGTGTGGCCAAAACGGTGAAATCGCGTTTTCATCTGATGGCCAGAATAGCGTGGGGTCAACGTGCGCACTCAAAGTAAGAGTCGTGGTAAAATTTAATTTTGGCAGAATTCAAAGGGCGGAAGTGCATCGGCGAGAGCTTGTTGGCAAACTCAGCGCGCGCCTCACCACGCGTCTTGGGAGATGCCGCCAATTCCCACTCCGGATCATGGCTTGAATCCAGCGAGTCCTGATCTGATCCTGCGTCAGAAGCAATATCATGGTCTAGAAACCTCCAGTCCACTGCATGTCCTGAGCTCTGGCAGTGTTACCTCTAGATCTGATGCAACGCTTGGTGCAAGTCTCCGCCCGCCCCAACTTTCGATAGTGAGGTGCTGCACATTAGACAGTGTAGGTAAATTCTCGGGTTGAACAAGGCGCAGGTGCGACTCTACCCAACGAACGGATTGATCATGTTTGCAGCCACCAAACCCGATCTGCAGCTCATCCACTTTCCGAAATTCGGTCGGCGACGAAATTCCCACAATATCAATTCGTACTCCGTTCTTCACACCGCTATCTTCCCAGACTCGTAACACCTTCATAAGATCGCTTATAGTTTTCGTAAATGCCTCACCGTTGGCATAGCGGTCAAGTAGTGACTCTTTGTGTCTGTATGTGTCTTCCGAATATGTTGGCAATTCCAGTTTAAAACTGATTTAGGAAAGGTAGTTGCGGCGATTTCCTGTTACAATCGACTGAAGCGATTCCAGCTCATCGCTCTTGATGCGTAGAAATCGAAACGTAATCAATTCAACTGCTTCCTTCCAAGTGCGATTGAGGATTGCGAGACGAGGAAATTGAGATGGTAGACTTCAAGCATGGTGATAGTGGCCCAGAAACACAAGTTTGCGAAGTAGAAGTCAAGGAGGTATAAAGCAGCGAAGGACCAGGTGATCTTGCTGAGACTGGCTGGAACTGTGTGCAGGCGCACGTCACACAACGAAGAACGGCAAATAGTCCGAGGCATGGATTAGTTTACCATATATCGTGATACCCCGTAAGTAAGTTCTTACCACTTTTCGAAGCAGGTAAAACATTTAGCCATGGACAGATTGGCGTAGAACATGTCGGTATGAGCGGCTGATTGGCTGCGCAGTGTAGAATTGCAGACTTGATTGCTTGTTAAGGTCTGCATTTAAATTGCATACAAGAGCCATGCTGACGGCTAGCCTGACTTCTTTCTCAACCAGTAGCTGGACGATAGAGGAAAAGCAGGGCCGTGATAGTTCCAATTCATGTCTGTGTCCATGTCTGTGTCCATGCCTGTGTGCATGCTGACGTTACTGCGTGGTATGGCCTACGACTGAAAATCGCTCTTCCGCCCATGCAAGTATTCACATTCCTCTGTTGCCTAGTACTGATTCGTGTTAGCACTAGATCTTGCTACCGTAGTACCGGTAGTGCCCGTCTTCGCCTCATTTTCACCCCAGAATAGTTGCAGCTTGTTCGTGCCGCTGATTTTGATTCCGCTTACTTATACCGCCCCTACATTTGCAAAACTGGCCACAACGAGATGAAAACCACGTCCTCCGCCGCCGTCCACTCGCCACCCTTCTCTATGACATCCTACTACGATACCTGAAACTCTGGTTCCAGTATTCGCACGAGACAGGCATAGCTGACGAAGTTTCATCTCTTTCGCCCCGGTAATAAACATGCACTTCCTCTGTCTTCATAGTATGGGGACGAATAGTCAAATACGTAACAAAGATAAATCAAATATGCAAGATGCATTCTACCGTGCCCTGTGCCGCTCTCTCAGATCTTTGAGCTTCAAATAGGTCAGCGTTCCGTTTATCCCATTCTCTCCACACACATACAGAGAGAGAGACAGAGAGAGAGGGAGGGAGGGAGGGAGAGGATAGCGTAGCACGTACCTAGCCTACTACTCTTCCTGGGGGATCCTACAGATACCCTGTCCTCTAATCCCCCGCAAGTTCCGACGCAGTGTCGTGTCACACGCATAGATCTATCAAATCAACCGATCGACCTACTAAACCTACCAGTGAATCAAAACTAACTAACCAAAAATACCGTCATCCGCCACACCCTCAGAGATCACCACTTTTATGAGGTTATCGAAGGTTCAATCCCGTGCGCGCCCGCCCCCGGGACGAGCACACTTTCCCACTCCGATGACAAATTCTTCCGCTATCTCGACGACACCGACATCAACGCCTCGAGCTTAGCGGCGCTGGACCGGCTCGATGCATTCATACGTGAAACAGAGCCGTATGATGCACTGTTTGCGTTTTCCGAAGGGGCTGAGTTGGCCGCTTTGCTACTGGCTAGGAGGGCCAGATTGAATAATTTTTATGTTGCTGCTGCTGGGGTAGGTGTTGGACATGTAGTAGGAGGTGTTGGGGGTCCAGGTGGCGATCTGCCCCTGATCAAGTGTGCACTTTTCTTCTCGGCTGGGGTTCCAAGGGATCCAGAGATTGGTCAGTTAATGGATGCTGCAATTGACGGCGAGGTCATTGATGTGCCTACTGCCCATATTTTGGGTAAAAACGATGGCCTGTGTCCTTCTTTTGGACCAGTGTTGAGCCGCCTGTGTAATTGTCCGAGGGATAAGCCCTCTCATTGGTCAGCTAGTCTTGCCTAGTCCCTGTTGAGTACTAGCGCAGGTGCGCACGTGGCGCACGGTTCGGTTGATCGCATATATCGCGTCTCAGTATGTGCCCATAGTCAATACTACGAACCACCTTCTGCACCTCACATTATCTCCACCTGCGCTCCACCAGCGCTCAGTAATGCCTACATGAAAGAGGTATGTGTTCACGATGGAGTTCAGAAAATTCCGGGCGCGAAAGATGTAGAGGTAGTGAAATATTGCGTGTCGGTGATTAAGAAGACGACGGAGCTGGCCGCTGCTTTTGGTTGATACAGCCAGGTATTACTATCAGGCATATGTGTAACTATATACATATATATAGGTATGCGTCCGAGAGTGTGGCAATGAGGAACCAGTTTCCAAATTGCTGATCCGCAAATTTTTACTGCCTTTATCGTTCATACCTTGATCTGCTTCTTTTGCCACATAATCAACGTTCCAATAATCTGCCCAGCAGCCAAACCAGCCAGGATGCGCATCTGCACATTATAGCTATCAGAAAATTTGAGGAGAACTTGCTCGCGCACTTCGGGTGGGAAACTCGCAATATACTGTGCCGAGTCGAGCACTTCGTCCCGCTGCAGCGGAGTGAGGATTGGGGCAAGTCCTGAGCGCAGCATGCTATGCATGACAGAGTTAGCGATGGAGAGCCCGATTGCGCCTCCCATGATGCGGAATTGCGTAATGGCGCCCATTGCTACTGCGTTGTCCTGCTCTGAAACAGAGAAGGGCGTCATGAGAGTTAGGAGCGAGATGTTTGTGCCACAGCCAAACCCTGATTGAGGCTTCGTTAGACTTTGGATCATAACTTCTCATCTTACATAAATGATATAACATACCTGCAATAACCTGGTATCCGTACTGAGCCTTGCTAATAGCGGTGGCCGTAGGCAGCGACCCAAGCAGCGCAAATCCAACAATCTGCAGACAAGAAGCTCCCAAGACGAGATAAATTGGGGGAACACCCTTTTTCGCGATAACCGCGGTGATGATGGAGGAAATCGGGGCAGCACCTGTGTACGCCATGACGCGAACACCGGCTGCTGTGGGCGACAAGCCATGAACGATCTGAAACCGCTGCGGAAGCTGGAAGATACCGGCAAACCAAACAGCACCTAACGATAATGCATTTCTGAGCCGCGAATTAGCTTTCTACACATTATGAAGACGCTTCGAGAAGCACGTACATCGTCATACCGAGCCAGACTCTGCTGGTGAAGAATCGCCAGGGAAACACGGGCTCAGTGACAGAGCGATTGAGCGTGACGCGACGCTCCCAGAATACAAAGACAATCCACAGCACCGCGGACACGCAAAGGAGGGTGATGACGAAGGCACTTCCCCAGCCATAGCTCAGGCCAGCTTCTTCAAGAGCCGCGACCAGAGCCAGTGTAGCTATCATGAGCAGAGCGCCGCCGAAAAAGTCCACGCGCTCAATGTTCTGCCTGGACATGAGCATCTTGAAGGTGCGGCGGGGCACATCGGTTTTGCAATGATTGGGGAAGTTCTTGGGAATGCAGAAGATGACCACCATGAGCAATGGAATTGCCACGGGAACATTGAGCAGAAACACCCATCTCCAGGTTGTGTTCTTCGCAATGGATCCACCGACGATCGGACCGGCAATCATACTGGATGAGAAAACCAGGCTTATGAAAGAGGTGAGGGCAGCATATTTGTCCTTGGGCACGAGTTCGAGGCAGATGGCGGTAGGTACGGAGAAGCATCCGCCGCCTCCCATACCCTGAAAGGCGCGGAAGACGATGAGCTGGGTTATGTTCTGCGCGGCACCACATGCTGCTGAGAAGATGGTGAAGATTAGCAAAGCGATGCAGAAGAGAAGCTTGCGACCGAATATGTCGGACAGCTTAGCAAAAATGATGAGGAAGCTAACGTAGCCGAGCAGGTACGCGGAAACAACCCAGGCGCTGTGGTCGAGGCCGCCCAGATCGTTCGTAATGCTGATGAGGGCTGTGGTGACGACGGGTATCTCGAGATTGATCAAGAAAAGCGAGATAGCGATACTATAGAGGAAATGGCATCAGATTTAAATCTCACTAATTTGGTGTGGCAGGGCAACATGGTATGTGTGTTGGATAGACTGTGTGCTATGACTATAGAGGGCGCGGCAAGGCGTTTAGAACTTACGCGGTTATGATGAGGTAGAAGCGGATGCCTGTGAGATAATGGATCTCAGGTCGGTTGGCGTCCTCGACATCTCCTTTTGGCAAAGATATGTGGCCCACAGTAATCTTATCGTTCTCGACTCTGGTATCGACCATATTGTGGTGTATCTTTCTTCGCGGGGTAAATTGCTTGGAAGAAGGGCTTGGCTCTGCCGTGACTTTTGAATGCAAGCGTGTAGCTTCCATTCTTGTTTGCTTTGTTGTCTCTTACGCCGCAGTTGATCCTTCCAATCTCTCATATTACTGTAGTCTGCTACACTATTCCCAAGTCAGCAGCTAATCAGTTGCAAAGGTTAGTGAGCTCCGTATCCTGGAAAGCTTACTCTGTCAGCTTACATGGCAAGGTTACACGGCAAGGGCTGAAGATGACAGCGTATTGACACCTCAAGCGACAGTCTTTCCGAAGTTGGTTATTGCTCGCAGTGGATAAATCGTGCGCTTTTTCAGTGAATGCGGCTCTGATAATTTTGTAGAACGACTAGAATCTACCTCGGTTGTAGGGTTTTGTGGGTCAATCCCCTGTAGAATGCGTTATTATAATACTGTAATAGGCTTAGACGAATCTAAAAGCTGACAGGCATGTCACTTGAGGCGTGTGGGTGTCTATACCCTGCGAGCCGTACTGTTATCGTAAACATCCGCAATGATCGTAAAAAGCTAGTCCTGAACTGTCACAAGTACACTAAACGAGCTTAGGGCCTTAGTCTCACATAAAGGCACTGATTTGGCCGCTTAAAAAGGCCAATCTGTCCCCTGCTATCTTTCACCGATAATTGTGTATCTTTACAATAACAGTACGCCTCGCGGCGCAAACCACATCATTACTGTGCAGTACTCTCAACCAGGCATGGCGAATCAATCAATCACAGAGCTCCTCGACCTCAAAGGAATCTGTTATGAGCATGTTACATACTTCCACGTTTGTTGCGTGCCACTCGCAAGTGCCAGCACTCTGCAAAGGCAGTGGTCATGCGCTTACTCCTGTACATATCTTTCCGTTCTCACGTGGATGCATATATATCCTGCATGTCAGCTTGCGCTGAAGAACTCTCTGATCCGCTTATTCTCTTGTAGCGGACTGTATGCTTTTTTTCGCTAATTTATTGTCGCTCTTACTTACTTTCCATCTAGTCAAACGAGCGCAACGGTAGATAGCTGGTCTAAAGAGTTCACTAGGCAGCCTCCCCCAATACCAGGCTGCCATGACAATATTTCACAAGTTCACACTGTTAATTACTTGTAACCCAGGTAGCCTTGTGGGGTTGTCCCTCAAGTTCTCCGATGATGCCGAGTCCAAAGATGGGCTGTGGCGGGTGTTGGTGGAGTGAAAGTGCACAATGACTGAATGGCCTGCAGATAGGGTGAATATCGATGCTTTCTACAGTTCGAGTCGCAGAGAGAAGAGCTGTGTAAGACCTTCAATGCGAAACACAAATGACTTGCACTGGAGAACTGCCACTGACATATAGTGCTTTGCAGAAGTTATAGGACCCCCCTCCCCTGTCAAAAAATCCAAAAAGGAAGGAGACTCGGCATGCCAGGGTGATGTAGAGAGGGGTTGTGACGAGGTGCAGACCCTGACCCAGACCTTCACCACCACTCAGAGGCCACAGAGACCACGGACATCCTAACAACATTACTTTGCCCCTTAGTAACGTCACTGTCTTGCCAACTCTCCTTCCTTTATTACACTCTTGTTGTGTTAACATGGTAAGGGCAAGCCTGTAGACCTTTATCATCTTTCTTAGCACTTCATAGCAAGTAAGTTGATACCTATATTAATCAGCTAACTGCTAGGTCTCATATCTTGTCTTGACAAGGTGGGTTTTTTGACAGGAGGGGGGGGGGGGTCCTATAACTTTAGCGAAGCACCGATACTGCAAGAGATAGCAGGGCGCGGCGCACACTTTCTCAAGGAAGATACTGCCCATTTTTGATGCACTCTTCTTCTCTATCACGGCTGCTGAAGCCGTATCGCTGGATCCACAGCAGCGAGGTATGCTGGAGACGACTTACAGAGCTCTTGAAAATAATACGTATGCATCCACCACTCGAATTCATCATGCAGCCCTCTTGCTAACCACATTTCCGAATAGCTGGCCTTCTAATAGAAAATCTGTATGAATCCGGCACAGGCGTCTACATTGGTCTTATGTGCGATGATTACAGACTGCTTCTGTCCCAGAATCTCGAGCGGAGTCCGAAATACAGTGCCAACGGCACTTCACGCAGCATGTTGGCTAATCGAATCAGCCGGTTATTCGATCTTACCGGTCCAAGCATCAAATTGGATTCCGCTGGCTCGAACAGCCTGATGGCTCTCGACTTTGTCTGCCCAGGGCTTTGGCGTGGGGACACAAGCATGGTAAGCATACCTCCTTAAAAACAGCCTTACTGCCCGGTCTATCTTGTTTGCTTACATCTTGGTTCTATATAGGTCCTGGTTGGAGGAGCGAATACGCTCTTAGCACTCGATAGTTCCGTGCCCATGTCGCGCATGCGCTTTACGTCCTTTGACAGTAGGTGCTTCAGCTTTGATGATCGTGTCAACGGTAGTGACGCCGTCAAGAACAACGATACTATCAGAGCCGCCGTCCACTCCACAGGCTCTATTGAGGATTACTACACTCCAGGTATTGCTCAACCGAGTAGAGAAGATCTGGCAAGACTTATTTGGTCGACGTACGAGAAGGCCAGCCTTGACGTCAGTTCCATAAGATATGTCGAAGCTCATGGTAAGTATCCTTCTAGAAATTCCCTCGTTGCTATAAATAATTCACTGACTTGCCCTCAAGGTACGGGCACCCCGATCGGTGACCCGATCGAAGACGGCGCCATAGGATGTGTATTCCATGCCTACCGATCACTACATGTGAGTCCTGCAAGATAGTTCCCCACGTATATCTTTCAAAGGCAGTATTCGTACTCACAACTGCAACAGTGGCGCACTGAAGTCCAACATCGGTCATCTAGAGGGTGTCTCAGGCGTGACCGGCATCACAAAGACCGTACTAGTTTCGGACAAGGTCATAATACCGCCCATCACCAACTTTGAAAAGCTCTACCCAAAGATACGAGCTCTCTGCACGCTTTGGAAACCCAGGGAGATGTCGATGAGCATCGATCCATCTGCTTAACGGAGACAAACAGCTCTCTGTTCAGTAACCTAAAGGGTGCCTACAGAAATCCCAACTTCGATCTTTCTCGCGGAAACGGCATGCTCTGGGTTACACAATCTCGCAGCACAGCTTCTTCATGGCCCGGTGCACAGATGGTCACCGGTCTCGCCCGCGTTTTACGCTTTGAAGATCCAAACAGGCCATTCGTCACGCTCTCGCTCAAGGACGAAGTCGACAGCCTCGAGATGATAGCACAATACCTCTAAAAGATCTTTACCAAATGCGACTCGTCAATGTTCGACCAGCAGCGTCCGAGGTCGAAT
This sequence comes from Epicoccum nigrum, assembly GCA_002116315.1. Classification (NCBI taxonomy): domain Eukaryota; kingdom Fungi; phylum Ascomycota; class Dothideomycetes; order Pleosporales; family Didymellaceae; genus Epicoccum; species Epicoccum nigrum. Next base: position 198,379 of record KZ107856.1, read on the forward strand.
GTGTGCTGCGAGATGGTATGAGACATACACGTAGCCTCAGAGAATTTTCAGGACTTTGCCATTACATCCGCAACCGTACACATGCCCAGCGCGGACAACGTGCCATTAGCAAAGCTGTTCCACTTGCTCTTGGCATCGGCACACCTGGTATTGTCGACTTTCTTCGCTTCATTCCTGCTGAGTCATATGTACAACCACTTGGACCCCTGGAGGTCGAACTGGTAGTCCACTCCGTAGGCCTCAACTTCAAAGACCTCCTCACTGCGCGTGTCAAAGTCGAATACGACCGGTTAGGCGTTTAATGCTCCGGCATAGTGACAAGACTCGGTACATATTGCCCTTCGGATATCCAGCCTGGTGACCACGCCTTCACGCTCAATATTGGTTGCATGAAGACGCTCGTCCGTTACCATGCCCAAAAAAAATTCAAAATGCCTAATGACATGAGCTTCGAGTACGCAGCCGCGTTTCCTGCCATAGGCGTTACTACGTACTACGGACTGATCAATATGGCGAGGATAGAGAACAGAGAAATGGTTCTCATCCACGCAAGCGCGGGTGGAACGGGCCAGTTCTGCATCCAAATTGCGCAGGCCATCGGAGCTGAAGTCTACGCTACCGTGAGTTCCGTAGAAAAACGCAAGCTTCTCACGTCTCGTTACGGCATTTCCGACGACCATATCTTCTATAGCCGCAATCCTTAGTTCGCCGAAGCCGCAAAACGGGCTACAAACGGTCACGGTGTGGCTATACTGGTCAACTCTCTGGGTGGAGACAGGTTGGTCGCTTCATGAGGGATCATGGCGCCGTTTGGACGGTTCGTCGAGCTGGGGAAAGCGGATATTATTGCTAACAATGGGCTACCAATGCAGGCATTTGCTAAGAACGTATCCTTCATCGTCGTCAATATTGACTTCGCTGTTGATCATAAGCCCCGGCTGATCTGACGCATGATGGGCTCGCTCCTGCAGATGATGCGAGTTCACGAGCTCACGGTGCCGCATCCTCTGCAGACATATAGCTTTGCGAAGGCCGAGGATGCTTTTAGGCATATGCAGAGTGGAATTAGTGTGGGCAAAATTGTACTCACTCGTCAGCCGGATCGCCTCGAAAGGAGCAAAGAACCTCATCCTACTCAGCCGATCGGGCGCGTCCTCAGCATCAGCTCAGCAACTTGTACAAGAACTATGCAACAAGGGCGTACGAGCAGAAGCCTTCGCCTGCGACGTCACCAATGTCTTACGCCTAGTGAAGTGTTATCCTCCGTCTCACAAAACTTATCCTCCATTGTCACTCTCTCCCTCACACATAAGCTGGCCCGCACTATCTCCATCCCCGCGCTGGATATCGATGTCGCGAAGCCGCTGCATTTGTATGGCGTTGACTCGCTTGTTGCGGTCGAGTTGAGGAATTGGTTGGCCAAGAAGTTTTGAGCAAAAATTGCCATCTTCAGGCTTATGGGAGCGATGGATTTAGAGAGTGTTGGGACTATGGTTGTTTAGGCTGTTAGCTGGGAGAGAAAGTTTGGAGGAAAGCAGACAGATAGAGAATGAGTGTAGTACTACTAATATGGTCAAGAAGTCATGGGAAAAATATCACTTTGTGGGAAACATTGAATAATAATTCTGTAAGGACATAACATTACTACGGTACAAAATCATGTAAAAAAAAAAACACGGGAAGCGGTGTTAATAAACACTGCATTTGTGTAAATTAACACAGAAGAAAGCGCACTTTGGCTAAAAAAAACACTGCAAATGTGTAAATTTACCTTAAAAAGACACCGCACGTGTAAATTGACACAGAGGAAAGCGCACATTCGTGTAAATAACACCTGAGTTGTACCGCAGTGCATATAGTTCGGAGTCCAGAGGAAACAGTAGATTATTTATTTATTTTCGTTCTTCAATACGATCAAGAGCAATTTGATAAGCGAACGTCGTTGCGATGCATATCAGGGTCCAAAAGAACTTCGAGAAGGCTCACGGAAGCCTGCAGGACTGTCACCTTGATAGACGAAGAAGCACGAGGCTGCGTGTCTTTTCTTACGCGTGAGTTCAACAGTGTCTATTGTCTTAATCCTTACATAAAAGCCATCACGCTGATTTGCGGCAATGTCGTCTTAATCGTTTAGCGGTAATCCGTGTCTCATTATCTAAATAAAGTAGATGTTCTACATGTGTAAAATCCCCCAACTTTTCACAGATAACAAGAAAGGCTACGATTTTCTCCGATGCTTATGTTGTGATTCAAACGCAAGTAAGATCAGCAGTAGCCTGGTCAAAGGTGCAGCGATCAGTGTGGGTGAATGATAGCTGTAGTCGCAATGTCAACTAGGATTCTTCTCAATCGTTACATGAATTTGAGACTCACGTTGATGAAGCCGCCGTCGCTCTCGGTGAAGAATTGGTTAGGAGCAGCAATGTACATACATTCGTAGTCGGTGTTGAGTAGCCCAAGGCTGAATTTAACTGAGTTTTGTCCGTCAATTTTGGTGGGGTCAGCAACCGAGAAGGCCTTGTTGTAGCAGGCAGCTGCTTGGAATTTGGCAGGATCGGGATTTTTGGCCATCATGGCTTCGGTAGTCTGCTGGGTGAAAGCCTCGCGAGCAGCGTCGAAGTTAGAGATGTCACCGATAAGTTTGACAGTGGCGTTAACGGCCTCGGTGACCACAGCGCTGACGGCAGCGGTCCCGGCCGCGACAAGGATGGAAGCGATGACGGGCTCGCGCTTGGCGAGGCTATTGGCAGAGCCATCCCGAGCCTCAAGAGTGACGGTGGTAAGGCCGCTCTTTGCAGGAACTACAGCACCGTTGACAATAGCAGAGCAGCCGGCGATAGCAGTGATAATAGCGGTGAAGGAAGGCATGTTGAAAAGTCACAGACTTTGAGTTGAAGAACTGAAGCTTGAGGGTAGTGCAGAATGCTTGGAGAAAGACAAGAAGGCGTGAGCTGTAAGAACGAAGAAGACAAAGTAGATAGAACTGAGAATGAGAATAAGAACCGCTAGACTTCACCTTTTGTATCTTTTGCATACTCTCTTTCAAGATAGACACCACAGTCGTCTCTTCACCCATAGCATGGAGTCTATTACCCAGTCGGTCCGAGGACAAGGCAACTTTACGCATGGCACATCCCTCAAACGTTTTTACAAGCATATCTCTTGGCAAACTGGAGGTTGACTTGCATAAGTTAGGGATGAGATGACCTGTCAATGCCCGCTGGCCTAGGGCAACGCCCGTGTCACTTCTGATTTCTGCCGTGAAGTAAGCTAACGAGTCGTGACGATGTCCGTATTGAGGTACTAAAAAACTCGCGACCGCCATCCTGCCTGCTACGGCGTTTCGCAAGTTTTACAGCTGCATATTGAAGCTTACTATGTTCTCATGCGCATTGTTCTTGGAACTCTCGGGCTTGGCTAATACATTATGTAGGGCCGACTCTGGCTTCATTTGTTTATAGGGCCGACCCGCTGTTACGGACGGTTTCAACCAGGCAGCGCTGAGGTTCAACAGAGAGTGAGGTCTCGCCCGGTACTGATTGTGAGAGCTTACAGGATGCTATAAGGTGTATTACAGCATGGCGACCGCACTACTACTTACGAGTCTTCTGGCAAGTACGACCAACTTCAAGCCGGAACTCCGGTAGAAAGGAAACAGACTCTCATCGCATGCGAGGTTAATTTTTGATGCTTCCGAACTTGAGATCCTGGTGCACTTATATGTTCTGTTCATGGTAAGTACTGTGTAAGCGTGTGACAAGGCAAGCAATTCAAAGCGGGGATTTAGCGATCATTCGACCGCGTCACCCCTGCACACATCGAAAGCAGGCCCTATCTGACACAATACTTGAATAGCTTCAGGACGCTGCAAAGGTGTCACGAAGATCAAATAATTAAGATCTCATGCTTAGGATTGAAATGCTTGGTGCTCACGTTCATGGTCTCCGCATTGCACCATCGCACCCCGCACTAGCACACTAGGTACCTAGATCCACCACACTAGCACAAACTGTCGGTCAAAATGCAAACTCGCATACAGGATCTCACGATTGTATGTATACAGGCAGACTGTACTTCGCAAAGCAAGAAATGACGAACCCTCTCATCCTCGACGGTGGAATGTCGCGCGAACTAATGCGATTAAATGCGCCATTTCGACAACCAGAATGGTCTGCCCTTGCGCTTATCGAATCTCCACACCTGGTTAAACAAGTCCATCACGACTTCATCGCAGCCGGAGCAGATATCATCACAACAAACTCATACGCCCTTGTCCCCTTTCATATCGGCGAAGAGCGCTTCTGGAAACACGGTGCCGAACTCGCCGCTCTCGCGGGTCGCTTGGCACGTGAAGCAGCCGATGCTGAGACTAAAGCTACAGGGCGCAAGATTCTAGTTGCAGGCAGCTTGCCGCCGATATTTGGCTCGTATGAGCCTCAAAAATTTGACGATCGCCGCGTGCAACAGTACCTTACCGTGCTCGTTACTGCATTGGCGCCGTACGTGGATGTCTGGTTGGCCGAGACGCTGAGCTTGATAGCTGAGGCTGTAGCGGCGCGGGAGGCGACCAAGTCTACAGGAAAGCCTTTCTGGGCTGCGTTTTGCCCAGACGATGGAGGAGACGCGAGTGCGAGTATAGTACGCCTCCGCTCCGGCGAGACGGTAGAGCAGGTCGCAGAGTGGACAAACGCAAGTCACATTGATGCATTGCTGTTCAATTGTGCTCGCCCGGCCTACGTAGAAGGCGCCATCAAAATCGCAAAGGAGACGATTGAACGGAGCGCAAAGCAATCCCAATGTGTACTTGGGGTCTACGCAAATGCCTTTGCTCCTAAATCAAACGAGTCCGCAGCGAACGAGAGCATCTCTGCTGTGGACGAGGCGCTCGATCCGAAAGCATATGGTCATCATGTAGGGAAATGGGTCTCAGACGGAATCAGTATCGTTGGCGGCTGCTGTGGGGTTGGCCATGAGCATATTCGACAGTTGAAAGCAGTTTTGCCTTGAAATGCGGTGTATCAGATGCAAATAGCCGCGATGAGTTTGCATTCGACAATGCTTAGTTGCGTTGATACATCAAAGACTATTGCGCTGTATGTATAGGTTTGGGATTGTGTTCCGCGTTACACATTAGTCAGTAGCATTGCAGCAAGATGATCTCTTGACTCGAAGATATCCAAGTCACCGGACAAGCAGCGATGACAGCGCGCTCTTACACTAGTGACATACGATGGGGTCCTTCAAACACCGTCTTCCTGTGTGGGCCTTGCCTTCCGTTTGAGCCGGCCAGCCAAGCGAAGGTTGCGCAACCCCTCATGTGACGGACGACTGTCCGTCCCCGCAACATCAGCGTTCACCCTAACATCATCCTTACAGTTCCACTATTTTTCACCACAGCCACAACCTGTGCCACAGCTGCCATGTCAAGCCTAGTTTCCGGAATCTCGAAACTCGGTCTCTTCGCGGGTTCGTCTAAAGTTGACGATGAGGACAAGGGCGATGCGATCGATACTAATACAGTCGCCGGCGGCGGACACGCCTCAAGGGAATCGCATGTCACCAAGGACCGGTTGCGCGTCAGCAGAGCGCTGAGAGAGTTTCTCTACAAAGAAAATGTGCTGTCGAAAGGAGAAGCAGGTGTGGATCAAGAGCAGCCAACAACAGCATTGAGAGAGTTACTCGACAGGAGCCACATCAGTGTTCCGCCTGAGGTACTCGATCGCAATCATCCACTCCCGGAATATTTTATCAGCTCAAGTCATAACACCTATCTCATGGCTCATCAGCTCTTTGGATCATCAAATGCATCAGCATACGAGATCGCTTTACATACTGGGTCACGCTGCGTAGAGATTGACGCTTGGGTAAGATCACAATAGGGCATCGACGAGAAGTATTGGAGCTGACCCGGGCAGGACAACGATGAAAATGCTGAGGAACCAAAGGTTACGCATGGTTACACGTTGGTGTCTAACATCCCATTTCGTACTGTTTGCGAGACCATTCGCGACGTTGTTGACCGAGAAGTTGCTAACAACAAGGACGCCGCTCCCATAATGATTTCCCTTGAGAATCACTGTGGCGCCCATGGCCAAATGAGACTAGCGTGGATTATGCAGGAAGTCTTTGGGCAGCGCCTGCTCAGCAAGGCTGTGCGTGAGAAAGGGCATCTCGAGCAACAAGGTTCTGGCAGTCATGTTACATTGGCAGAATTGAGGAACAAGATTGTGGTTATCGTCGAGTACCATCTGCCCAATGAAGAAGATAGTAGCAGTGAGAACGACAGTTCTGAGGACGAGGAGGAAAGAAAAGCGCATCAGCAGTACCAGCAACAGAAGCAGGAATGTCCTCAAGGCATCGTAATCCCTGAGCTCGCCGAGCTTGGTGTTTATGCGCAATCTGTAAAGCCCGTCAACAACTCCTGGTTTGAGTCGAATCTCGAGAACGCCCCACACCATCAACTCATCAACGTCTCAGAATCAGGGCTGAAGAAGCATTTGCCAGGAAACAGTCCTAAGATCGCTCGGCATAATGCGCATCATCTTATGCGTGTCTACCCTAAAGGCACCCGCATATCGTCCAAGAATCTTCCTCCGGTACCATTTTGGGGAATAGGAGCACAAATCTGTGCTCTGAACTGGCAGACTTTCGGCGCCAGCATGCAAATAAACGAAGCTCTCTTCGCTGGGTCAGGCGGTTACGTTCTCAAGCCTGCAGCTTTGCGTGCTGGAGGTAACGGTAACATTCTCACAGGCAGACGGAAACGACTCAGTCTGCACGTTGCTGGTGCCACCGATATACCTTTGCCGTCAGATCGTGAGCATGGCGACATCAAGCCATACCTGACTTGCACACTCGTGCATCCCAACGACCTTAACAACATGCCACCTAAACGAAAGACTTCCGGCTACAAACCATCGAAATTGGCGCATCTGATGCATAAAGACAGCTCTCCTGCCACTGATCCCATATGGAATGAGGTGCTTGACTGGGAATATGACGACAGTGAAATGGTTTTTCTGCGTCTACTCATCAAGAGCGACGATAGTTTTGCGCGCAATCCTATCTTCGCCGTCGCATCTGTACGATTGATGTATATTGTCCCTGGTTGGAGTTTCATTCGTATGTTAGACCTCGGGGGGCATGAGACAGTTTGTACGCTGCTGGTAAAGTTCCAAGTTGAGGATGTTTAGGAAGGCTCGAGGTTGGTTAGCTACAGAAGTCGCTAAAGCCGTTAAGTCTGAATATTCTCTTGCTGGAGTACGGGAGGCTTGCATGACGATGTGAAAATTCGTGGACTTTTTGTATGACAATACAATACCGTGCAATGATGGTATCACATCGCGGACTAAATACAAATCCTAGTTACTCAGGTCATGAGTTGCAATTATTACTACCTTATTGAAGTCTCATGTTTGTAGATTCAGCGTCCCGTTTAAGCGCTGAGTCCGAATTGTGTCACTAAACTATTTTAGCATGGTGTTTTGACATTCATGCTTTGATGCAGAATGTATTGCGGATAAACGCTCAGTGATTGAAAAATTTAAAACTTACGTAAGCGTCTGATTTTTATCCGAGAATTTCATAGTGTGTGCACGTCACCACTAAGCACCAGACTCCGGATTCACTTTCTGCGATCAATCGGAAGCTAGTTTCTCGCAATCTAGATGAGAGTTTTGAGAGTTGCGAATATCACTAACGCGTGGCGTAACCTTGTCAAAGCAACACCATCAATTCGACCCTGTCCTGTGGCAGTGCCTAAGCCTAGATTAGCAATGGACTTGTCTATGGAAAAGACCGAGCGCGTTCGTATGTCACTGCGGGCGAGATGGACGAGTTTGGCTGACACTTGATAAAGAGAGGCTCTGTCCATCATGATACGCATGCGACGCCACCAACTTTCATACAGAAAGAGCATTGGCGGTACCAGGGCATGAGGAGGGCTGAACTTGACAGCGATCCTAACGTCTTTGATCTAAGCGAAATCAGCGAATTCACCCCAGAGCAGAAAGACATCTGGCGTCCCGCCGGTAGCATCCCCGCCGCACGCATTGAAGCAGCATGTCAGGCGTACGCTGGCGGACAACCTCTTTCTGAGCCCGTTGGGGACGCGCCCATCTTTGAGCACCGAGATTTTCCCGGACTGCAAGTTATCTCTCGTCTGCTACCCCCGGAAACTCAGGTCCTCTTCACCTCTTGTCTTATGCACCGGGACTTAGCGGATCCTACACACAAGATCAACTTGCAGGCTGACTATGATATTCGGTATCCCCCGATATCAAGCTCTGAACCATCACGCTTCGACAGCAGCTTCTTCATGCGCGATAGATCTGCCGCAGGGGACGTTTTAGTCCCCAAGAACCCCGACAAACACAAGCCTCTGAGCAATGAACAGTTCTTGTTTACCAAATTACGGTGGCTTACCCTTGGAGAACAGTACGACTGGCCGACAAGGAGTTATGCAAAACACGCGACCCCGTTTCCGGGTGATCTTTCCAAACTTGTCACGGGTCTGTTTCCTCACATTTATCCTGAGTCTGGTGTAGTGCTCATGTATGGCGCGAAAGACTTCATGCCGGTTCACCGCGATGTAAGTGAGCAGTGCCAGCGTGCGCTTGCCAGCTTTAGTGTTGGTTGCGATGGCATTTTCATCATGGCTCAAGGCGAAGATGATGGTGAAGGGGATAATGCGCCACGAACTGTCGCGATCCGGGTACGGAGCGGTGATTGCGTCCACCTCACAGGCAATGCTAGGTGGGCATGGCATGCCATGGCACGGACTATCCCATCAACGTGCCCTTCTTACCTCGCCAACTGGCCTGTGGGAACGCCTGGTTCAACACCGGCTGAAGAGAAGGCTTTCAAAAAGTGGAAGGGATACATGGGCACGAAGCGCATCAATGTTAGCTGTCGCCAGGTCTGGGATTAGGTATGGTGATGTAGAGACGTGTTGTGCTGTATGCATAGCCGTATGCTCTAGTTGATGTCACAACATCCAGGTGTTGCATTGTGGAAACTCTTTGCTGTCATATTCACACCTTTCACCAGCTTTGCAACCTGCTCACCAAGCTTTTCACTATTTGGCCACAATACTATTTATTCACGCTTTCCAATGAATCTCCTTTGCATCCATCATACTGATACACACAACCACCATGCGATCACGGATCACAACTTATCTCCGTGGCCGTGGCCTACAAGCGTACCAGATTGCGATGTGGTGCTACCCAAAGCTTTCGCCAGTAAAGGCTGAAGAGTGCGTTGAAGCCCGTCAAGTGTGCCCTACTCTATTCGTGAGTCTGGAGAGTGCTATTGCAGACCTCCCATATCAAGAGGTCGGTACACTGTATGCAGTGCTGCACAAGGCTGTGATGGCTTTGGCTATGTTCATCACTGAGAACATGGCGGACATCAGAATGGACAACGCTATCATAGAAGTTCAGCGCTGGATTCAGGTCCGTTATCCCAGCACCGCTATTGGTGGGTCGTCTTTGGAAGCATTGCGGGAATTTACTCGGATGATTGTGAGCCAGGAGGCCGCAACATGGCCTGCGTATGCAACGGCATTGATCAACCGACACGCTCCAGATCAGACACTCAAGCAGCGGCGTATGCTTATCACAGGGAACCATGTGGTAACTATGCTCGTCTGCGATATAATCTTTCAGGCGACTTTGCCGCAACTCCGCGAGCGGTACTCAACTTCAGAGATAATTGGCTTCATCCGCGCACATCGACAAGAGTACCTCTTTCTTGACGATACCCTTCCCTGGCCATCCGTTGGTATGGTCCAGTACGCCGTCAACAACACAGAGACAGAGTATAGGGCAGCCGGCGAACGAATTGGACCGTGGGAATACTGCACACCAACTGGAGCCGCTTCGGATACTGAATGCTCCATATGCATGTCCAAGATCTTTCCGGAAGGTTCTGTCCAGACTGTCGTTGTCCATAATGTCGTCGTCCAGAATGTTATCACAAAGTGTGGACATGTGTTTCATTGGGCGTGCCTGGATGGTTGGGTCAACGAATCGGGCATGAAGACGTCCAACACATGTCCGACCTGTCGAACAGTGATGTGCAGGCCCCGTCAGCGAGTGCATATTTCAATGGATAGCGCTGCTATGGGTGACTCTAGCCGTAGGGATGCTACCTCGATCTCTAACGTCCTTTCCCAAGACTAGAGCCAATTGTCGATGTGCAGCCTCCTCTTTAGGTACGTTGAAATGAGTTGCGGAATTGTAAGTTGTCTGCACGGCAGTAATCTCATGGCAATGGACCAAATCTCCACGGCTAATGGCAGCTCCAACAGTACCTCAAATGTCCCTAACACATCGCAGAATGTCTTCGACACTGTTCAGATACGGCATTTATCTAGTCCCATTCGTAGCCATTCTATATAACAATGTCCCGCATTGTAGTGCATTCAATGGTCCCGCGATTAAGCTGGATTCAGATATCATTATGGGTATGAAAATAGCGAATTATTATCTCGGGTCTCGTTTCTGTGCCTCTGTTCTATGTAATCTTTGTCTTCCTGTTTGTTTGTTATTATGATACGTAACTAAGTGGACTGCCCGGATGTTTCGATATTGAAGTGGCAGAAGCAGACATCTTCCTGTGATTTCGCGCCGTCAACACCACCGCATGACCAGACGGTTCGTCACCTGTATGATTGTTTTGTACGCCCCGGCCTAACATACAACCCCACAACTTGGTCTTATCACCCTAGCACAAACATGTAACTTGATGCTACTATGTATGCACTACTTTTCCCCCAAAGAATGCCCGTTGGCGTCTGCTACTGAGCCCTGATCCACTGAGAATTGACGGTCCCACTATGCCTCGCTCCAGCATCCGGCAGTAACTACGGTCACTCCCGCCACCATGGAAATGTCGATCAGTCGCCATTACGTAGTAGATAGGTAGTTGAAGAGCCACAACCTGACGTGCCTGCCAAGCGTCGTTCGGGATGTCCTTCCGAATTGGCGCTTGGAACAAACTCTCCAAATCCTTGTTCGCCATCGTGAGTCCGAGAACACTTCACATGTCGCTCTCGCGATCGCGAGCGATCACCGTTGGCGATGGGGCGTGACCGGTCCTGGAAGGACAGGGTTCATCCATCTATAATCATGATGCCTTGCATCGTCATTATTTCCCGTCGCCCTATCACGTCACGGCGCGGCCGCAAATTCCCATCCCTACGATCTCCCATGCTAGGTCAACAAATGCCATGATCCTAACATGTCACACCACACCGCGATGCAGCCCCCGATCTGCTTGCGCAGCATGCACCCAACGTCCCTTCTCGAACAGCCGCGCTTCTTCCCCGCAGAGCCGCAACTCCAAATCAGGCAATTGCATCCAGCCCTCAGCCTCCGTCTCCAGCTTCAACTTCCTGCGCCCAGGTCACGCATGGCAATGCATATTCGGCTCTTCATGCCCAACGAGCGCGCTCCTTCCTGAGTCACCTTTTGTGCCCGCTAATTCACCCCAGTCCCGGTGCACATCACCTGCATAAGCGTTGGAGCCTTGATCTGCTGTCTAGACCCGGTCGCACCCTGGATTTCCATGTGTCATCGACGCGCAGAGCCCACACAAAATTGGAAAACCGAAACGTGAAGCCAGCAAGTCAATGTGTTGGGCTGTCTGTCGGGATGCCTCCCGACGAGTCTGCGTCTGCAGGTTCTTGCGTCGTGTTCATTTAGGGCTGTGGGTCTTTTAGGTCCCGCAGTGCGTTCGAGATCGTCTAGCGACGGGTATGCACAGACTTGTTGCTGGAAGGGTGCTTCGTGGGCTAGGAAGAAACTTCTAGTGCGATGTGGCTTGGCAGCCATTTGCGGTGTGGTGGAGGTGCTGGACTGGATCAGTAGGGTTTTGTGGCGCTGTCTGGTGATGTTGGTGAGTTTTGCGGCGGTGAGTGTTACAGCGTATTCGGGATGTAGGGTCGATGGCGTGAGTATGTGTCAATGTTGCGCAAATGTTGCGCGTTCGGATGCTGGGATGATGTGCTGGCTTTCTGGTTGGGAGTTACTGACACAACGTAAATCACCAGTTGCATGTGAATATCAAGTTATGATCGTTGAACGAGCAGCTTTGCTGCTATGCATTACTATGTATGCAGTGCTATGAAATGTACTTTTGAGTTGCAAAACGCCTGTGGTATACCATACAGAGGAGCTCATGTAGGCTCAACTCAACCACTTTCCAAAACTCCACGCTTTCGCGTATAAACAAAAGTGAGGTAAAAGCCCTCCAGGGGCGTGCAAATGGGTATATCCTACACTGTCCACCAGAAACTCAAAGGTGAATCGCCAATCGATGTGAAAAGGAAAATTGTAATGCGGAATAAATGGGTATCATGCTTAGCTCTCAAGGCTGAAAGATGCTGATCGAGAAGTAGTAGTACTGTCAGGTTCGGGGTACTGAATCTCAGTGTTGTCCGTATAGGTAGGTGGGCTGGCAGGCACATCCTCATAGACGGGAGGTTGCTCCTCGTCCCAGGCAATACCCATACCCGAACGTTCGGTGAGGACGAGGTGGAATTGTGTGCGAAGCACGCGCGCGGCACCGGTGGGAGTGGCCTGGCTAAGCTTCTTAAGGGGCGCCCACTCCTCAGCTACCACCATCTCAATGATGAGGTTGTGCTTGACGCTCATGCCGCTCTGGCTATCCATATCGCAAAGTGGCTTAAGAGCAACGTTGCACGCGGCGTTGAATTCGACGTCAATCTCGCCACGTTCAAAGTCGGTCTTCCAGCCGGTCTTGACCTCCTCAGTAGCAATAGCACGAACGTCCTCGTGGAGGACGCCCTTGCCCTCACCGCCAACCTTGGAAACATGCTTAGCGCAGGCTGGCGCAATGAACTTTTGGGTTTCCTCGATGCGCCAGTTTAGCTTCCTCAGCCTCCACCTAGTCTGCGAGTCGGCCTTGTTCTGAACGATGCCTGATAGGCGCATCTCGATAGGGAAATCGCCAATTGGGTGGATGACCGGGGGCAGCTTAACCGAGGCGGTTAAGTTCGTAGGTGGGAAGATGCGGATTGAGTGCTTCTCGTTTCCTGGGAAGATAGCGCGCCTGATGTCAACGGCACGCTTGTAGGTAATCTTGTCACCCTTCGCGGTGGTGGCTACAGCTGACAGGTAGTAATCGAGCGTCGCAAGGCTGCCGTGGGTGGTTGCCGGTAGGTGACCAGGGAGAAGGTGGCTGAATGGGTAGGTGTGCTGTCCCTGGCGCAGCGACGCGGGGTGTGTCAAGAAGTCCCAAGTGTGGATCTCAGTGGTCTGATTGGTGCAATCGCTGCAGTGCTGAGCGACAGGCTTTTTGGTAGAGACAATGGCAAGGAGCTTCATCTCAAATCTGTCGATAGTGATGTGGGGCTCATGCACGTTGAGCAGCAGCTGGCCAGTGAAAATCGCACCCGCTGACGACTGAGGGTTGTTGTAGAATACCACTGGAGGGGACTCCACACTCATGTTCATGGATGCAGCCACATGAGGTTCGAGCTTTGGGCTGTTTTTTGGCGTTCCCTTGGGAGTACCTTTGTGTGCCTTCTTGGAGCCATCGTGGCTGTTGAATCGCACAAACGGAAGCCGAGCCATAATGAGATTCTCTTGTGACTTGTTTCTCTCTTCAACAGGTGGAGCGTATGAGTAAACCGGAGGGAAGAGTGGCTGCGGTGTAGATGATTTGTGGTTGTCGAGCTTGGGCAACGGTGAAGGCGCTACCCTGGCAAGCGATTGAAGCAGGCGGCCTGGCATGGCTCGATCGGAAAGTCTGGGGTGCAGCTGAGGGCTGGGTCGCGCTGCAGAAAGGTGGGTGACTGTCCAATGACGATATGGCTTGAATCCGGGGAAGCGAATGCGGCGAAGTGTGCTGTGGCGCAAACAATCAAGAGTTGATTTTGTGCGTGTTGAGTTGGTGTGTAAGATGTTGCGGCAGGAACATATTCTGGGGAAGGGTCAATCTCAAAGAGCATTCGTCGTCTGGGGAAGCCAGGTCTTTATAAAGAAGTCGTCAGGACTATTCTGATAATTTTACCTGAGAAAAACTCATGACTGGGTGGCCTCGCGCGCCTTTCGCATGATGCCATCGGGAACCAAGATCCAAGCTTTTGACATAAAGGACACTAGGCCAGGTGCAGCCGCCACACCCCTGCGCTGTTTACAATTTTTGGGTCATGAGGCAAACGTGCACGGCCTGCCGCTCTCTCGTGATCGCCGCTCTTTCGTGCTTGCATTGAGTTTGAACGTCAAGTTGCGAGCACGGCGCTCGCATTTGCGTGGTGCGTGGTGAGGCCGGTTGCGCTGTCAAACAAGCTGACCGCTTGCTCAGCAAGCCCAACAAACAGCAAGACCGCACGATTACGCAATCCTTGCTCCAGGGTGCTCATACAGGGCCACAGTTCCCAGTGCAACATGTGCAACATCGTGCCTGTTCGATTCGCTTGCGGCCGGCCACTAAGCGCAGTTTGCCGACGGCCGTCATTGCAGTCCACACCGTATGATGCTAACCTCATGTCTACCAAAGAACGACGCCTGGGGTACCAACCTTTCAGATTTACGGCACGATCAGCTGCCGTCTCCATTTGCGGGTTTAGCAGTTGATGCTGCAATCCATTTCGTGGACGACGGCACCCCGCATTTTGGCGTTGTGATACACTCGAAAGGGGTCGAATATTCAACATCTCCGTGGAAGTGGATGTTGATCGTAGTGCGGAGCACCTTCCTTCAGTACATCAATGGCGTTCCTCGTCACCGCTGGAATGATCTCCTGACCTGCTTCCACCGGTCCCTGATCATCAGCCCTTGCACAAGCTGTAGTTCGACTAACATTGTTGTGCAGACTCGCAGTCATGTTCCTGCATCGCGCTTCGAGACCGAATCGCCGTCGCTGAGGTGAAAATTTTACAGGGTTCGTCAACCAAGCAGAAAATCAAGACGTGTCCGTGGCTTGAGTTGGCTCCACCTGCTCCCAGACAATTTCTTTACACATTCTGGCCGGCCCGGTGCTGTTCTCCTTTGACCAGCCTTCGTGTCAGAGCAGGCTGAGGAACCCACATGTTGAGGCTCTAGATTTTACTGTACCCATCGACGACGCCTTACCCGATCGCGTAACAGGAGCAACACCGGCTTTACTCCGAATTGTACTCCGGATTAGTCACGTCCAAGCCACCACGCACGTGTTCATCACTGGAATTAATACGGACGGTGTGTTATGAACAGGACACATGTAAGGATTGCAGAAACCCTGCTTAAACTGCGTCTGCAGGGGTGCCAGACTAGAAATGTTTCGGCAGTACTGTGTACCTGGTTATTGTCCAACGCCACGGTGTGGCTAACGAAGCAGCTTCTCGAGTGGTGTTGTTTCAGCCAGGACAATTTCAAGTACAGCAAGGTAATGAGCATGTTGTGTCACGAAGAGTATCACACTCTTTTCATGGTCCTATACCTGCTTGCGGGTAGTAGCATGGTAAGATAGCAACCCACTCTCGGTTTCTCAGGGTGCAGGCACGGAAAAGCGTTATCAACAAACCACTCTCCAAAGGAGGTCCTCTACGGGGTCTAGCAAGTACCGGGAGCGTGGTGTTGAAGCTGTAGCTTTATCGAAACCCGTAAGCACATATCCCACTTGTTCTTGGGCATGAATGCGATAACAAAGGTACTTGGAGGTTGGGATCGCAATGAGGATTACAGACATGATCTGTCTATCTCGAAAGTTATGTGTGACGATAAGTAGTACAGAGACCATCTAGCTTGAAAGTTGAGTTGAGATCCAAAGTCGGCCTTAATTGATTAGGTTGAACACGAACAGTAAAGCTCGCATCCCTGCTGATTGCATACTCAGGGAACACATGTTGCTCGACGTGCTCGACGTGCTCTACATGCCCAACATACTCAACGTGAGCTAGAAAACGGCACACCTTATAGGCCCAAGTCATGAGCGTTTATCACGTGACTCATGATCGTCAAGTTGTTACTAAAAGTGCCGCATAGGAAAGCATACCTCTAGAGACGGAGCTATGTGTTGATGAAGAGCAGGCAGAAACATATGCTAGGTGCATGTGAGTGGTACAATCAGTAGTCGGGTGCAGACAGGCCGTCTAACTGGAGCTTCGGATGGAAGCCCCCTTTCCTAGTTCAAATTATTGAGTCGGTGGCCGTGCCTTAACGAGCCAATTATGAGCCGCTGGGTGACTTCTGGCAATTGCTGGCTGGCTATTTAGCACGACCCATCGTAGTTTCAGGTAGTATAATATGCATCCTTCCCAACGTTCTCTATACTTTTCGTAGAGCTAGTATACAGCACAGCTATAGTAACTGTGCGTAAGTCCCTATAGTGATAAGTGCGCGCGAAGTAGAACAAATGTGAAGGTGTTGGCTGTCATAGGTTTTCGCGCTAGGCTCCTGAGCCAGGGGAAGGGTTTCATGCCTACCGTGCCGGTGACCGGTTAGTCGATGCTGAGCTTCAAAATTAGACAGGATTTGTTTGTACGGCTCTATGGAAAGTATCGGAAATTTTGAGGTTCCTGTTGGGCATAACACCCTTACCAACCTTTCAAAGAACACCATCACAATCTGCAAAGCTACCCATTACCTTTGATTTTCGACACACAATCTACCTCTGTTCAGATACTGCCCACGTCCAGTAAGAACGATAGATGGACGAGAAAGCGTACGACCTGCCTCAGTCGGAGCTGGAGCACAGAGTTGAACACCATAGGCTGTGAGCGAAGGGAGTCCCACTACCATGGATGATTGCAAGGGCATTACGTAGATTGCTTCTGACCTTTGCTATCGTGGTGTGTTTCTTTGCTACGCTGCAGTTCTACTCGGAACGACTACCGATCATGTCATCCACGACCGAACGCGAATTCAACACTTTGAATACAGGGCTATCAATCGCACTGGGTCTCTCCATTGCAATAGGCTTTAGTGGAGTAATTTCGCATCTTCGATGGTGGATTCTCAGCCGTGATTACTACTCCGCGAGAAAAGTAAGGCGTCATTGTGAGAGATTATCTTTGGAGTTTGCTAAGTGTCTGCGAACAGATCGATCTTATTATCCAGGCAGACTCTCTGCAAGCTGTCATCGAGCTAGCTACAAAAACACGTCGGCTATATTTCCAGGGTGCTGCATTGCTGTGGCTTGTTTCAATAGTAGTAAGCAGAATATTGTGAATCTGACTGTATATCACGCCAAGGCTAACTGTTTGCAGTTGTGCCAGATTGCCCTTGCCGCTATAGGCCTTTTTTATTCGGTAAATCGAGTGGAGAACTACGCTCTGGTCATAACACCGGGGAATGTGACTATACCAAACATGTCCAGTATCCAGACGGTCAAGACAGTGCAGTCGAACTCAACTACATTTCCCGCTCAAGAATTCACAGCCAATAGGTAAGCACTTGCATTCTGTAAAGCAGCGCTCGTTCGCTAAGTCAAGTCGCAGCTATGGTATGATGTCAGTAGTATTCTCAACAGCCAGCGCGGATGCAGTGCCGAGGCCTGAAACATTATGGACTGCTGCTGATTCACTTATGTTCTGCCATGATATCATGTGCGAATACGTCTTCCGCGAGAGCTCTCCAAGACACTGGGGCAACACAACGGTAGATCCGTTAACAGCTTTTACTGCACGTCGTATCAACTCCTCTGCCATATGCAAAAGCTAGACTGTTATCGAAGGTGGACAAGGCATAGAAACCGATATCACACTGGATAGTGAAAATGGTGCTCGGATAGTCAGTATACCGGCAAGGGGTGGGATTGATCAGACAACCTTCATGACCAACACATCACGCTCATTTGGTCCAGAATGCCGGATCGTTTCTGCTTTTGAGGCTTCCGAGGTTTCATCATGGTACTATGAGTGCGAAGTCACCGTAGGCTTCGCTCCCAGAGCACCAAGTCGAAGACAGACGACCTGCGTAATCTGGCTTCTGGTGGAATCGCATTGCATGGATATGCAATATCGTCATTCGTGAACGACAAAAGCCTGCAGTACTTTTCTTACCCCGCGGAAAGCACTTTTGGAAGGCCTATGCAGGGAGACACCAGCTCCTTGCCATATGATCTTGCGCGTTTTGCTATCGGTGTTCTTGCCTTTACTGCGCAAAACAATCTGCCGATTACCGTTAATAGGATGGTCCCTCGGAGGGATTAACACTTGGAGGTAGATGATTGGGGATATGTCAGTGGTGTTCTGATCTTTCTAGCTAGCTTACAGCTCCTTCTGGAACTGGCAGCTATCATACTCACACGAAATGTGGTGGTGCCTCTAAAAGGGAGCAGCATGGTTATAACGCGGTTGCTGCAGCCTGTGGTCACACAGATCTGCTCACTACATGATAAGGAAGACGGAGATTGTTCGACTTTTGTGCGTAAAGACCGGTAGGTATACCGAAACAGGAAAATATCAACTGCGGGTCTTTATGAGCTCTTCATGGAAAAGGGAGGGAACCCGTGTGCTGAAGAAGATGATCAGCTTACATGAAAAACTCTGAATGGATGGAAACAAGAAAATTCTTGGTGTTGGTCCTAACAATATTCCGCTGCGTACTACCTTACATGATATTACAAGCTCTATTGCGTCCCGTAGCTAAATCACTAGAAGCTTTGGAGAAGGAATCTTGCAACGGAGACCGTGTTAATCAATGACGCCATTAACCTTGCAGCTTCCATTCACAACCTGGAGGCGGCAGGAAAGTCATATTATCCTGCTGCCAGCCTGGTATAATCAAGGGGGGCGGTGAAGGATATCCTTACGCAAATAGGCGACAATCAGGACGACGCTGCTGAATGATCACCGAGTAAGTTGCTATCGCACAATACCTTTTGTATTTCTTCTCATGGAAACAGACCCATTCTACCGCTGGAAGCCCAACACGAATCCCAGTGCCAACTCTAAGACGCTTACGCTCGTTGATAGCGGAGAAGACCTCCAGAACATCCCCTTTACGCCTCTCATCCAGCCTATCCGCCATGTGGATTTCATATTCGCCGTAGACTCATCGGCGGACACAATTCAGAAAGGCGGTATGAATTGGCCCAACGGTACTGCTATGGTGGCTACATACGAACGCTCCTTGGCGCAAGATAACGGTACCACCTTTCCCGCTGTACCTGATGTCAACACCTTCCTCAGCTTGGGACTGAACCCACGTCCCACAATGTTTGGTTGCGATGCAGGCAACTTGTCATCGCAGAGCACTGCTCCTCTGGTGGTGTATCTACCAAACTCGCCTTACAGCTATTACTCGAACGTCTCAACCTTCCAGATGAAGTACGAAACCGACCAGCGCAATATCTTCGTACAGAACGGATACGACGTGGCAACTATGGCGAATGGAACTATTGACTCACAATGGCCTACCCAGCATGCCAAGCGCTGTCTCGGGGCCATCACTCCGAGGCTTTGCGTGCTTTAGCGACAGCATCTCTTACTCATGGCGTGCCATGTCATTACCCTCCATTGTACATTTTGCTCAGATCCTTGACAACAGATCTTGGAGTGTAAATTCCCTGGTGTCTCTAGCAACTGGGGACTAGGTACGGAACAGCCACAGGCGAGCCTCATCCGCATCGCTGCATCGTTGTCAGACTCAGCAATGTCCTGCGTTTTGCTGAGCGGTGTCAATAGACCGAGTTGTTGCGTGTGGTGTCGCTATACGAAATCTACCGCATGATTTGGTGAAAATCATCCAACCTATCCCGATCGAGAAGTCTAATACCCCTCAAAATGTCACTTCACAAGTACTTTGACTGCCTCAATGGGTGAATGGGTACATTCCCCGCCTTCGCTGGCACTCATATAAGCTCTTCCAGTCTCTTCGATATTTGCAATAATCTTCGCTACGAGATCTAGACCGTCTCGAGATGGGAAGGATGTAACTGTACGAAATAGGTCCTGGAAATGCATTAGTTATCGCACATTGGAAACCGTTTGAGCTGTGCTGACTACAGGGTACTCACTTATTCGACAAACCCACAGCTCTTGTCGTAGCCTATGGTTACTTTCATTGTCGCCAGTTCACCGTCGAGGCTGTTGAGGTGCCAATGGCGTAAACACTGCGCCGCAACCTCATACAATTTGCGTTCTACTCACTGTTAGAACAAGCCGCATATACCCAGGTCACCGGCGAGTAAAGCGTCTACACATGACATACAGACTAGTCGCACCCACCGACCCATCGAACTATTTTCCACGCTATACGTGCGGATACACCTGCGGGTACTCGTTTGTACCCGACGCACATCTTGCGGAGCTTATGAGGCTCCACTGCAAGATTACGTTAATCGTTAGCGCAAGAAGAATGTGTAAAAGATTTTTAGATGGGGGCTATACAGTGATTGCCTGACGGACAGGCAGGTAGGTTTAGCGAAATCAGCAGTACCGTCCGTGTCATCTGTTTGCACTGGTCGAGGAGCCTCTCAAGCAGCTTCTCGAACCAAACAGCTTTACAAGCAAACCTGATGGATGGTCCAGGAACTGATACCATCTTAAAATGTACACTGATCACAAAACATGGCATTGGTAAACATTCGGCAGATGCAACAATTCATTTGATCGCGCTATCTACCCGGTGGAACACCGCTCTTTCCCGTCATGACCCGCACACTCAATAGAGAGCGTATCGTTGTCCTGATCGTGATAGTGCGAGACCCATCTATTGTGACATCGGTGTGCAGCCGTCAATCAAGACGTCGCATTTACTCCTCGTCGTCCTCAGCCTCGTCGTTGACGACGTTGAAGAAGCGGAGCTCGTAAACACCCTTGGAGGTGGAGACGACACGGAGCCAGTCACGGAGCTGCTGCTTCTTGAGGAACTTCTTGGTGCTGCACATATCATTAGCATTGACCTTTTCCACATCTTCTTCTCGGCGCAAACGCGACCCAGGTCAAACGTACAGGTACTTCAGGTAGCGGCCGGAGAACTCCTGGTGAGCAATGACCTCGATCTTGCCATCGCCCTGCTGGGAGATCTGGATGACCTCGCCGAGGTTACCGGTGCGGCCCTCGACCTTGATGCGGTCGTGGAGGAACTTCTCGAAAGCCTGGATGTCGAAGATCTTATCGTTGACGGGCTGGCTGCAGTTGATGACGAACTTCTTCGTCACCTTCTGGGCCTTCTTGCCGGATGCCTTCTACATTGTTTATCAGCCTACTGTTCTGCACATCGTGGTGATGCGTGTGATGCTTGCGCGCAATCACAGACAGCAAAGCGGTGGACGTACGGTGGTGGGTGCCATTTTTGATGTGTGGGAGAGCGCAAAGAAGTGGTTATCCTGCGTTGAGCGTGTGTGGTGTTGAGCGAGAAGAGAATCTCGTTAATTTTGCGATCGTGGGGGCGCTAGCGATAATGCCAAGATTTTGCAGCCCCACTCGGTGTTGGTGTTCATTGGACGTCTGCATCTGCATCAACATCACAGTCCAGCAATCACGGCCTTGTTCACAACGTCTGGTTGCTTCCACTGGCGCATCTTGTCACTACAGCTACTTATGGTCTCGTTGATTCAGTACATATGATCTCTACGGAGTTACTGTACCGTTTGGAGCCATCACTAACACTACATTGCTTGTCCCTTCTCGGCTTTGCATCCACGGTCCGATCACCGCAGAGATCACGCCTACAACAAGGGTCAGAACCACCACTCCTGCATACGCTTTGCGCCTGTATCGTTTAGCACACGCTTGCATTCGACGTCTCAATTTGGCATCCTCCAGAATGTCAACAAGCAGCAGAAGTCGTTTACCCCAGTATTGGTACTGCTTGCTGTCGAGGCTTAATCCTGAATAGTTTGACATGTCCATCTTGAGGTCGTCAAGGTTGAAACCCATATTGGACGCGATCGATGAATTTCTGGAGTCTTCCCAAGCGAATAAGATGTATCGCAATGTATAGAGTGTTTCAAGCACGACTTGTGGCGCCAATACGATCCTGTATCTTGATGAGATGAATATCGCATGGAGGAAAGTCACTAACCTGTCATCAGCGACTGCTAGCGAACGCAGAGAAGATAGATGACCTATCAAGAAACCTGGATGGAAAAAAACATAAACGCCAGACTCAGCCGAATCGTACTCCAAGTGCTGCCGGAAATCGTCCGTTTTGATGATGCGTAGATTATATTGTTCGAGATTCGCGGCAGAGACATTTTGGCAAACTGTGCGTCTCTCCTGCCTTGACAACGGCTCGCCAACAGGAAGCGCTGAAGCGACGACGTCACTTGCTGCTTGGTGCTCTGCCCAGGTTTCCGGTCCATCGACGGGATTCCTGTCAAGGCACACGTTGTTCTCTGCAAAGGGGATCATAGACAAGACGCTCAGAGCGAGATCGAAGGCCTGATTCTTGTTTGCGTCGGTCATATCCATGATGCCGTGATTCCCAAAGTGCTCTGCAATAAGCTGCTTCCGTGGGTATTGCGGATGGTGCTGAATAAAGGCCGCGATTTTGAGCAAAGCAACATGGTTCTCTAGAACCGGCGGAGACTTGCAACGATCCTCTGGTGTATACTGGTATGTTATCTCCCGGTAGAAGAGTCGAAAAGGTTCCAAGTGAGGCTGCATCGACCAAGGGCACCGAGGGCATTTGGCATTGGAAGACACACCAGTGTTGACGCACTGTGGGCAATTTTTCCAACCCCAAAGACTCCTACACAAGGTTTCTAGGGTGTCCTGTGGGAACGTCCGCAACGGGAAGTATTTGGTGAGAGGAATCCCAAACTGCGACATTTTGAGAGTCCTCACGCTTGTAAAGCTTGTGTACGGCGTTTAGTATGAGTACAACTCTTCGCCATCAGCCAACAGCGACCGCATACTAGTTCATCTGAAAAACGCCTGACACGTCGATGTTCAGGTATGGCTTACAGCAGTCATGGATCAGCATTGTGGCGGCCAATCACGCACACGATCATCCCGCATTCAGCCTTACCTCTCAGAGTCCAAAACAAGGCGACCATACAGAGAGACCGAGGGTTTCGCAAACATGCCACCGGAAATCTGCCTTTTTTTCCAGTGCCGTGCCCCTCGAACCATACTCAGCCTGCACACGTCGCCCCAGCTAAAACTCACCATTTGGGAAGCGTAAATCGTGATAGCTTCAAACCAACTTATTGCCTCTATCATCCTCGCGTATATGATTTTCGTAGGTCTGTACAACATCCCTCCGGCGTAGCCTGCCAGGCTGTCACAATGCAGGCGCAACAGGGTGCGACTGCGG
Organism: Epicoccum nigrum; assembly: GCA_002116315.1. Classification (NCBI taxonomy): domain Eukaryota; kingdom Fungi; phylum Ascomycota; class Dothideomycetes; order Pleosporales; family Didymellaceae; genus Epicoccum; species Epicoccum nigrum. The sequence goes on from KZ107856.1 coordinate 221,598, forward strand.
CCCATGACGAAGAAAGTGGAAAACCACTCCCGGATAGACGTTCCTTTGTCGATTCAGCTTACAGATCTTTGTCTAGTCTTTCTGTGAATTTGACAGGATCAACTTGGGGTACAACCGGTAGGAAACCGACGGTGTCCCCAACGATCGGACTGAACCTTCTCCACTTCGATTTAGATCCCAGACCTGATGAGCTCGATCACTACAACGACATCAGACCACGTCTTCGAGCCCGAGTTGCTAAGATCGCCAAAGAAAGACACGCAAAATCATGTGGAATACAAGCCATGATGTTTGGCGAGGTAGAAGCGGAAGCGAAACTCCATGTTGTTGTCTTCTGCGCCCCACTCATGGAAAGCGCCTTCAACGAGATGTTCGCGTCGTCGCCTGTCCACGGACTTCTTGAGCTACCTTGTCCAGGTCGTTCTTTGGGGTTCCTCGTGATCCCTGAGTCACCGTCGCCTGTAGCTGCATACGTAGACATCGATGTCTGTTGTCAGACTGGCTACGCACCCAAACATCGTACATACTGTGGCGCTCCGGCGATCTTCAGAGCCGGTCACAAAACCAACGGCTACTGTGATACCTTTCGACAAGGCACCATTGGCGGGATTGTTCAAGTGTCCTATTCGAATGGTAAGACTCGGTTGTACGGTATGACTGCTGGTCACGTACCAATCGATCTACAAGGTGAAGCTCAGCTTCGCTCTGCTGAGCAGAATGACGCGATGCAATCAGACTCGGCACTCAATATCCTGGAATGGATATCCGATGACAATGTGCTTGGTACCCTTGTAAAAACGCCAGAGCTACCGGAGATAATCGCTGGGCACGCAGAAGTCACTCACGATTGGGCCCTAATTGACATTACTAATCCGCAACCAAATCGGGCGATTCCTGTGACGAGCGCGAAAGGCATAGGGACTGCGAGAGGGCATCCAATCCTGTTAGCTGCCACCCCAAATACGCACGCACTTGTCCCCGATACCGTGGTGTTACTTGGTGGCACCGCTGGCTCACGTCATGGAGAATTTTCGAAGCTTCCCGCCGAGATCTGGTCGGAAGAAGGTGGATGCTTTGCGGATGTCTACGTACTGAAAACGGTTGATGGAAAGGGTATGCTTACTTCTGCTGACTGAATCATCCACAGACTGACGAGGAACAGTGTCTCCAGGTGACTCCGGAGCGTGGGTCGTTCACGTTGCTAACTCAGAACTGTATGGACATGTCATTGCCACTAACGCCCTTGACCAAGTTTATGTGGTTCCAGTGCTCGACACTTTTGAGAACATTAGAGCGTGTCTTGGCGCTGCTGCTGTTAATTTACCCAATGTTGAGGGACTTACAAAAGCTAGTAGCTCTAGCATATCGAGCCAATCAAGATTGAAGAGCCACGACACACACCAAAGAAACATAAACTTGACACGGCCGACAATCAAAGCATCTAAGGGGCGCAGAACCAAGCCGAGGAAACTTTCTCAGCGGCTCAAAACCAGCAAGCGATGGGACCCGATCTTCCAAGCTGATCGAGCGTTCTTCGATCAGCCTTTTGTTGAATCGCTGATGCAACAAGGAATCAAGTTAGACACCTTGGCTGCTCTACTCGGCGAGCCATCACCAGAAATCTCCCGCCACGAAATCGAAAGTGTGGGAGCTTACTTCCGAATCTCACAAGATAAACCATTCCGGCCACAAGCTCGTGCATGGTTGAGTTACGAGCCAACAATGAACACACGCCACGCTGAGCGAGTGACGGCCAAAGAACTTTCATTGAAGCTATCGACCTCTTTTGCGAGTCATCGCCAACATCAAAATCAACGCAAAGCAATGTACGTTCAGAGCTTAAGCCAAATGCGCCAAGCTAACTTGGCAATGACCAGAACATTGATCAACCCGGACAGCGCCTACCTACTAGCCCTAATCGAAACTGTTGGTTGGCATCATGTGCGAGCCTTACGCAATGTTCTGGTTCAGTACGTCATGTCGAAGACAAACATTGATATCTATGTAATGAATGTATGTCACACCTAAGCAGCCTCAGATGGACTTAGCTAACTGGGATAAAGACCGGCTTTGCTACCTTCCAACTGGAATTCCACCTCCCATACTTGACCTTAACATCAACAGGAGATTTACCTTCTTTTCCCACCGTCGCACTGATATCTTCCGGTCTACGAGAAGCTCAGATATCATTGAGTGTAGTTGGAGTCAGTGACACTATATGGACATCCTATTGTTTGGTGCATGTTTCCGATGACGAGATTGACCTCATAGCAGATGAAGACAGCTCAGACAGCGGATATGACGATGGTGATTCTGTATTTTACAATCACAACAATCACAGCGAAAGTGTGTCTGACGTCCCAACGCCTGACGACAGGTATAAGGATCCCAGGAAATACTGGCTAGAAGTTGTCACCATTCGTATGCAGATTATCGCGGGAGAGTGGAGGTGGCTCGTACGCAGCACGGAATGTACACTTCAAAACGTAAAACCTTGAAAGAAGCTCTAAGCCTTGACAAGAGATAACATGAGATCAGATTCCCCCTCTGGGCCGATCCCCAAAAGACTTGGAACAAATCAGCGACCTCTTATGTTTGTTAGATAAGCTCCTGACAAACTTGACCTCTACGACACAAGCATTCTCTCGATTCATGGACACCGATGGTGTTATCGCCTATCTCAAAGATTTAAACGACACCAAGACTCGCTCCACGATGGAGCGACTCAAAGAAATGTTTGATAGGCTCTTAAGCTTGGAAGAGAGTTTGCATGGCATGAAAAAGACGTGTGAGATGAAGTTCAAGATAGTAGGTCGTGTCCTGAAACGCCGAAAATCGTGCTACTCACGCCCATAGGTTGATAGCACGCTCATACACGCGAACAATCGGGCAAGGTTGTATGTCGACCGCGAATTGAATGACCTCCGCCTCGAAATGACAAAATTGAATCGTACGAGCACATCCGCCGCGGTGGAAACGTCCCGACTCACCCGCACGAATGTGCACGTTTTTCTGGTGTGTATGCGACTATGAGCGAGCGATCGATTAAGCGCTGACTAACTGCAGATTGTCACGCCGTTTGTTCTAACTTTACAGTACTTCAGTGGAGAAAACGAAATCTTCAGCTTCGATCGCTCGCCGAGCACTTTCTCGTATAGTGTTATGATTCTCCTTTGTCTACTTCTTGCTCTTACTTACGGGGTGGGATTGATAGACAATTTTTGGGGTGCAACCCGGCGTAGATTGAGCTCTGAGAAACCGAGGGAGTCTGAGAAGTACGTCAACGTTTAATGTTCAATACATGTTCGAAATTGTCGTTTAGGACATATGTCAATGCCATTGTAGAATAACTGTCTACCCCTCAAAGAGAGCCAACAAACCTACAAGAAGGACCAAAGCGCAATTTATTATAATTTCTGGTGTTTGACAGCAACACCGATGCATAAGAGAAACAACTAGGGACAGAGACAGGTATTGTTGCAAACTTGCTTCGACGTGCGCAGGCTACGACTGCAATGAATCACATATAACGAAAGAGGTCTAAATTATTCTCTAGGCCCCCCTCGCGATCCCCAATGACACAAACACAAGTGGACTTTAAAAGCAAACATCAATCCATCACAAATCACGACTAGATTCATGACTTCAACATTATTGATTCGATTATGATACAAGCTATTGTGCTGCGATCAAAGCGCATTACACTCAATCAAGGATAGTCGTATCCATCGTAGCGCAACGCTTATTTGTCGCCAGTGTTGTGAATCGCGTTAGGAAGAGCGCGTTCAACAGACTCGGGAACGATCTCCTGGATCTTCTTGGGAACAATAGAGTCTTCGCCATCGTTCAAGGCGTGGGTCTTGGAGGTGGACTGGTCGGCCTTGCCGCCGGTGGGGTGGACCTAGAGAAGTTATCAGCCTTCGAACATCAATCAGATTGACAGGAATTGAGCATACAGAGTCGGGAAGAGCCTCCTCAAGAGCAGACGGAGCCGCGTCCTGGACCTTGTTGGGAACAGCAGACTCGCCGGTGGCGTGGGACTTGCCCTGTCCGTACTCGTTTGTCGACGACATTCTAATTGTGTTTCTGAAAACCGGTGTTACACGGACAATAGGTCGTGTGAAAGTGCGGAGCTTGAGTGCGGCGGAAGACATGGTAGTGGATGAATTAATGGATCTTATAGACAACTACGAGGCGGTACTGTTTATGTACGCTGCCGCAGGTGTGAGCGCGTCATTGTCCTGCATACAAAGTGTATACCGTCATTACAGCGCCATGCGAGCCCCTACCAAGCTACTGTGGCGGCGAATCATCCTAGCGCCTGAGATGGCTGTCTGGCGGAGATGTGACGCGGGAGTAGTCCAAGCAGCTGTCAGCCCGCAATCATGCGGTCATTGGATAAGCATAGGTTCCTGGCGCGGAGCCCCGCGGGAGGATCATGAGGGCAAGGCGAGCTATTGAGCAATTATCAGCGCAATGGATGTCGACATTTGCTACGGAACGAGTTTAACGTGGCTTGACTGTGGAGTCGATGTTATCGTCGGAGAGATGGGTGGTTGTCGGAGTCGGGGTCGGGCGGTTTGGGGTCCGGGGGCCGATCATGCAGGAATCAGAACATCTGTCGATTCCTTGCAACCAGATAAAGATACGGACTGACGATTCTAGGCTGCAGGAATTGACTCTCGGACGATACACGCTCGAATAGTATTTTCATCTGATCAAAACCAATACGGTGATGCCCAGAGCGTTGCATTCATTCTCGACCTCATTTCGTCCACCATCTCACATCCAGTTGGATCACCATGCCTCCTCTGAGAGCTGTAATACCTTGAGGACTTTGAAAAGTAAGATCTAAGGATTTTTACCAAGCTTTTCATATGCATGGTAGCGTATAAATTACTAAATGATATCAACGCATAAATGCTGAGGCCCGTCTCGACTACAGCATGCCCACTAGAATTTTCAATCTCACAAGGGCCACTTTACTCTCGTCTTTGTTGAAAGTAGTCAACTGTAGTCAGTAGATGCTTATCAGATTGGCGAGTTATTATCAGATCCGAGCCTCGAGGGAGCCGAGGTGTTAACTAGTTCAGCCAGCCTTGTCGTCACATTAGCCGCGACCTTCGGCGTTGCCTCAGCCTCGCGTGAATTGAGCTGAGCCTTCCCAGCAATGCCTCAGCCTCGTTGGCACGTAGAAACATGGCGTCCGTTCCAGTGTGTGCTGTTGCACACACACATACATATCTTGTCGTCCATACTGATGTGTATGCATTCCAAGTCGATCTCCTATAGAAGTACTACTCACAAGTAGAAAGCTCTCGAGCATGACCTCCACGGCCGCCATACCCTCCGATTACCTACAAATAAAACTCGCTATCGCCTTGGGCGTCCCCGATTCTGTGACTATCGAACCGTACTTCGCGTACATTGTCAACAGTGCAGGAGGAATAAATGTCGAAGATTACTTGGAGTTATTTATCTTTGTGCTTGAGCACTTTGAGTCACAGCAAGGACGCACCATAAAAAGTTTGATAGACCATCTTATCCGTGATGGATTCCGCGACATGTTTCCGGACCCAAATGTTGGGATACCCCGAAATGAGCAAGTTGAGGATACAGTCATGTGCATCATCGGAACGTGGGCTACGATGCTGAGCTCGTTCCAACGTATCTGTCGGGTTCGCAAAGTCACAGCAGCATACACCATCTTCTCAAGAATTGTGCAATCGCCTAAGAGCCCATATGATGAGAATGTAACCGGTCTCATTAGCGGCAGCGAACTGCTTCCTGGTGGGAAATGGGACTACAGAAGCGATACTGTCGGCGGGTTGACAACGACGACCATGCTGCCCTCCAACACAAACAGCGCGGTCACTACGTCTTCGTTGCAGAATCTCCCGATACAGTCAATTGGTCATTCGTCTCCATCTCCCAATGGTAAGCTACTACACTGCGGTCTATCTTCTCGATCGTGAAAACTGACTTGCATGCGAGGAACGTTATCATATCAGCTCTTGGAAGATCTAGATGCATCTGAAGCCCTTTCCATCGAAACTACCAAGCTGAATTCGTGCAAACTAGGCCTTCTCAGCGCCGTCGATATTGCCTGGACATCAAATGTTTCTCGGCATATGCTATTGACCAAGAAAGGTGGACGCCACGTACTAGAGCTTTTTTCGTTGCCGTGCGCATTAGACATCCTTGTCTCAAGTCCTATCGGGCTCTCCGAAGAACTCAAAACAGAGATACGAGAGTCATACGCCATGTTGTTCAACGCATGGACTGAACCACCATTGCATGCAAGACTGGGTTCTGCGTTGGGAGTTCGGGCGGTTTGTTGGTGCTGGTACTGCGCCGCTCATCGCTACCGTCAACGTTGCATCTTGAATTGCCGTGGTGCTGGAACACGACGCTGGAGGAAAACTCGCTCAGTGCCTCGGAACAGTGAGTTCGATCCAATGCTAGAGGAGTTGATGTCAGGTAGGTCAATGAGCGACTGGATGCCGAATGATTTCCCGCACCTCTGGATGCGTATTGTTCGACTGGAGCATCATATGCAGGCATCAAGGCCTTGGAGTATCTGGGTTTTGTTCCGTGACAGGAGGGATACTATGCAATTCTGGACATTTCTGTAAGTTTTCGATTTGTTGATTGACACTCGGTCTAATTCACGCTAGGTTTGCTACACTTGTCGTGCTGTTGACCATTGTGCAAGTTATTTTGGGTATAGCGCAAGTAGTAGGTTCGTTCAAGTGAAAACAGCCTTCATAAGCATTCGGTGCGGCATTGTGTCTATGTGCCTGCGTATAGTAGACCTATCAGCTACACGATAGTATAGTTTGCGCGAAGGTCGTCAGGTACTTGAAATGCACCATAGAATGCAATGCGGCCTTGCCTCAAGTGCCGCTCCATTGTGGCATTTTGAGGCATGTTGAAGGTTTGCGCGAACATGCTTCTTTGCACAAAGCTCTGCATACCAACAACACCAGGTCCTGTGCTTCCATCCTCTCTTTTTCCATTTTCTGCATATAGTGCAATACCACTGTAACCTTCGGGAGGGTCAAAGTCAGGGCTTAGACGGTACAATACAGCTCGCGAAACCATCTTCCTCCAGGTCAGCTCATCATTGTCTCTGAGAGATGTTGAACCGGCTGCAGCGATCTGATTCAGAAAGATACCCTCGCCAACAATCATAGCCTCTGATTGGAGATTGCACTTGATGCATTTGACATCCCGGTGTGCCTCTGTCGTTCCAAGAATTTTCAGAAATGAGTTCTGCGTGCGAAGAGATGACCACGCGTCCTTGGATAACCACCCTAAACCTTGGACTGGGGACGTGACCCCCTCAATGGCTGTTGGGTTTGTGGACCTTATCAGTGTGATGTCATGATTGAAACCATTAGGATAGATCTCCGCATTCTTGTCATACGATTTTGCGATACGTCCAATCTGTGGTGTGTTAGCATATACACGATCGATGACAGTCAGGGTGTCCAAATTCTTTTACCTTTGCGCCCCTTGCCCATATATCAGCATGGTCATTCCAGTCGTCTTGTAGTCTCTTCAAGGGATTCCAGTTGGTGCCTAGGAAAGACTTGCCAAGAATTGCTGCTGTGATAACGTGGGACGACATCAGCAACAACGGTTCTCCTTGTCGACTGACAACTTTCATCCCAACCCTGCCAGAGAACTTTTCTCTGGTTGAGGAACCTGCGCGAGCTTCAATCAGATCATTGATCTGAAGCGGTTGAGCAGACCGAGATGGGCGGAAGAAGCTAGACAGTGGTGAAAGAGGCGATCGTGACCTCGAGGTTTGCACTTGACTAGGTGTCATAGTTTTCTCAAGTGATTTTTCAACGTAGCAGACCCTCAAACCACCGAATTTGTGCGGTAGGTGTGATGATGCCCATGCGGTGTCAAATGTGGCTGGAACTAGGACTTGTAGCAGACCGTTGATTAGTAGGTAGAAACCTATGCTTCCCTCGAACGTGAGCAAAATATCCTGGATGACTTCCATAGAGAGCTCTGCTCTGCAGTCGATAGGAAGAAAGGGTCTGGGATCTGGAGGTGGGTGAACAGCCCCTACCGGAGGCCATCGATATTGTACCGGTAGCACAACGGGGACATTGGCAATTGTCAGCGGTATGTTGCTCATCACGCCATTATCTGATGACGCATAAGTCCAGCAACCACGGCTATGTTGATTCGTGCCAGTCGTGGCGTGATACTCAATATCCCATTTACAGGATTCCGGAAGGGTTTCGCGAAAGGATTCCCAGCTTTCTGACGATACCGCATCGCTCTCACTGAGCCAATGTCTTGTTTCGGCATCAGGACTGCCTGCATCTGTCATAGACAGACAACGACATCGAGATTGGCCGGTCTCGGTGCTGATTTCCTCGAATGGGCTCAGTGTGACACCTTCCATATGCTCGGGATCGTAGGAACTTGGCGAACAGTCGTCAGTACTAGCTGCTTGCTCCAACTGCGAAACTAGCGGCTCGGCAGAAAGTGAACCTGTAGTCCTTGATTGTTTCGAAGCTATATGTCGCTCGTGTGGGGATTCAGCCCTTCGTTTTTTCGGTGTGCTATCAGGCAGCAGACCTGACTGGATCACGATATCTTGCGATGCTCCAGTGGATTTTGGACTGACCGGTCGATAGCAATGACTATGACGCCATTTCCACTCTTCATATGCAGCATCAGCTCTCTTTCTCTGTTCTCGCAGCCTATCAATCATATTACTTGCAATTCTCATGTAATCAGCGTTGTTCACTGGTGGGGCCAAGGGATCTTGGTCCATATCGGGAATGGGTCGTCTCCAGGCTTCATTACAGCCCACGCAACGCTCTATAGAAGGCTCTCGATCAGAGCGGTCTTGAGGAATTTGCGTCGCCTCCGGTTGAGCATTGAGTGTTGATGATAGTGCTGGCACGTCTGTTCCCGAGAATCGGGACAACCTCTCCGTTTCCCACGGTACAACTGATGATATAGAAGGTAGTAGAAGAGGTGGAGACGATGAGCCATCGCTAGGCTTTAGTGAAGGCAGCAAATTCTCAGGTACGTAATTATCAGCGAATTTTACGTTGTAACGTTGGTGTCGAGTGTCGAAGTTGTTTTGCTGCGTAAAGGACTGCTCTGGCAAAGACGAAGGACCAGTAATGTTCGCTCTTGGTTCAATATTACCCCCTGTAAAGAAGTGTTCTGAGACACCGAATAGTCGAAAGTAATCCCTCGATGGTGGCTCAATATGATCCTCAGAGACACTAGGTTCCTTGTTTACCCGTAAGGTGGGTTCCTGGTATACTCGTGCAGCAGGATCCCTCGGTCGCGGCTCAATGCGATCCTTGGAGACACTGGGTTCCTCTTCCGGCATCTTGAAGAAGTACCGTCTTACTGCAAACAGTGGATGTTTGCAGGAGCGACAAGGCTGAGAATGAGAACCGTAGACGATACAGCTATCGAGAAAAAGCAGACAGACCGAAAGCGCTGTCGTAGCTCGTACCCAGATCTACAATTAATACAAAAGAGAGGATTTTATTGAGATCCGTGATACTGAGAGGTGTCTGGAGTACGCATGAGTTGGAGCGCGTCGGCCGCATGCGCCACGATGCGCAGCGGGGCTGAATCGCGGGATGCTGGCGGCTAGATGCCTGTTCGAACTGTGGGCGTCCAATCTTACGCCAGAACAATGCCGAAGCTCTCTTATTGGAGTGATTTACCCAGGTATCAAGCCAAAGTTGCTTGACGGCTTGGCTAATCATTCACCAATAACCTGTAAGCTACAATCTTCTTGACCTGGAGACGATAATCAGCGACACTTGTCAAGCTACGAGCATGGCTATTACATCTCAGTGTGTCGAGGTGACTGACGGTCAGATTCAAGCAAGCACAGTGGAAGCGTTCATCATTCCCAAAGTAAAACTCGTCTCGTCTCCGTTGAGGAAGTACCACTCTATGCGGCACTTGCACATCAGATCGACTCCTCATCGTGAGAACTCACGATCACTCGTCCGTCAACCAATCCCCTAAGAACCGATTAAACAGGCACAGAAGGGAGAGGTACACAAGGAAATTTGGTGCAAGATGCATGCAATCGTTTAGCTTCTACCTATGTAAGTTGCCGGCCCACGCCTAGCCGTCAGTCGCACTTTCCGCAAGACGCAAGCCTACAGGTCGAAGTTCATACCATAGTCCGTGGAGGCTTCGCCTCAAGCGCCATAGTGTATCAACGAATGACTAGAGTCTTTACCACGGAGGTGTCGATATCGTGTAGTTCAATCGGGAATTTGCAAGCGTCTTTGAAGATGCAACTCTTGGTACCCTTGGGTACCTTTTCCCTGCTTGGAGGTGCCGGGCAGCGGTGACCAAAGATGCACTTGATATCTTGACACAAACTGCCTGATATGCAGGGTGCCATGCGTGCAACAAGACGTAGAGTCGCAATGTCGCCGCGCCTCGCATTGTAGTCGTGCCTGTGGGCGCAATTGACTCCATATGGGCATTCTTGCCTCAGGTAGTGAACATTGCACAGCTTGAGCTTCTTGATGCGGTCGACTTCGGCCTTATCGTAGTCTTTGCAGGGAGGATCAATGCGCTGGCCAGCTCGATTGCGTGCGATGACCTCGTTGCGATCAGCTGGCTCATACTTTGGTACAGCAGAGACTGGTGGAGGTGGCGCAACCGCCTTTGCGGCCCAGCTGGTGATGGCCGGAGCAGCCTTGGTCGCAATGAATCCGTCAGACGCTATCGTAGACGTGGAAGGCGTTCGCGGTAAGCGTACAGCGTTGGCCGTAATCGGGATGGGGCTATCCATCACCGGTGGCGGAGGTGCGGGAAGACGGCTTGGTAGTCCAGTGGAAATATCGTAAGTCTTCTGTAGTGGAGTCGCCACGCCGGAGACATGACGAAGCCGGCCAGGAACAAATGTATTGCCGGGATCAGCGACAAGTTTGGAGTCTCGAAAGATGTTTGAAAATCGCCTGGTGTTGTATGGGAGGCCCAACAGTTCCTTCTCGAAAGGTACACCTTCGAGCAAGACCACTTTACTCACAGTCTCAGAGTTGTCAGAGACCTCTTCCAACACACGAGCAAAGCTGGTGTTATGAGAACATCCAAAAAGGAGTCGGCGGCAATGGTAGTCTCGCGAGAAGGTTCGAAAGTTCTCTTTCAAACGAGTTAGTATGATCTCGCCTGGCTGAAGTGCTAGCTAGAACTTACCAATAATCTTTTCGTCAGCACGATCCTTTCCGGCACCAACGTCAATGAAGTCGAACATAGTCTTTGCTCGAGTGAAGCCTTGTACAAACTTCTCAAAGTCTTCGAGTGCTTCGATCGTACCCAGTCGCAGCAGCTTATCCGCGAGGCCACGGACGTTAGCATACACTCGACAAATAGTACGGGAGGTCAGAGGAACGTCCTTCTCCTCGGTCTCAATCCACTTGCGTACGGTAATGTCGAGCTGCGAAGCAGCGCGGCGACCACCCTCTTCTCCATTCTTGACGTATTCGTCGCGGAACTGGCCGCATTAGCGACGATAGATTTATGCAGAGAATACACTCACCAGCATGCCATCGCCGTCTATCAACAACATAACAAAGGGATTACTTAACTGGAAAGAAACTGTTAGTATACAGAAGTAGCTGAGAACAGAGAAGCTTCTGTCACAACTTACTAGAGCTCGCTCATAACTCTGGATGCGTTTGTTAAACACGGGGATTTGTGCCTGAAATGCCATTGCCGTAGCGATATGAGATTGAAGTTGTTCATTCTGCTGGTGCTGGTATTCAATACACTTAAGCAGCTCCTAGAGCAGTCAGTTGTGAAGACGATGAACGACCATGTAGGTGGCACTGACGGTGATAAAACCATCCTTGCCCTGGCCGGTGTGCTGTATATTCTCGTAGCGCTGATACAGAGTTAGGTGGTCAGTGTCTGATGAGCCAGGGCGTGACGTGGCGCTGGAAGCTGGGGTAGGGGTCTGGCCGAGGCCAGGAAGGAGCGAAGATGGCGCCATGCTTGACGTGGGTTGAAGTGGGTCCGGGTTGTAAGATGTTGAAAAGAATGTGTACGCAGTTGTAAGTGTGCAGGCAGCAACGTATTGCTGTTGTGACGAGGTTTGAAAGCAAACGCGGGTAAGAGCGAGTATTTAACTCCACGCTGCCGCCGCGAAAGCAGTTTCCAGAAACGAGGTGACTGCAGAAGAGAGACAGGAATCAGAAGACAGGGAGCGGCAAACTGAGAGCGAGAGACAGAAGATGGGAGCAGGGATTGAGAGACTAGTCCCAGGAACAAAAAAACAGCAAACGGGTATCTGTACACAGTTGGAGTGAATGTGAGCTCGTAATTTTCGGTTAGTGGCCGTGATAAGTGTCTGCTCTCAAACGGTGCGACCATGCAGGCACACGGCATGCGAAATACTGGCGGTGAAGACGGGCTACAGAGTACTGACAGCAAGCAGGCGAGCAGGCCGATGCAGCCGTCCGCAATGGCGGTGATTACGCTCCTCTTCTGCATACTGTAAACAGAAGACAGGATGCAGTATGCGGTGCACAAGGATCGGCGACGATTAGTCGCGTCCGCTGCTGCGCGCTAGAAGCGCGCATTGATTGGTTTCGTGTATCGGTGTGGGGAAGCGCTCGCTTCTCTGACCAGGGAGCTCCCTGCCGTTCGCCAAGCTGAGAGCTGCGCTCTGACGTTCGTAGAAGCCACGATTCGAATTACTTTGCTCCCCTCCATCCTCTCCTACCCTGCATTCATTTCATTGATTGTTTGAAGTATCCATTATGGTTGCCTGGAAGCTTTCGTCCCTGCTCGTGCTCTCGTTGGGCGCGCTCAATGCCTTTGCGGCTGAGGTAAGTGCCCGCGTGAGCTACGCTGTATGACATCAACCGACTGACCCCCGCGTGTTCAGACTGAAGCCGTCAAGGAAGTACCTGAGGCCCAGACGCCCAATCTGAACGTGAAGATCTCTGCCTCATTCCCCCAGTCTGAGATCTTCGGCGTCAAGCTCATCAATGGCCATGCCACTGAGGCCCGCCTGTCCATCTCCAACAATGAGCCGAAGCCCATCGGCGTGAACATTGTTGGTGGCTCGCTGCTCAAGGAGGTCAATGGCGAGTTTCAGGTCCTGCGCAACCTTACTGCGCAGAAGTACTCTATCGAGATTCCTGCTGGCGCAGAGGAGACGGTGCCATACACCTTCTCCACCGAGATGCACCCCCAGGACCTCCGTCTCCAGCTCATCGCTGTCCTAAGAAACTCCGAGAACGCCATTTTCACTGTCGCCGCCTACAACGAGACTATCACTGTTGTCGAGAGGCCCAACAGCATCTTCGACCCTCAGATGTAGGTCCACCCTTGATGCCACGCGAGGCAGCTAGTCAAGGATCAGGCGGAAGCTAATGTCTTGTCTAGTCTTTTCCTCTACCTCGTCCTCCTCGGCGCCTTCGCTGGTACCGGTTTCTTCGTTTATAACACCTGGATTACCACCTTCTTCCCCCAGAAGAAGGGCCGCGGCAAGGGTGGTGAGCGTGCTAAGAAGTCCTCCCAGGGCTCCAAGAAGGTCGATCCCTCCGAGCAGGTCGCTGTTGTTGGCGCTGATGGCCCGGCTGTCACCTCTAGCGCAAAGTATGATGAGAGCTGGATCCCTGCTTCTCACTTGCAGCGCCCAGAGGCCAAGCGCGTCCGCAGCGGCACCCCAAAGGTCAAGCCCAGGGCTTAGACAGCGTTTGTTGGATACGAATGTGCGTTGAGTTGTCCAAACTGGGATGAATTTAAATATATCCCTACAGGGGACTGCAATCGAGGTTTGCGGTCGTCAGCAGGGCCGCGCCCTCGTTAGTATGCAGTGATAGATTGCTTGCTTCGAGATGTGGCGCGCATCATGTTTTGACGATACTTGTACTATATAACAAAACCAAAAGTTGGCTAGTTTTGTATACTAGTATTACTTTCTAAAGATCCGTACTGGGTATTACATGCTCTCACTCATTAAGATCGTTCCTCTCAGCTTTCACACCTCCTTACTCTTTCTTCCAAGCTTCGAACTCTTCTCCCAGATGCTCCTTCAGCCTCGCAAACTTGTTCTGGTAATTCTCCCCACATCTCCAGCACTTCATATCCCAGCTCGGCCACTCCCCCGGATGAAATCTGTCGCTCCTCTCATCAAGCGGAAACTCGTCCACCTCCACAAAAAAGCTCGAATTGAAGCTCAAGTAATGCTTCTTATGCTTCATACACGGCGAATGCATGTCCCGACTCATAACATGTATGTGCATATGATTCATACTCGGATGCGTATGCGCGCCCGCCTTGATCTCGGCCAGCCAGTCGCGGCCAGGCGGCAGCTTTTCATCCCGTTCTGAAGGCGTCGGCGGGTCATCCTGGCTCATAAGGTCTCCCAGCGCGGCTTGGTAAGGCGCGTCTGAGGCGCTGCAGCGGCCGTACTTGCGGCGCAGCTCAGACGCTGCGAGGTGTTTGAGGCGGACGACGCGCTTGAGGACTTCGGCGCGGAAGGGGCCATTGCTGGAGAGGAGGGATAGCGGGTGTTGGGTGTAGTAGTCTGGATTGCGGGGGATAAGGAGGAGGTGCACGCTGAGCGGCTGTCAGCATACAGTTCGATCTTTTTGATATGAAGACATGGAATGGAATACCTTGCTTTGGGAAACTTGTCGTTGACGACCACGAAGTCATCGTCGTACTCTACAACGAGCCCTTCGGGGTTCTTTTCCGGGTGCTCGATATAGACGCCCAGTCCGCTGCGTGCGTCGAAGCCACGCTTTGCGGGTTTCAAAGAAGGTGTGGCTGGTTTGGTAGAGGGTTTGGGTTTCTTTGCTGACATCAGTTCTGCGACTGCGTTGTAAGATTGAGTTCAGAAAGGGTGGCAAATTCGACATACAGGCATTTGTTCGTTTCGACGCGAAAGCTTTGTTTGATACTTCTGGTTTTGACGTTCCTTCTATCTCTTCTGCCAGTATTGGATCTTGACGTTGCTCATGTACACTGTCGTTCTTGCCCTTGGAAGCTTCTGCCATGATGTAACGGACGCGATGGAAGCTGTGAGTGTAAAGGAAATTATAAGCTTGCGAACAACGCGAGTTGTATCTCAAGGTTTTGAACATTCATTACTGGCCTACGCCCAGTATTACTTCTGGTGATATGAGACTTTGTCGTCACGATACCCAATGACGCTGGAGACCTGCTTGAAGCTCATGATGACGTGGGGCAACTTTAGCCGCAAGGGTGACGCTAGCCGGGATTTTAGATTCATCGAGCACCGCCCCTCAGCAATTGTTTGATGCTAAAAAGATGGCTGCACAACCGGATGAGAGTGTCTCTGGAGTAATCGACGGATCTAGCGAGATCGTATCTTCCCTGCCGAACGGCTGAACTGTGACTATTCGCGTGCGCACCCTTATATATCAACGCAACACTTCTTTCTTGCTACTCCACACGCCAGCTCACTCGTTATCCATGGAGCTTGGAAACATTCTTCCAGGAATATAATAGACTTGTGACCATGCCCAAGAACGCACATCCACCCCGCGGCAAGCCTGCGAAGAAGGCGCCTGCACCTGCGCCTGAAGAAGGTCACGACTGGATTGTCTTTGGTGACGGCAAACCGAAGAAGAAGAAAGGCGAAGGCTCAACACCCAGTGATGACAAGGGCAAAGGGAAAGCGGCCGCTGGGCAGGCTGAGGATGGCCCCAAGAAACCCGATACTAGGACTCTGATCGCTGGAGCATCGTGGACAGGCAAGTTGCCTGTCAACTTGTTCTCAGAGTACCTACAAAAACAGCAATGGAACAAACCCGACTACAGAATAGTAAGCCTCAAACAACTGAGTAGATGGTTTGATGGCTGACTAGTGCAGCGCAAAGATGGCGATCAGCATTTCGCATACGCCGTAGTCATCTCAAAAAAGAACCCGAAGACGCAAGAGGTCACGACTCTACCTCCGATTAAGATTCCCGCCGAGCTCGAAGAACCCGCCCATCAGCCCACCGCCGTCGAAGCGCGCAACTTCGCCGCCGCGTACGCTCTCTTCCGTGTCGCGAGTGCAAAGAACATGCATATGATGCTGCCTCCTACATACAAGGACTTGTGGAAAGGAACTTTCCAGGAGCTCAAGAAGCGAGATGAGAAAGAGGGCAAGGGCTGGATGTACGAGGCAGACCCGTTCTACGGCTTTGTGGAACGAGAGAAGGCTAAGGCTGCTGCTGCGAAGGCCCGAGAGAAGAGGCAAAAGGAGCTTGATGATGCGAAGAAGGCGCACAATCTGAAGCCGGGAATGTCCATGCCAAACGCCGAAGGCTCGTGGAAGGGACCTGCTAGGAACTTGATGAAGGGATGGGAACGCGTGCCGAAGATTGAGCTTGGGAAGAGGACGAGGCAGCAAGTCGAGCGTCTTATTCGACGGGACGCTCTGTGGAATCCCAATGGCATCCAGATGGACACCAACACCAGGAAGCGGCTGGTGGATGAGATCACTGAGCTAGGTTTCCGTCAAAGCCACGTAGAGGAAGCCGCCGACATCTGCAAAGATCGAGAGGAGATCCTCGAATGGCTTTTGATCCATGTTCCGGAAGACGACTTACCGTCCTGGAGTTTGCCTGAGGGCTACGTGGCTGGTGTCAGTATGGCCAGCTCAGATCTCAAGCGAGAAGGTGCTGTGAAGCGCCTCGCAACAGCAGGCTATTCCACGGAACTCTGCGAAGAAGCGTATGACAGCCAAGGTGGAAATGAGAGGCGGGCTGCCGCACTGCTTCAGGCTCGTTTGCTTCGCCCCGACGATGACGACAAGGATATCGCTCAAGAGCTGGCTGATCTTGCTATCTTAGAAGAGCCAGCGGAGTCACTAGAGGATGATCCTTGGGAGACCGAAATGTCTACTCTGGAAGCTATCTATGACAAGCTTTTCTCTCGACCATCGCCTGAAATGTGCCGCATAGAGCTTGACATCAAACAGCAAGGAAAACGCCTTATCCTGCAGGCTAGGAAGCCCTTTGGACCCTACCCGGCAGTGATACCCATCGTCACGTTTGAGGCAGCAATTCCTGCCTATATCCGACTCAGTATCATCAGAAAGGCGCTAATGCATGCTGAAGAAAACTGCATTGGTATGCCGATGATCTACGATATCATCGATTGGGTGCAACAAAACGCAGGCGAAATCTTCAAGAACCCTGGCCGACTGGCTGATGTGTCATCTGGGCTCGCTGCCGCAGATCATTCAATGCAACCACAAAGTCAGAATAGAAAGAGAAAGGATAGGGGACGCAGACCCATTGACTGGACGCCCGCAACAGCTGCTAGCCAACAGCTTCTCGCTGACTGGCATGCCAAGCAAACGACACCAGCACAGCAGAAGATGATGGGCGCGCGACAATCATTGCCAGCTTGGCAGTTGAGGGACGAAATTGTTGAGACCGTCAACAGGTGCAATGTGACTATCATCTCTGGTGAGACTGGTTCCGGTAAATCGACGCAATCTGTGCAGTTCGTGTTGGATGATTTGATCCAAAGGCAACTCGGTTCTGCCGCAAACATTGTCTGCACCCAGCCAAGGAGGATCTCAGCACTTGGTCTTGCCGATCGTGTAGCCGATGAGAGATGTGGTCGAGTAGGGGACGAGATTGGTTATACTATTCGCGGCGAGTCCAAACAAAAGCCAGGCATGACCAAGATTACATTTGTCACTACCGGTGTGCTTCTTCGACGGCTCCAGACATCTGGAGGGAGCGCGGATGACGTCGTCGCCTCGCTAGCAGACGTCAGTCACGTTGTCGTTGATGAAGTGCACGAGCGCAGCCTGGACACCGACTTCCTCCTTGTGCTACTCCGCCAGATCCTGCGCACCAGGAAGGATTTGAAGGTCATCCTGATGAGTGCAACACTGGACGCGGCAGTCTTTGAGGCTTACTTCAAGGAAGTAGGCCCTGTAGGTCGAGTCGAGATCGCCGGTCGAACACACCCTGTTACTGACTACTACGTCGACGATGTGTTGCATATGACGGGTTTCCGCGGTCAATTCGGTGACGACGATGAGTCGCAAGAGAAGTCTGTCTCTTCAAACATGAGGAGTATTGGCTTCGGGATTAATTATGATCTCATTGCCGAGACTATCGCCTACATTGACCATCAACTCGGAGACAAAGATGGTGGCATATTGGTCTTCTTGCCCGGCACTATGGAAATCGACCGCACAATTCGAGCCTTGAGCAACTTTCACAACATCCACGCCTTGCCGTTGCATGCATCGCTGATGCCGGCTGAGCAGAAGCGTGTCTTTCCGCCTGCTCCAGCTGGCAAAAGAAAAGTCATTGCTGCAACCAACGTAGCAGAGACCTCGATCACCATTGAGGATATTGTTGCAGTCATCGACACCGGTCGTGTGAAAGAGACGAGCTACGACCCACAGAACAACATGGTCCGACTTGCGGAGACATGGGCATCGAGAGCAGCATGCAAGCAGCGTCGCGGTCGAGCAGGCCGTGTTCGGGCTGGCGACTGTTACAAGCTCTATACACGCAATGCTGAGGCAAAGATGCTGGAGCGCCCCGACCCCGAAATCAGACGTGTACCTTTGGAACAGATGTGTCTTTCTATCAAAGCTATGGGTGTCAAGGACGTCTCTGGGTTTCTCGCTTCAGCCCTTACACCACCTGAGAGCACCGCAGTAGAGGGTGCGGTCAAGCTGCTATCGCAGATGGGTGCGGTCACAGATGATGAGCTTACCGCTCTCGGACGCCACATGTCGATGATTCCTGCAGATCTTCGTCTGAGCAAGCTCCTTGTCTATGGTGCAACATTTGGTTGCCTAGAGGCTGCACTCACCATCGCAGCTGTACTGACTGCTCGAAGCCCCTTCTTGTCTCCTAGAGACAGAGATCAGAGCACTCGAAATGAATTTGATCGCATCCGTGCGTCGTTCTCAGCTAACCAAGGCGATCTACTAGTCGACCTTCGTGCATATGAGCAATGGGCCGCATTCCGCGCCAAGGGTGTCTCCGGCCGCGACCTCAAGAACTGGTGCGATGACAACAGGATCAGTACCCAAACCATGTTCGACATTCAGTCGAACCGCTCGCAGTACCTCTCCTCTCTAAAGGAGATCTCATTTCTGCCGTACAACTACGCATCAAGCAACCCCTCGACCCACGGCGCGTACAACGTCCACAACGACAACGACGCCCTCCTGCGCGCCCTCGTCGCCGGCTCCTTCAACCCGCAAATCGCACGCATCCAGCTCCCAGACAAGAAGTTCGCCGCTGGCATCGCCGGCGCTGTGGAGCTCGATCCCGAGGCGAGAGAGATCAAGTACTTCAACCAGGATAACGGGCGCATCTTCGTGCATCCCAGCTCTACACTCTTCTCGAGCCAGACGTTCCCGTCGAACGCCAGCTTCATTGCGTACTTCAACAAGATGGCAACGAGCAAGGTTTTCATCAGGGACATCACGCCGTTCAACGCATACAGTTTGCTTATGTTTGCTGGTCAGATTCAGGTAGATACTTTGGGCAGAGGGCTGGTGATTGACGAGTGGATCCGGTTGAGAGGATGGGCGCGGATTGGTGTCTTGGTGTCGCGGTTGAGGGGCATGTTGGATCAGGTTCTCGAGAAGATGGTGAAGGAGCCTGGAAAAGCTATGGCCGAGAGGGAGCGCGATATTGTGAATGTGGTCAGGAGACTTGTAGAGAGAGATGGGCTGGATGCATAGACATGATCTGGAATCAAAAGTGAAGAGTGATAGCTACATAGACCAGGTTTGGAATTCGAAGTGGAGAGTGATAGTTGCGTTGGCCGAACACACTCAGCACGAATGCCATTGGTTCACTTCAAGCATTAGAATCCACCTTCACTTTCTGATCTCCGTCCAATTCTATTGTCCCACAGCAATCCTATTGTCCCTGATCAACCCCCAAATCGTCCTATTGTCCCTCAGACAATTCCCAATTATATAATCCTCGTGCCCCGGCCCATCCTTCCTTTCCCCAGACCGCCCACTTTCTCCAAGAGTAAGTCCTCCAACCCGCTATACCGGCACCATCTAACGCCCAGCAGCATAACCATGGCGAATGGAAAGTCCTCTTCCGAGCGCGTCAAAGTGCTCAAGCGCAACCTCCGCGAGCGCAAGCGGCGCATCTCCTTCCGCAACGGCCCGCCCGCTTGGCGCACGCGGTCCAAGACGGCGGCCCACCAGGCGCGCCTGCAGCGCCGATCCGCTTCTTCTTCTTCTTCTTCTTCTTCTTCTTCTTCTTCTTCTTCTTCTTCCTCCCCTCTCAAAGACCCGGGACCAAGGACGGGCACCCTCGCTCCCCCGCGCCCCCTCCCCGCCCGAAAGGCAACCGCTCTCGCGGCCCGCCCCCTCTCGAAGAGGCTGGCCCTCTTCAACAAGCAGATCGGGCCCCGCTGGGAGCAGGACCACCGCGACCAGGGCATAGCCTTCAAGCCGAACCCCCATCGCATCGCCCAGCTTGGGGGTTTCCTGGGGGATATCACCGCGTTGCCGCCCACGGCACCCGTGCCCCTGCCTGGGCACGGCATGATCAGGCCGCCGGTGGGGAGGGGGAGTTTGTTGAGGAACGAGGTGGTGGAGAGGGAGGTGATGGACCTGGTTTGTGTGGGGATTGTGGAGGGGGTGTGGAGGGGGTTTGGGGGTCCGGCGCTGGCGCCGTGACGGGTGGTTTGGAGATGGGTTTGCAGCCGCTGGCGGCTGGGGTTTCGTTTGGGTTTGTTGCTTTGCTGTTTGTAGCCTGTTGGTCAAGCTTGGTGCTTCTTCGTTTGTTTTTATTTTGTTGCCGTTCGCAGCCTGCTGGTCGGGCTTGTCTTTTCTTCGTTTGAGTTAGATTTATAGATATTCATAGCCTGCTGGTCAGGCTTCTTTCCTCTCTGAATATCTTGGCTTGCTGTTTTGCGAGGTTGTCGCCTTTCTTCATCTCCATCCTCCATTCCCTCCCCTGACCTCAACACTACTCCATCCCCTCCCCTGCCCACCCGCATATGCCACTTCTGGTTTAGTAACTTTCAGACTGCTTCTTTGTAGTTCTCTTGTGACTATAATGCTTTTCAAACTCTGTCCCTCCTCCATCTGACTGGATCCATCACTCCCTCGAGAACTCCCTCGGCTCCCGCTGTTGGCTTTGAAGGTCTCTTTGCAGCGTTTGCGCTCGTATCTGCGCATGCATATAGCAATGAGAGGGATACAGAGGAGGAGGAGGATGATAGAGGTGACGATGCCGATGATGGCGAGGGGAGTCCAGGCGGAGCTGTCGTGGGCTGCAGGAAGAACGGAGGGTGCCGGAGGTGTGGTAGACATTATGACGGTTTGATGCTTATGGCAGTAAGGACGGTAATGCTTCAGATGCGAAGCTTGCGAGAATGTCGAATGCAGACGAAAAGTAAAACGGGGATGCGTGGTCGAAAAGTAGAATGAACGATGAGGGGTAAATATTGCTTTTTTCTATACCCACTCAAAACAACGAGTCCCATGCCACTTTCCTATCACAGCTGTGACATTTTATAAAGGGAGGCATGAACGCTCTTAGCGTAGTCGTGAACGCTCGATGTCGCACAGAGAGTGGTTGCCGCTAAAGTAGCGGGCGTTTGTAGGCGACCAATGAGCGTGCGGAAGTGCTGCTGTTTGATATGCATTGCGCCACCCTCGTGTGGTATAGGTAAGCGAGGTTTCTGGAATCTCTTGAGATGCCCAATGACAGAGCCTCAGGTCGTTGATTCGATGCTGGGTGCCTGAGGCTCTCAGCAAGAGCGGGACCATCGTTGGACCGGACGTGGCCGAACAGGACTCTTGAGAGAAGCCACACGGGATGAGCGATGTACAATCGTCGCTGAGCAGACCGCCTGTTCGTAGATCAAGGGAATAGTCTGCGTCGACATCTCCGTGGTGATTTTTCAGCGGTTGGTTAACAGGTTCGCGCATGGTCGGCACTGATGCTGCACTCTATCAGCTGCGAATCCACTCGGCACAGTGCCCCAGGATAGTCATGGTACTCGACATAAACTGGTAAAACCCACGGAAACGATGATCTTTGCTACACAGTTCCTTGCGTGTAATTGCTCTTTTTCTTGTCTGAATCCTTCAAATTTGAAATGGCTGCTTGGGCTGTTAGGGCACAGCACGCAGTTATCTCGTACCCAGACAATCTATATCCGGCGGTACAAATGCAACTGCATGCGCATGTTCTCCAACTCAATCGGATATTCCAGTCGATCATCCAGTCTGAACCATCTGCTGTCATCATCTTGCAACTTCTCCCAAAGTTTCTCCTCCTCTTTTGCCTTTCCGCCAGAGATATCTGCCAGTAGTGTGTGGTCTAGGAGCCACTGCATTGGGTAGTTCTTTTCCGCGCCGTTGAGAGTGACCGTCGAGTAGCTTCCGGGGCTGTCAATTACCAGCAGCATAGCTCCTGGCGCAAGGGCGTCGGTCATGCGAAGCAGGAATTGTTGTGTCAGAGATCTCGAAGTCGAGTACAGCTCGTTTAACGTAAACATCAAGGTGACAAGCTTGACACCCTCGAGGGCGGTAGCCAGGATTTTCGGGTCCACTGTGAGGAGGTCATATTGGTGGAAGGTTGTTTTGAATGCAGTCGGATCGACAAGAGAATGGTTCGCAGCTTTGACAGCGGCTGATGCATACTTGGAGACCGGAGGCGGTATTGTGATTTGCTGCGTAAGCTGCTCAACAACATTTCCCCAAGCTGCGCTGTCGATAGCCACGACCTCAAGGTCTTTTGGTAGGCCCCCCTCGTTCTCTTTGTGCTCATCTGACAGCAATCTATGCAAGCCGCCGAGCGTTCCTATCTCGGCACCTGCACCACCGCCTAGACAAGCTATTCTGTAGCTGTTTTGTGACCTTTCTACAGCTTCGGCTGTGTCATCTGCGGACGGCTGCACAAGATCCAGTGATTCCCTCATTCGCCATAGAACGCCGAGATACCCCAACGCTCGACTGGGACTCCATCGCGCTGCATACGCCTCGAGGTAGTCCTCTCTGCCAAAAGCGTCTTTGAAGTTGCGGTCGAACAGATGACCCTTCACTTCCTGCAACAAAGGCTGGATATCGCTGGCTAGTCGCTCAGCGAAGGAATTGCGGTAGAGGTTCAATATAAGCTGCTGTGTCTCCGGTGGAATACGCGTCTCGAAGCTTTTTTCTTCAATAATCTTTGGCTGCTGCTCCCTTGCAGATCTCTGTTTTGCGGCTTGTTGCTTGGCATTCCTGATGCCAGTGACCCTGGACTTTTGTGGCGCCGGCATTGTTATTGCGAACTGAAGAGCTGGGCGGAGAGAAGCCCGCGATGAAGTTTCGACAATTTGGGGAGAAGGATTTAGCGAAGATCTGTGATTGGACAGGACAGGGTGGGGTGTGAAGCTACTGAGGCCAGGGTCCATCGACAACGCCGATGCGGGATAGTCAGGACCGTGGGGGAGTCACGCTTCAGAGCTATAAGATCCTCCAAAGGCACTCATCATACATCAGCCTGTACTTGCAATCTCTACAGTTCTTCACTGCCGTTATCATGCGCCTTCCGTACATTCCCGATCCTCCAGAGTTCACCGAAGAGGCTGACAAGGCCGTCCTGGAGCGCATCAAGGAGCGCCGAGGTGCAAAGGGACTGATAGCACTGGACCGGACGCTGCTTCATTCGCCTCCAGTTGCAGACGGATGGTAGGCATACTCGCACTTATCATGTTCTTCGACTTTGGTCGCACCTCAATGCATTGTGGGCATATTCCTACTCGCGGCCAATGCCCTCTAATCCAGCCATAGCGTGATAGACAACGTGAGAACAAGTTCTGACGAATTGCAGGAATTCATTCCTTGGAGCCATTCGCACGAAGACTTCTCTGCCGACATCAGTCCGCGAGACGGCTATAGCCCGTGTGGCGGTACTGAATAAGGCTTGGTACGAATGGGAGTCTCATAGCCCAATCCTGCGTGCTGCAGAGGGTGTTTCCTCTGAGCATGTTGATGCTGTTCTGCAGTCGCCTCCCCGCCAAGTCAACAAGGGCATTCAGGACGACAAACTCGCAGCAGTGCTATCGTACACGGATGCCATGACATTAGATGTCACCGTGCCGGATGAGGTGTTTGCAAGGCTGAAGGATCACTTCAGCGAGCAAGAGGTGGTCGAGATTACAGCGACAGTGGCGGCATACAATTGTGTGAGCAGATTCCTTGTGGCGCTTGATGTCGGCGAAACGAATGGCCAGAAAGGGCCAGAGAAGGAGTGGGAGCTGTAGTAGAAATACAAATCTCACGTGTTGATGCTATCTTTCTATTTGTATTCGTCTCTACTCGCGTTGCAGTGATCTCATAGGCGTGGAGAAGCACACTTAGCGCATTCGGTCACTAGCGCGGTTCTGCTAAGAATTCGCGACAACTCCAAGACTCACAGCACGACCGGCCGCGACACCGCGACTCCGCGAGACCGCGACATACCCGCCACAATGCTCTGCGCCATATCAGGAGAAGCTCCCCGCGAGCCCGTTGCGTCTCGCAAGAGCGGCAATGTCTTCGAGAAGCGCCTCATTGAAGCGCACATCGCCCAAGTCCACACCGACCCTGTTACCGGCGAGGACCTCTCCGTCGAGGATCTGATCGAGCTCAAGTCGCCGCAAGTCGTCAACCCGCGCCCGCCGAACCTCACATCCATTCCCGCGCTCCTCAGCGCTTTCCAAAACGAGTGGGACGCCATTGTCCTCGAGACGCACACGCTCAAGCAGCAGCTTGCGCAAACACGACAAGAGCTGAGCACAGCGCTGTATCAGAACGATGCGGCGACCCGCGTGGTGGCGCGGCTGACACGTGAGAGAGACGAGGCTCGCGAGGCCCTGTCGAATGTGACCATCAGCGGTGGCGGCAACAGCGGAGATGCTATGCAGGTCGACGGCCAGGCGCTGCCCGAGGCGCTCGCCGCCACGATTGACGAGACACAGCAGCAGTACGTATCTGCCCATGCATGTCGCAATGCACAGCGATGCTAACATAGTGCAGCCTCTTTGCGACGCGCCGAAAGCGACCGATCCCCGAGGGCTGGACTACTGGCGAGGACGTGTCCACATTCGACGTCGTCGCCTCGACCGAACCTCTCTATCCCGGCAGCAGCGCTGTTTCTGTTGACGAGTCGGGCGATCTTGCGCTCTTCGGCGGCGCCGACGGCGTTGCAGGCGTCTTCTCCACATCGCAGCAGAAGGTGGTCCAGGTGCTCAAGGTCGGCAGCCCTGTCACCGCTACTGCCTGGTGGGGCTCGCGCGCAGTGGTTGCGACTGCTTCTGGTACAGTCAAGATCTTCGAGAACGGCAGCGAGATTGCGCAAATGGGCTCGCACGCCAGCCCTGTCACATCGCTCGCTCTTCATCCCAGCGGCACCATCCTGGCTTCTGGGTCGGCAGACAAGCGTGTCGCATACTACGATCTCTCGACATTCAACACTGTCTCGCAAATCTACACGGAAGCCGATGTCACAGCGTGCTCGTTCCACGTCGACGGTATCTTGTTCTTTTCTGGTAGCTCCGACGGCAAGCTTCGTGTCTTCGACGTCAAGAGCGGTGCGCTCATGACGACTCTTGAGACGGGTGCACCTGTCGCCTCCATCTCTTTCTCCGAGAACGGTACTTGGTTCGCGGTCGCCCAGAAGGGGTCGAGCCAGGTCTCTGTCTGGGACATCAGGAAGCAGAACGTCATCAAGGTCCTCGACGCTGGCAGCCCGGTTGAGAACGTCAAGTGGGACTACACCGGCCAGTTCCTCGCAACTGCTGGCTCGGGCAGCATCACAGTGCAGCAGTACACCAAAGCGTCGAAGAGCTGGTCCGAGCCGGTACGCAAGGCTGCGTCTGCAAGGGACGTCGCTTGGGGTGCGAACGCAAGCAGCTTAGTTGCCTTGACCTCTGAGGGTGGGCTGAGCATTTTGGGCTCAGCATGAGCGAGGTTGATTTGATAGCCGCAAGGACAAATTTCGCCACATAGCTCGCCGCAGAACCTATACTCAAGCGCGGCGATTGGGGGTTGGGGGATTAGTACTGAGAGGTGATGATGTAAGAATGGTCTTGGATGGCGTGGAAGCCCAAAAGCACAGAATAATATTCAAACTTGGCACATGCGTAGAGATAGGAATGCAGGAGGCGCCGAGGCGTCCGGAGCAATGTAACAGAGTTGACCCTTCTGAGAGCAGTTGGGCAACATAGCTTTGACAACCTTCATGGCATTGCATCATTGGTGTGAGCCAAATCCACACAGGAACTTTTGCATGGCCATGTTCGTGAACAAATGGCGGCTATCTAAAGAAGGTGAAAGAGAAGAAAAACTATGTTTAGTAGCGCAGCTCTGTTGTTGCACGCGGCCTGCAATCGGTGGGTGGTGACCGTGAAGTGGCGTTGGGCCGAGCGAGCTCGCATCCCAGACGACGTCCAACGCCTGCAGGCGCTGATCGACCCGCAGTCCACTACCTCACTCACTGAACGCCCTTTGTGCCCAGGACACCTACATCACACCTTTACGGGCTGCCGTTGCCTCCACGACACCCTGCCCTCGTCGCTCGGCTGCGTCATAGGCCATGGACAACCATCTGCCCTTTGGCTATACGCACAGACAGAAGGTGTGTAACAAAGTGGAGCGGGCGGCAATGCAGGCAGCGAATTTGGGCTAATAAAGACTCGCAGCGCTCGCATGACACGATGGAGGGCGACAACGGACCGGCCTGGAGCTTTGAAAACCTCACACCCTTCTCGAGCCTTGGTGTTCCTCGCCAGCACTCCCCACCTGCACCACGATCCCAGGGCCAGGGTCCCTCACACGACGTCAGCCGAAGAGGCTCCTCCTCGCACCGGAACTACTACGCCTCTACAGAGCAGAGGGCGAGAACACCCGACGACGCTGCTATGCGAGCACGTTACCCTACCGCACGAGAGCCTACCTCACAACCGACCGACGACTCGACCTCAGCTGGACCCGTGCGTCCAAGCGCAGCAAGACACCCTTCGACTCAAACACTACCTGCGCGAAACATGGAGTATGGGCAAGTGCCGCGGTTCGAGGGCGATGGGTACGACATGCGAAGACCTGTAGGTTGGCAGACAAGAGCAGAGGGGCAAGGCGGAGCGGAGGGCAGCCGACATGCGGTGGAGATAAGCGACGGCGAAGACGATGACCCCATTGCCATAGAAGAAGAAGGAGGCGACTATTCCGAGGCATACAGCAACGCAGTGCAGGCTGGCAGGAATGGCTCAGAAGACGTTGTGGATCTGACTGAGGACGACGATACTCCCCTCACAAACTGGCCACCACACCCTCGACACGGGCACACTCATAACCAACCACGATCACAGCCTACACATTCAGGCCGCCCCCCTGCCGATGCCGCTCGTTTACCACGAGGCATGGCTGGCATCATCAATTTGGACAACGGCGAAGAACAATGGATGGTCGATGACGAGCCTATCATTCTGGAGCCGTCGTCGCCAGAGATTCAGTTTGTGTCTGCACGGCGTCTCGATCCACGCAATCGCCCCCCACCTCAGCCTCGCCGTAGCGACTCGGATGGTGACGATGTGCAATTCGTGCAAGAACGACCATTGACGGAGGAAGAGAGGCGCATACGACAGCGCGAAGCGCGGCACGCAGATCTAGAACGTGTGTTGGCAGTTCTAGAAACTCATAGGGGCGATCACCGTAGCTTCGCACACCTACAAGGACAGATCGACCGAACCAACGCCCACATCCAGCGATTGACTCATAACATGCAGCAAGGTGGTCCACGCCCTCCTCCTCGTGGCCACCGTGCAGAACGCATTCGTATGGGTGTTGCAGTAACTGCTTTCGTCAGGCCAAACCTGAACTTTGGCATGGTGGGATTCGACCTGGGCTACGAACGGAACCAGCGAGAACCGCCGCCAGCTACCTACGAAGCCCCAACCGCAGCGCCAGAAGGCTTCACGCGAAGCCCAGAAGAGGACGATATGCTCATCTGTCCCAACTGCGACAGCGAGCTGTGCAAAGGCGACAACGACATCAAGAAGCAGGTGTGGATTGCCAAGCAATGCGGCCACGTGGGTTTCACCCATAGCAAAAGTATGCAAAGAAAAACCACTGACTCGATGATCAGATCTACTGCGGCGAATGCACAGCCAACCGCTCCATCAAGGCCTCCGCCAAAGGCAAGGAGAGGCAGGCAACGCCCAAAACCAAGCCGTTCAAGGAGTGTGTTGTCGAGGGCTGCGGCAAGCGGGTGTCGAGCTCCAAGGCCATGTTTCAAATCTTCATGCTGTGATTCGCACGGCCCTTTACCTTTTCGGTTTCTCCTCTATGCTCTAATGACCTTTCTTATTGCTGCTATATATACCACTTCGGGGTTCGGGAGTCTGTTGCGTTTTGTATAGCACGGGGGTCGGCCTTCTCCATTCTTGGTCTAGCTGGGGTGTGCAGCATCAGTAGGGCGTTTGCTTTTCTTGAGTGGGTGGACTGGGGCATGGGATCGGATGTGTTTGCAATGCAGACAGTAATGATCTTATAGAAGTGTATATATTGAATATCGTACACTCACGTGTATTTGATCCTTGACAGTACCTTCATGTCTCAGCAGTGCCTTCAAGATTACGACCGAAACTTATGATCACTATTGACGCCTTCACCGTTCATTTCGATTCAAAAGACCCGAGATTCGACTATTCTTACGTCACCAGACCCCTCGCCTGCACTTTCCCGGGCTCTCGCCAATTCCTTCCCTCCACCCCCTGTCCAACCTCGGCCATCAACAAATCTGTGCCTCAAACAACCAGCCCTTCACACCGCAAAGCATTACCACCATCACTCATCACTCTTCCTTTGCTGCTTCGACAATAACAATGCCTCCTAAGCAAGCCGCAGCCTCCCCGCGGGACCAGCGTCCCGCGAAATCTTCGCCTATCAAAAACGCCTACCTGCTCGCCTACAACGCCGTCTCTGCTGCGCTATGGGCAGGTGTGCTCTACAAAACCGTGACCATTGGTGCGCATGAAGTCGAGAGCGCGCGCAAGGCAGGCAGCTTCTTTGGGCGGAACGACGTGCAGAGCGCCGCGGCGGGGCTGGCGAGCGGGAAGGTGTTTGGCGAGCTGGACGAGTACACGCGGCTGGTGCAGAGCCTGGCGGGGCTGGAGGTGCTGCATAGCCTTGTTGGTAAGTCCAAGTCCAAGTCGTTGAATACTCCAGCGCTGTGTAGAGTGTAGAGCCATGTGATATCGATTGGGCTGTTCTGATAAGTACTGCTACGCAGGCATCGTGCGCGCGCCCCTCCTCACCACGCTGATGCAAGTCGCATCGCGCTTCCTGCTCGTCTGGGGCATCGCGTACAACTTCCCGGCCACGACGTCGCACTCGCCCGCCTACAGCAGCATGCTGCTCGCCTGGTCCTTCACCGAGGTCGTGCGCTACGGGTACTTCGTCTTCACGCTGTCCGGGCTAGGCGTCCCCGCACTTCTCTCTTTCCTGCGCTACAACACATT
Organism: Epicoccum nigrum; assembly: GCA_002116315.1. Taxonomy (NCBI): domain Eukaryota; kingdom Fungi; phylum Ascomycota; class Dothideomycetes; order Pleosporales; family Didymellaceae; genus Epicoccum; species Epicoccum nigrum. The sequence goes on from KZ107856.1 coordinate 251,094, forward strand.
CATGATCCTGTACCCGCTGGGCATCTCCAGCGAGTGCTGGCTCGTGTATCAGGCCATCCCCGCCGCTAAGCTGCTGGACGAGCGGATCCCGTATGTGCTGTGGGCTATACTTGCCATCTATGTGCCCGGCTCGTATGTGCTGTTTTCGCACATGCTGAAGCAGAGGAGGAGGATTCAGAAGCAGCAGAGGCAGGCGTGACTAGCCGGCGCAGCTCAGGGTGGAGCGTTTTCTGGTGGAGCTGCTTCTGGGGGAGCGGTCCCGGGGTACGATCAGGAGAGAGAAGATAGGATCTTCAAGAAGATGCGGGCGATGAAGAGGAAGCAGGCTGCTGAGCTTGCTGGGAAGAAGTAGGTGGGAAGTGAAATACGTAAGCGTGCTCGTATCGCATCTCTGTACAAAGATATGTATAATGTCAAAGGGTGCTCAGGCCTCAGGCCAAGTGGTCCACCAACCCAATACGCTCGGGTGTCACTTGCGTACATTATGTTCAAGGGAGCCACCGTTTAAGAAGGTCGGTAGCATCATCACTAGTCGAGTAACGTTGTCTCACTTGCATTTTACTCGGCCACCTGTTCAATCACCCCCCGACCCTCCCGCGCGTTACATCACACCATATACTATAAAGTGCATTTTAACTTCTTTCACTACGCTCTAACAGACATGCAGTAACCAAGCCCTGTAATCACAACTTTCGACGACTGCATGACGTTGCGGTGCGCTAATATAATTTATCGTCAAAATTCATCATGCTCCTCTCAAGCAAGCAATTCAACACCAGCACACGGGACGGCCACACATCCAAACAATATCCACAAGACTTCTGATACGCTCCATCGTGACCTCTTCTCCGCTCCCGCAGCATATCTTACAGAAAACGGTGCAGCGCACAATAGGTGCAATGAACGGTACCTTGATATCTCGGACCGGGCGTCGACGAATGACCTACTTCTTTGCAAGTACACAAGGACTAGCGGAAAACTATAAGTTAGGTCCCCGGCCCGAGATTCACCCATCTGCGTCTTACTTCTGCACGGCGGCTCTGCGACACGAAGTAGAAGCTATAACGCATATGCGAGCAGCAATTGACCCAGCCTCGAAAGCCATCTGTCGTGTCGAGATCAGGTGATGAATAGTCGAGGAACGGCATTGTGGAGAAGCTCTCAGTAGCCTTCTGTAGTCGCTTTTCCGCTTTCCCATCAAGGTAGCGAGGTAAAGACTCGGCCCGAGATGCGACCAATCGCCGTCTAACCTCGAAGCCGTCTACGCAGCCGCGTGCGGACGTTGTACTCCGCTACCTACTCCACACAGCGTGACTTGGGGAATCCTGATCGCGAGCCGCGCTGTTCCCACCCTGCACCGCTCCAATGGGGAGCCCATCCGCGTGTGCTGTTACACATTGGCGCACGGCAGCCCCGCCAGCGAACCTGTTTCCTGGTCGACCTCGCAGCGCCAAGACCCGTCCATGACATGGGATTGTGCGGGGAGCGAGGCTTGGTGCGCCCGTGGGAGCTTCAAGTGTCTTGGTACTGCGGAGTGTCTGCCTTCACTGGGACGGGGGGCACGGCAAGCGACATGGCATGACGGTGGCCATGTCGGTCCGTGGCGGGCGGCAGGTGGTGTACACAGTATAAAGGTCCATGTACTGCCCCGAGCCCAGAAAAAGTACACTCTCGCTGCTTTCACTATGTTGGGCAAAGGATCTGTCTTGCTGGGCTCCGCGCTCTTCGGAGCCGCTGCCCTAGCGTCGTCCGACTTGGTCACTAGACAGGCTGGTGAGCTCGACGCTTGTCCTGGGTACGCGGCGAGCAATGTCGTGGACGAGGGGGGGCGGGTGACTGCGGATCTTGCGCTTGCCGGCACGGCATGCAATGTATATGGCGACGATTTGACGGATCTGAAGCTCGAGGTCGAATATCAGACTGGTTTGTTTATCCCCAATTGCTCCTTTAGACGGGAATGGCAATGCTGATTGCAAGCAGAAAACCGCATCCACGTCAAGATCTACGATGCCGCCGAGCAGGTGTTCCAGATCCAGGAGTCCGTCTGGCCCCGCCCGCAGAGCGAGGGTGATGTTGATCCGGCGAGCTCTGCGCTGGTGTTCACGCACACGGCGAATCCGTTCTCGTTTGCCATCTCGAGGAGAGAGACTAACGAGACGCTGTTTGATTCGTCTGCCGCCAGTCTGGTCTTTGAGACGCAGTATCTCCGACTCAGGACGCGTCTGCCTGAATCCCCGAACCTGTACGGTCTGGGCGAGTCGACAGACGATTTCCATCTGAATACTACTAACTACACCCGCACTGTAAGTCGATCCTTTTGCTGTGGAAGGAAATTTCACTGACACCAACAGCTCTGGAACCGTGATGCGTATGGCACTCCCCCTGGAACCAACTTGTACGGATCCCACCCCATCTACTTCGACCACCGCGGCGAGAATGGCACCCACGGCGTCTTCCTCGCCAGTTCCCAGGGCATGGACATCAAAATCGACGACACCGACGGTCAATTCCTTGAGTACAACACTCTCGGCGGTATCATCGACTTGTACTTCCTCGCTGGTCCCTCGCCCAAAGACGTCGCAGTCCAGTATTCCGAGTTATCTGGAAAGGCCGCCATGATGCCCTACTGGGGCTTCGGTTTCCACCAGTGCAAGTACGGTTACCGCGATGTTTGGGAGGTGGCCGAGGTGGTCGCCAACTACACAAAAGCCGGCATTCCCCTGGAGACCATGTGGACCGACATCGACTACATGGAGCTGAGGCGTTTGTTCACCTTGGACCCGGAACGGTACCCGCTGGAACTGGTCCGCGACATGATCTCCTACCTGCACGAGCGCCAGCAACACTACATCGTCATGGTCAATTCCGCCGTCTGGGCAGGCGATAACGACGTGTACAACGAAGGCGTCGAGCAGAACGTCTGGCAGGTGCGCGAGAACGGCAGCGAGTACCAGGGCGCCGTCTGGCCTGGCCCAACCGTCTTCCCGGATTGGTTCCACCCCAACACCCAGGCGTACTGGAACAGTCAGTTCGAGAAGTTCTTCGACCCGGCTACGGGCGTCGACATCGATGGTCTGTGGAACGACATGAACGAGCCCGCCAACTTCTGCCCATACCCGTGCGCAGACCCCGTCGCCTACTCGGAAGAGTCCAAGAACCCGCCTGAGCCCCCGCCAGTCCGCCCTGGTGGCCCTGGTCGCGAGATCCCTGGTTTCCCTGCCAGCCTGCAGCCGGGCGGTTACTCAAATGCTAGCAAGCGCGGTCTTGAGTCACGCCAGTTCAACAAGAAGATGTCGATGCCCGCTCTGAATGCTCGTCAGTCATCAAACCAGACCGCCAAGTACCTTGGTTTGTCTGGCCGCGACCTCATCAACCCCGGCTACGAGATCCAGAATGCTGCTGGATCCATTAGCAACAAGACCATGGACACTGACATCCGCAACCACGACGGTTCGTACCACTACGATATCCACAACTTCTGGGGCTCTCTCATGTCAATTGCCTCGAGGGAATCCATGCTCCAGCGTCGCCCTGAACGCCGGCCCTTCCTCATCACTCGCTCCACAGTAAGTCAAACTGGGTCTTGGTAAAAGGTTCTTGCTGACTCGTCTCCAGTTCGTTGGTCTCGGCAAGTACGTCGGCAAGTGGCTCGGTGACAACGTCAGCACTTGGGAGCAATACCGCTTTAGTATCGCGGGCATCTTGAACTTCGCCTCTATCTACCAAATCCCCATGGTCGGACCCGATGTCTGCGGTTTCGCCGGAAACACCACCGAGACGCGTAAGTTCACGCTTCCTTCCCACTCTTCCTCCAAGGCAGTTCAAGTACTAACCCTTCCACAGTCTGCGCTCGCTGGGGCATGCTCTCCGCCTTCTACCCCTTCATGCGCAACCACGCGGGCGACACCTCCATCTACCAGGAGTTCTACCGCTGGCCGCTCACCACCTCTGCCGCCAAGAAGGGCATCGCCATCCGCTACCGTCTCCTCGACTACATCTACACGGCGTTCCACCGCCAGTCCACCACGGGACTCCCCCTGCTCAACCCGCTCTTCTTCCACTACCCCGAGGACAAGAACACCTTCGCCATCGAGCACCAATTCTTCTACGGCGACGACATCCTCGTCTCGCCCGTGCTGGAGGAGAACAGCACCTCCGTCAGCATCTACCTGCCCTCGGGCGTCTTCTACGACTGGTGGACGCTCGAGCAGGTCCAAGGCAAGGGCTCGTGGATCAACCTGACGGACGTGGCGTTCGACAGCATCCCGCTGCACATCCGCGGAGGCGCCATCCTGGCCCTGCGCGCCGACGGGGCAAACACGACCGCCGAGCTGCGCAAGCAGGACTTCGTGCTGTGGATCGCGCCCAACAGCACGGGCCAGGCGAGCGGGTCGCTGTACCTCGACGACGGCGACAGCATCGACCAGCCCGCCGTGAGCGACATCCTCTTCTCCTACGACAACGGCGCGTTCGCCATGTCCGGCACCTTTGGCTTCCAGACTGACCTGGCGGTCAAGAACATCACCCTGCTTGGCCCCAAGGGACAACACACCCTGCAGGGCCCTGTGCCGCTTACGGGCGAGTACAGCGTCAAGTTTGACGGGGATCTCACGGGTGGAGGCAGTCCGCCGCAGTTCGAGGGCAAGGCGGCGAGGAAGGGGGTTGGTGCGCTGGCGGGCGTTGTTGCTGGGGTTGCGATGCTTGGGTTGTAGGATTGAAGGTGGAGGTTTTGCTGGGCGGTGATGGGAGTGTTGTTGTACCCCTTTCGCAAGATTAGTAGTATCGAGATTGGATCTGAACCCAATGAGCTCTTTGCTGCGTGAATGGTTTATCTCGCCTCCGTTGTTGCCTTTCCTCTTCGCTACGTCGAGTGCGCGTACACAGCTCCGACTGAACGTCGAGCGCTCTGCAAAAGTAGCGGAAGCTAGGAATACTTCAGGCCCTATTGGCAGGCGACTAGCAATTAGGTAGGAAAGAAACTAAGACGGCTACGCTGTTAAACAGTCGCATGCTCTTATTTCCATTCCTTGATTGAATTCTCCCATAGGCCTACAGGGTCAGTCGGCCATGGCAACGTATCGTAGCGGAATCGAGACTGAACCCGAGTTCAAGGGCTCTTTGCTGCGTGACCAATCCACATGCGGTCGTTGTTGCGCTTTCTTTCTGCTTTGTCGATGTCGCGTACAGATTGTTCCTCATCTTACCCCAAGTCTGCCAGCTGATAGCTGCCGCTAGGACAACAGCCCTCGGTCCTATTACATGTAGCGAAGCTAGTATCGCGGAGAAGTGGGTCAAGACTTGGTTCCTTTCCACCTCGCGAAATTTCAGCCCCTGATCGCTCCCCACTACCAATGACTTCACAACTACCCCCCCAATTGTCCAGAATATAGTTTTTACTCTTCAGCAGCTTTCCATCAACCAATCAGAGCTTGAACTCGAGTTTCGAGCCCTCTTGGCTTAGTGGTAAAGCGTATCACTAGTATGACTTCCGGGTCAGCAAATGATAAGATCGCTCGTTCGATTCGGGCAGAGGGCATTCGGTTGGTTCTCCAACTGTTCAAAACATCAAAATCACCTGATTTCGGGCGCTGTGGCGGAGTGGTTATCGCGCAAGACTAGAAATCTTGTTCCTTCGGGAGCGCAGGTTCGAATCCTGCCGGCGTCGCTTTCTTTTTTCTTGGGCTGTGCGGCCTTCCCGTATGTTTTTTTTTGGATCTTGAGCGGGCCGGTGTGGATGAGGAGGTGACAGGGGGGGGGGGGCTGTGGGGTGTGTTCGTGAGGGTTTGTTTGGGCGATGCGTTTGGTCGAAGTGGTAAGAGGTATGTGGTTGTGAGCTTCACTTGTGTTATGTGGGGAAATCGTCAGTGGTGGACGACTGGGTTGCGAACTGTAACTCCCAGCTTTGTGAGTGACGATAGTCACTGTGTTGCAGTGATCGCTTTCCTTTTGATCGATATGTCGGTGGTCAATGGCCGAGGCTGAGCGAGTTGAGCAACGAAGTGAGAGCTTTATATTGACAACGGAGATGTGGTAGAGCAGCAACAAGCTGCGTATGTCTATAGCGGACGCCGTCATTGTTGCAACAGTTGTAGACATGATGGCATGAAAGGGGGAAACCTGAGAGTCGCTGTTCCCAATCTTGGAAAGAGCGAAAAGAATCCAGAAGGAAGTGACTCTTCACTATTGACATCAGCAGGAATTGTGGAGCTATCAGACTCCATCCTCAAGGGGTGGCGAGAAGAAGTTTGCATAAGGTAAATCGGTATCGGAATTGTTCCTTAGGCTGTAGAATGGTCACGAGTTCACCTGGCGGGTATATTGACATGCAACTTCTTGTATCTTGTCGCTTCAAATTGTACCCCTATATGCTCAGTAATGCCGCCCCGAGTGCAAGCTGGCCGGACCTTGTCAGTCAACCACGGCGCATCGTCTGATGCCTTGACTTACCTATTCCCACTACGTCCGTGTTTTGCAATCAGACTCCTTGACTCGCCACATAACCAGATGTGCGGACCGGCCTCGCCGTCCTCCAGACCGTGCTGATTGATAGCATGTTCAATCTGGCGGGCTCGCGTACGATTCGAGCTCAACGTTGTGATCCCCTCAGCCCAGCCGTAGAAGAAGATCGAAGAGTTCAGTCGACTCATCTCGTCTTGGAGTTTGCGTGCTGCAGCAGGCAGTCGCGACACGATTGTGTCGAGGTTGCTGGGTACGACGCGGATCGGCAGCCTGAACCCTGCGGGGACTGAGTGATCGGACATGAAAACCCATTCCGCTATGAGATCTTCCGATGTGCGACCCTCGCAGTCTCCCTTCGCAAGGAGCAGCTGTGCTCGCCGTTTCTCCATATCGGTTGCGAGCGTCTCGACGATAAGATGCATCTGCTCGGCGGCTTCCTCGGTGCACACCATTGAGTGCGAGCCGATCGCAGGGTACAGGTGGGTTGGCAGCAAGTTCTCGCCCGCTTCTTCTTCGATCTGGGCTTTGACTTCGCTGGGATACCAGTCCAGAATGGGGCATTCCTTGTGCGATATGTCGGAGATGAGGGCAAGCAGGACTGTGCAATCAATGTTTAGCGTCTCGGAGAGTGCTCGTGTTCTGTCCACCAGCAGATTGTTCAAGACAGCTTGCAAGGGTTGCGGGGGAGGTACGTCGTCAGCGCACTGTACGATGGCTCCTGTGGCCCGAATCTTTGCAATGATTGCGTCGACTTCTTTCATCTTTCCAGGTACAATACGGGTCAGTACGAAACGTACTTGCGGTGGTCTTCCTTGGATGGGGTTTGCTCGTGCAGCTCGAGCCAGCTCCCGTGCATTCCTCACAACGCCGACCTGATCCTCATCGTCCTCGTCATCCCAGTCGACCGGACGTGCATCAGACATGTCCTCGTCAGAGTCGGAATCATTGACCCAGCCCAGCTTCGCCAGATCGAAGATGATCCGTTTCTCAGACACAGTCGATACCCGTATCCACTCCCTGCCTTCGTCCGCAACAATGTCGACAAGAGCTGCGGTCTTTCCTTTGCCTAACCCCCCTTTCCCCAGACTCAGACCTTTGAGCGTGCGTTTACCTGCAGGTTCCTTGTGTCGGTCCCAGAAGTAGTACTTCCGGAAGGCTTGCAACCCGCGCGACCGTTTTGCCGCGCCCCATAGTGCTTCGTAGTAGGTGAGGTTCGATGATACGATGAAGTGGCGAATCTTTTCCTCGGGTTTTCCAGAATCCACTATCTTCTGGAGAAAAGCGAGTTCCTTCTTGAAATCATTGCGTAGATTTCGGTACTCGACGGGGTGATGTACTCTGGTGACCTTCTGGCGCTCGAGGACGGCTTCGACATAAATTTCCACCTCTTCATACAGCGTTTTACATCGTTTGATAAGGTCCTGGACGGTGGCATCTAGATCTTCGCCATTCTGACTGTTCATATCGTAGCTGGTCATGCTTGTAGCATCCGTCTCGAGCTCCAGGTTGCTAAAATCTGACGAGATGGAGTCTGCCATGGTGGAGATGGGAGTGGAGCTGCGTCTGCAAATCCCTAACAGAAAAGGTAGTAATATTTCAACCCAAATTCGAGCTGTGTCGACGCTCGAGGTGATGTGATATGGAGAGAGAAGGAAAGCTTTCGATCCACGATAGCCATTGGATGTTTGAGTCACGCCTAGTTGGAAGATTCGATGATGTTCTTGCCTCGTTCACAGCCCAGCCCGCTGGTGCCTGGCAGATCAAGCACAGCACAGCACAGCACCGTCACAACTTCCGTAATCGACAGAGTACGCAAAGCAAGACCAATCTCTGTCGCATGCACGGTAGAATTGTAACAATCATCGACATCTGTCTGACACCACACCTCCAGCGGGCCGACCTTCATCCCGGCGAAATCTTGGCGCCGGACCCCGCCAATTACCGACCACCGACCACTCTCGCAGCGGCAGCGCAGCGCCGAACCCCAGAGCTCCCCACACTATACCATGCCGTACCTCAAGACCAGTACCGAATGGTACGAGCAGTCGTCGCTGCTACTGAAGGCCAGACCGACAAGTGTAGGTGTAGGCTAAAGCTGCCATTGACGCGAAGCGAAGCGATGCGATGCGATTCGTGAGAGCTAACGAATGCTGTTGAAGACACGCATCACATCCAAGTACACCGTCCTGAAACCCTCCGCCTCGAAGATCAAGAAGCGCCAAAAGTACGCCGCCAAGCAAGCAGCGAAGCCCGACACAGCACGCACATCGTCGCCGCCGCCGCAATCGAGCCCCCAGGATGCGACAGCAACGTTCGTGTTGAAGACGTACGATCCTGTCTCGGGCACATGTCTCCAGTATGAGACGACAAAAGGCGCCGAAGTGGGGAGATTGATTAATAGCCTCGGGCGGCTGGGTCGCGAGATGGCGGCCCTGCCGCAAGCTCTCGACGATTTGAGCGCGCCTCAGGATGCTGGTGTTGCGACGCCGAATGCGGATGAGGGAGGACATGTCAAGATGGGCGGTGTACCTATCCCTGCGGCCGCAGGGACAGGAGGTGGAAAGAAGAAGAAGAAGGGCAAGAAATGAACGACTTTGCTTTGGGCACTTGATATTCAGACAGGTCGACTGGGCTCGGTCGAGAGCGCGTGCAACATATGCCTCGATCGAGAGTCCAGATGAACCAGAGGGGAGAATAGGTGGTTTGAAGTTGAGAAGAGGATAGATGCTACGGCCCACGTACGAGTATCAAAGCAAGGGGCAGGTGGAAGATACCCCAGGTCCCGTCACTCACATCAAATCGAAACACAAAAGTGCAGCGTAAGCTACACCACCTTACAACCCAGGTACACGACCATCGACGCTCATGTCCACTTCATTGCTCTTTCCAAGACCCACTTGTCAACCCTCCCATTTCTGGCAGCTACAATCGCGCAACTGCTCCTTCTGACACAATTCAAATCACAGAGGTTATGGTAATGCTCAAGTCTAGCCTTGTACATCTTCACGTCGCCAATGTCAGACGACATTTATTCTGTCTCTCTAGCAAGAGCTACATTAACAACAGCCTCCGATCATCTCTCACCTACCCTGCCTCTGTCTCTCTAATCAGCAATCCCAGGCGGCAAGAACGACAAATAATCAATCGGAGCAGGCTCAATCCCATCCGGCTGCCCTGTGATGCGCACAACATCTCCTTTCCTCACCTCAATCCCCTTGAAAGTTATCCTTGTCGCCGTATGCCCATCAAGATACCTCGACGGCTCATGACCCAGCTTCTTCTCGTTATCACCCTTCCACGTCCCAACCGTCCTATTCCCGATATCCAGCGTGTACGTCGATATGCCACTGAACAAGTCGTAGTAGTTGACGGCAACATCGTAGGTCCCAGACTCGAACGGCACTTTCGCCGTCGCAGTACCGGCAGTGGTGTTCGACGTGGTCACGATGGCGGTGAACCCAGACGCGGCGTGGAACGGTTTCACCACGTACGACTTGTAGCCGTCCAGCGTCATGCTCTCGGCCTCGATGCGATACGGGTGCGTTCCGACGCGGCCGGACTCGTCCGCGATGCGCGAGAGGTTGTAGAAGTACTGTGTGATGGAGTCGCGCCAGACGAGGGAGTGCCCTGCCTGGTACGTCTGGCGGAAGAGTTGGTGCTCGTGGCGTTCGTCGTCGATCTTGCCCTTCAGGGACTCCCACTGCTGAACAAAGATCTGCGCGCTGGCGGCGCCTTCGTAGTGGGCGTCGTAGAAGTGCTGGATGACTGTCTTGCCGGACTTGAGGCGTTGAGTGTAGGGCACGTGGTGGAACCAGAGCAGCAGGTTGTCTGGCGTCTTGTCCACGTCGTTGTAGATCTCGGCGATTTCGGGAGGGTAGTTTCCTGCGTTGCCCGTGCCGTTTTCAATCGTTCGGTCCATGCCGATGGTTACGTTGCCGGCGCGGAGCCACTGGCCCCAGCCATTGTTGTCTTGTGACGCAGGATTGGGTCCGAAGTGCGTGTAGAGGATGTCGGTCAGGGTCTGGACGCCAAGGTTACCGCTGTAGTTCTCGTACGCTGGCCATGATTTCATCGAGATGTCTGTTATTGTGTCGATCACCTTCTGATCGAAGCCAAAGGTCAGGCGGATCCAGTCTTGCAGTATGTCCTCCGAGCCCAATGAGGCATCCCAAGCTAGCTTTCCGTACGCATACAGATTCTATCGCCATAGTCAGTATGTACACTGTGCGCGTGGAGCTGCTTTTTAGCACTTACAGACATTGCCATGTGACTTCCAAGCCAGGTAGTGTTGGTTCCAGCACCAGGGACTCCGGCATAGCCACCCAGTGGTCGCTTGAAACGCTCGCCAGAAATGATGTCTTTGACCTTTGATGGCCGACTGTCGGTCCTCATGTCGAAATCAAGAATTTCCTTCCAGAGTGGGGCAAGATACACAAAGTGGCAGTTCTGACCCAGATACTCTGGCGTGACCTGGAGCTCGATAGCCGTGCTGGTGTTATGGAGTGCCCCGAACAACGGCGAGGCTGGCTCACGAACCTGAAAGTCAATCGGACCGTACTTGATCTGGACGACAACGTTCTCGTCGAACTTGCCATCCAGATGTTGGAAGAACTCGAGTTGAGCATTCGCTCGGTCAGAAGTCCAGTTTGCGTAGGTGATGTGATTGTCGTAGACGAAAGCACGAAACATTACCACGCCACCGTGAGGCTTCACCGCTCGAGCAAACATATTGGCGCCATCTGCGAGTGTTCGATTGTATGTTAGTGGTCCTGGCTGGCCCTCGCTATTCGCTTTGACCAGAAAGCCAGCCATGTCCGGGACTTTCTTATAGATCTGATCAGTGATGTTCGCCCACCATGCATCTACCTTGGGATCCAGGGGATCAAAGGTCCCAAGGGCTGCCTGTGGAGATGCGAAGTTCAAGGATATGCCAAGCTGCACCCCATAAGGCCTCATTGCATCAGCTAGCCTTCCCAAGCCCTTCACATTTCGGTCGCTGAGTAGTGCCGCATTGGCATTGACATTGTTGACGATCACACCGTTGATGCCGACGGATGCCAGTAAGCGTGCGTATTCAGCAGCTCGCGTCACATTGTCGACGACGTAGCCGCCCTGGAAATAGTTTGATGCGCCTCCATAACCTCGCTCGATGCTCCCGTCCATGTTGTCCCACTCGTTGGTCCATCGAATGGGCGCCTGTGGGTTCGACACTTGTACTCCAGCGGTGATGTTATTGCGGGCAAGCTGCGAGAGGTATTCAAATGCTCCATAAAGCGCGCCTCGCTCGTTGCGTCCGAGAATGACGACCTTATCTGAAGCTGAGTGAAGTAAGAAGCCATCGTCTTCTAGAGACTCAGTGTCTGTTATGTTTCCGTAAACTGCGGTGTATGCGTCGATAGTACCGACAATGATTGCGGATGTGTTCGAATGACCGGTAGCGAGGACTTTGACATTCTTTGCCAGGATGCTGTTAATGCCCTTTTGCAGCTCTTGTCCGGCTGTGAACACGGGACTTGTCTTGGTCGAGTTCAGGGCAACAATTGTTGAGGGAACCTCGAGTGTGCTGTAGCCTTCAATGTTGATAGGCGCGTATCGTAACCAACCGCGGGATCCATCCTCAGCCAGCGCAAGCCCAACCCAAACAGGCAGGAGTGTGGCAAGGAGCCGCATGACGACTTTCAAAACGAGGAAAAGCAAACCTTGCCTACCAAATTGACCAAAGCTTGCTCACATCAAGCTTATAAAGGACCCTACATTATTCAACCGACCCATAATAAACATAGATGCCAACGTAATTGCCCGTTTTGTCGAGCCGGTCATTCAGGCTGAATGCCAGAGTTGAGCCACCCATGATCAGCGGTGATTGCGGGGACGGTGCGTCCGGTTCGTGACACTGCAATGATTCAGGAGAAACTTGCACCGAGCTGTGGGGAACGCTGCGGCGGACTGTGGAGAAGGACCGATCATGAATCGTGGAGAAAGGACGGAGAAAAAGTGACCGAGATTTAGCCAATTCACCAAACATACGCCATAAAAGTTCCCAGTTGTCACATCCATCGTGTTGAGAACAGTATTCATTGCCTCCATCTAGAGTACAATTTTATTTGCTCCTAGCCAGAGACGCTATATCTAGTCAAACAACTGCATATTAAGGCTACTGCTACTTAGTGCATGACCTAAGATTACGTTAGCGAGTTGCTTATTATTAAGGCATAGGTGGTAGACTTACAACTGCAACATGATCGTCCATGTACTTGGAGATATCGCCCAAGAAGCATGCCGCTATGATGCTAACTGCACCAAATGCAATGCTGACATAGTAGACATATTTGTAAGCCTCCGCGTACGCGACTTGACCTGCGAATACGACGGCCTCATAAGCACCCGGAACCCCCTTGATTCCGGGAAGCTCTTGTAGCAATGGGAGGAGGGAAGCTCCAGTGATGACAATGGCCTCTTCGATGACCTTTGGTGAGGTGATATTGAGTTTGGTCACCATCGTACCGCCGATGTAATGAGTAGCGGATGGGACAAATTTTGCTTGATTTGCTGTCAGGGACTTGTTTGGTGAGTATCGGATATCGGACTTACAAATGAAGACATTGTAGTAGACGCAGTAGCCGACGGAACCACCAAGGACACGTATGGCCAGAGTCAATGCAGCCACGGTTGCAATGAGATCATCGGGGCAGATAATAGTTGCTATCGAGGTCAGTGATTGCAGCGAGATATTTTCATAGTAGACTTACAGATGATGGATGCAGGGACGACAATACCACCAATGCCTAGCCCTGCAAGGATCAGCAGTCCCCAAAGCTGGTTAAGGTTGTCAACTCTGGCAACTGCAAGAGAACCACATCCTGCAGTCATCAAGATTGATGAAGCAATTAGGAGTTCCTTGTTGTGGCCTCTGAGGACAGACAGCAGCACCAGAACGATACATGCTCCGGCCAGAATGGAGAAACCGACAGGAATTCCACGAATTCCAACACCAACCGGGTCGTGTCCGTATACATTGAAGGCTTGGGTCGGCCAGAACATGAGGATACTGTAAACTGCTTAGTAATTGCTAAAGACTTTAACAGTCCAAATCGTCGAAGAAGACAATGCAGGGGAGTTGAGGGGTTCAATACCTGAAGAAGTTGGCACCGGATATGAAGGTGATGACCAAAGTAAGTCCAAGGATTCGAGGCTCTTGACGCAGTCTCTTCGGGAACATAGGGTGCTTCGCTCCATAAGCCTCCCAGAATACGAAGGCCACAATCATGACTGCGCCTAGGATCAGAGGTGCGAGAACGTGGGCGCTCGACCAGGGATACTGGTAGCCGCCCCACTGCATTCCCATCATGAAGAGTAGGAAGCCCGCTACTGAGAGAAAACCACCGATATAGTCAATCTCCGCCAGGATCTGCTTGCGGCTCATACCCAAACTGTTGACTCTTGGGGGTGGGTGGTAGAAAACTGCTGTCAGAACAAGTCCAATAAAGGCCCAGAGGCCACACCAGAGTCCAATCCAGCGCCAGGCAGACGGCGATCGGGAGGCAATCAGCTGTGCCCACAATACGGACGGGCAGAACGGAATGATGGTGAAGATGAGCACTGCAACGTACTTTCCGCGTTGGCTGGTGGGTGCAAGCTCTGAAGTGACTGCAAGCGCAGTAAGCTCGTTGATACCGGCTCCGACGCCAGAAAAGACCATCCCACAGATGAAGATGTTCATGGAATGCGCTGTGGAGCAAATGATCATTCCCACGATGAGGAAGCAGGCCCCGATTATTGCGACCCATCGGCGGCCCACAATGTCGGATATGGAGCCTACGAATGGACAGACTGCGGCCAAGGATAAGAGGTTGGCCAGAACGAACCAAATCCAACGGTCAGTGCCACCGATATCGCTATAGATATACGGAGGGACTCCGCCGAAAAGATACACCGGTATTTGACTGCCAGTCCATACTAGATCACTGTAAGCAAAGCTCAAAGTAGGCAGCCCTGGTGGTTGTTGCTTACGAAAGGCCATGGCGATCAAGCTCATGATACGCTTGTACGTCATTGGAGGTTCAACATCATGGTCTTCACCGTCCCCATAAGTCCTCAAGCCATCTTTCTCATAATAGTTGGTATGGCCAGGCACCCGTTCGTTGGTGTGGATATGCTCGATGCGTGTCTCGGTAGCCTTTGCTGTTGGCGAATGGTTCGAGTCATCTACAAAGATTTACGGATCAGTCGCGAGTCCTTGAAATTAGAGGGTGTATTATTTTACCGGAACTGCTGATGCGTTCTGCCATTGTCGCCACGACGCTCTTGATTCAGGAGCACAATGCCAAGGGAGATGGATATGGTTGGAGAGGCTTGACTGAAGGTCATTTCTCTTGGTAACGCCTCACCCTATATAATGTACCATCGCCTTCGCGATTCAGGCTCTCTTCCCCACGGGGCACCACGGGGTATAATCGCGGGGTATTCAAGCCTCCCCTGAACGTGGCTTGCATCCCGCGCATTCGATAAGGCGATGAGCGGTAATTCTGTTCCAGGCCATGTCTTTGATCGGCAGCCATTGGTGGACATGTCGATCCACTGGTAGCCCACGCAAGCCTTCGGACAAGCTTTGCCTACGTGAGCTAAGGCTCGCGTTAACTCTTGTTAGTGTATGATCTTCTTTTGCTGGCGACCACAACCATAGCCTCGGTATTTGGACCACATTGCTAGCGCAAGACTACCCCGCGTTACTTGTGGACCGGGACTCCGACTTCACCGCGATAGCTCGCATGGCAATGGTTAATCGTTCCTCTCTGATTGCATGAAATCTGCGAACTTCTTCTCCAGGCACGTTGAGCGTGCAATTGACTGCGGGAGATCAACTGCGTTAGAGTATATCCAGGCATTGCGGCCAGTTCGGCGGTTCTCGTATACTTGCCTTTATGAAGTGCGCTGGATACGATGGACTGGCCTGATCGAGGCATTAGATGATTCGGGTATATGTTGGAGATATGGGAAGTTCTCGCAGAATGGTCACTCAAGATGTCTACCTAGCAGAGATCCTGAGCCAAAATTGGTATACTTGATTCGTGCTGTTGTCAAAGCAGATATCGGCAATCATCATGTAGGTTTGAGAAACTGCCGGATAAATAACCCAAATCAGCATGCGCGGTAGATTTAGGCGGTATCTACAGGGTTGGCCATGTCGGGTTGGACACCTCCACATCTCGATAAAGATGTGGCAGGCAGCGCTAACTCTTTACGCCATGTGGTTGGCTTGAGGCTTCGAAGGTCATCTGAAGAGGCCGAGCTGAACGATTGTGTCTGGTAACGCCCTATCGTACCTGTACCGGTGATGTGTT
The DNA here is from genome assembly GCA_002116315.1 of Epicoccum nigrum. NCBI lineage: Eukaryota > Fungi > Ascomycota > Dothideomycetes > Pleosporales > Didymellaceae > Epicoccum > Epicoccum nigrum. Next base: position 266,894 of record KZ107856.1, read on the forward strand.
CAGGTCCAAGGCCTTGGGATCCATCATCTTAAAATGTAGGGCATTTCTGACCAGGAGCTCTTAATTTCTGCTTCTCGATTCGAAGCCATCAACCGACCACCATACTATCTGGATTACTTTCGAACAAATGCTAATAGCCACTTCGCCACAAGACTCAAAGATAAGGCTGATCCTCGCGCTCTATCTAGATGCGCTAGTAAAAGGACAAGTTTAAGGAAAACCATCATACAATCGAACCTAACACCTCAGAAACGGCATTCATGTTGCCTTGACGGCCACCACTCATCTTATGTTATTGGTTCTCATACTTAGGGAAATGATTTATCGGTTTATTTGTAGTGTTGTTCGAGAATACCAATCCTTATAGTCCAATGCTGACGTTCCAGTCCCAAGATTGTCAAACAAGTTCCAAACAAGACTCTATCGACTTCAAAAATAATATCTTTAGCAATTCCGAGCTGTCATATAGCGATCTTGAAGTTTTGCGGTGGAAAGAGGCAGACAAGTAACAGTGCGAATCAAATACGCATCTGTATAAAAAGAAAGAAAAAAATTCGGACTATCTAAAATACACTCTTAGGTAATTCTCTTTCGTGTTCTTGCACATCTCTAAATAAGTAGATCATCGGAGCTGGCAAGATACCATGAAGATAAGCTCATTCGCATCGTCTCATCTGGAGTGAAGCTTGTAGCGCTCCGAAGTCAACGTCACCCTTCATCATGTCACAGAGACGCATGACTCCATCGGGGTGCCCTCCATTTTCAAAAATTGCCATCTGAACAAGCGCATTGAGACTAAACCGCCACATTCTGGTAGGAAGCTTTTCCACTGCTGACCCAGCAGTAACTTCAACGCCATAAATTTTGTGGAACCTCAGGCAGTCTAGAGTATATAACACAGTGACTAGACCGTCTTGGCCGAGACTCTTCCCATTACTGGTGTCGCAAGTATCTATTTTTCTGGCGGCAAGGTGTCCTCGTAAGTTTCTGCACAGTTTGTACAGGCAGATGCATGACCCATCTTTTCGTTGAAACTCGGTTGGCATTATCCAGTTGGGAGCGCATCTGAAGCACCCACCAGGAAACTTTGCGATTTCGATCTCCACAATTGCCCCTGAACCAAAACCAGATGTTCCAGGCAACATCTTGAGTGATCTAGCGGCTAACGAGATCCCACAAAGGCAGATTGGATTGCCCGGACCCTTGCAATTGATGACTCGTAGCAGGAGTTCGCGAACCGAGATGTTATAGTCCACCTCAATCTTGCAGGTTGGCACGAGGGCGAGTAACGAGTAAATACGGTCGAGCACATTTGAGCAATTCCGGGTCGTACCGAGGATTTCCAATGCTTGGAAGATAGTGAATCCTCTATTGGAAAATTTGGTACGCTTTCGAACGTGAAGTGATAGTAAGTCGAACGTACTCTCTGCTTTTCCGGTCGCTTCGCGATTCTGCTTCAGTCTCTTATCAATCTCTTCATATTGTGTGAAAACCTCCTGTAGATCGTAGAAGCCTGATTCTACGCAGACGACAGGGTGTCGAGCTAGAATAACCTCTTGTGTGATCCATGCCCTTGTCCAGTATATGTGTTCTTTCATCCAGAGTAGTTGCCTCTTATTTTCTTCTGTGATCCAATCTCTGCCCCAGTACTTGGGGTCTCTCAACCAGAGCAATTCCCTCTCATTCGTTTTACGCGAGGGCAATGAGGCAATACTCTGGATAGCAGCTTCATAATCTCCATCAAGCCACACCAGAACCCATTCAGCATACTTGTAAATTGTTCCCATCTGTTGTACCTGATGGTTTCTTTCCGCAGTGTTGGTTTGATCAATGCAGATAGCATCTATCCAGATCCAGGGATGCTCTATGATCCGTCCCTCATGAAATTGTTGTCGGCCTGACAATAGTATTTGGCGTGGGATACGAAAGCCACCTTCATTTGCGATCCGCTTTCTGATAACGTCGAGGAAGTTCCAGAGGTTCTCATGTATGAAGTGATGTTTTCCGTCTATCTTGATACAATTGGTCTTGTATCCATTTCCCCAGGTGTACGATAAACACGAATACCATGGCATGCCTTTAATCCAGATTGGATGATCACCTCGAGAATTGCCATTATTCGACCTTTCAAGACAAAAGCTCTCAATGACACATTGGATCAAGCCATCATCTGAAAGCTTTGGTAAGACCTGAATCAGCCGTATAGATGCCTGATTGTAATCGAGCGGACCGTACTGGTATACTTCGCTGTTCTTGAACGACCTCGAGCAAAGCAATCTGTGAGCATCAGTCGTCACCTGTGACATATCGTCCGGAAACACCCTGGGACCTCTCTGAGGATTAAAAAGAGTGGATATGAGCACACTTCATATAACTCTCACGTCTCAGTGTGGCATTTGGGAATGATGTGGCGCAGTGCGGGGCAAGGGGCAGTGCAGCTGGCGGTGTGCTACCAATAGGCTGCCAGCCGAGCCAAAAATTACAATAAGGCTGAGACACCTAGCGCCTGCCCAAGCAAAGTAGCAAAAACCTATCTGAAAGTGTATCATCTGCAGTCTAAATCGTCATAAGCAAGGGATAGCGAATACGATGAAGTGAGAGCCTGGTCTTTACTGTTCGCTCGAACGTTCGAGAGTTGGTATAGATCTAATAATATTGTACAAAACTTTAATCATTACAATGGCCACCCTCTCCCACTGTCTGATTTTATTATGGTATTGAGAGTATAGTTTGTACTTGTCGGCCTTGTGACTGGCGCAGAGCTCGTACGATCTTTTCTCTCCGCATCTCCAATGGTAATCGAAGCTGTACTTCCGAATCGGCTCGACCTCAGAGGCGGGGCGCCAATTTCCTGCACGCTCACTCGATTACTCCGGGGCCACGGTGAGAGCGGCATGTGGACTCCCTCACGCGAGAAGGATATGTTGCGGCCGAAATCGCGTATGCGAGCCGGTGCCGTCGATACGACCAGAGACGTTAAGAAAGGAAGGTTGGCGAAAGCGATGAGCAGTGTCATCTCGTAAATATGGTAGAAGAGATATGTACGTGAAGTTGGCGCCTTCAGGATGAAGACTCGAGCGAAGACTCCGACAACGAGTGTTGAGATGCCAGTGACCATAAGGACAACAAGGAGGCAACGTCGCGGAGTTGGGATCAATGGGGTCGGGAGTATGAGTACAAGTACTGTAGTTAGTGTGTCGAACAATAGAGATATAATTGCGTGGTTGTGGTAGGTGATGCATTGCAAATTACCCAGTTGTGTCGGCCGGCACCAGGACAGTAACGAAGTTTGGGTGACAACAAAAGAGATCGCGCAGATGGCTGCTGTAACCTGTATGTAACGCCTTCGGAGAGCGTTGAATGTCACCGGGCTATATGTTTTAGTAACGTTGCAAGCCAAGTCATGATTGCTTGAGCCTTACAAGATGCGCCAATACAGAATTAGGAGGCAGGCTTTTACCAGCCATATAATGACAATCTGGAGCTCTTCCAGCACATATCGGTAAGTGCTTTGTTTCTCGGAATCAGAACCACCGAGAGACACCGTAAGAACGGTAGATGCTGTTAAGGGAAGTAGAAGCAGGACCATAATCCAGTCATCGGATTGGAGATCGGCGAAGGACTTGAGCATGATGCGTCGGAAAGCCAGTCTTGCGATGATGACGGAGACCGATACAGCATGGAGCGTCCACGACTGGATGAGGAGTGAATCCATATTGGAAGCCGGAAGCCGGAGGCCGGAGGCCAGAAACTGGAACGAGCTTGTTGTTTGTCAAAGGGGTCGAAACACCAGATTAAAGGGCAGTTTGGAAGTCACCCTAAATTGTAATTGAAAAGTACAAAATCGAGGCTTACAAATTTGAGCGGCATCTGGAAGGCACTCATCGGTAGTTATTGTGTTCTTTCAACTTTTGAGCACGTTCTGTGTCACTACAGGTGTATCGATATGTGCAGCCCTCTCCCATGTCTCACATCAGCCATAGAGCCGACCACGCAGTTGATCTTGCACTGGGAGCGCCGGTCTAAAGCTGTCCGACTCACCGATAGCGGTGAACATCTGCGCGCAGTTCCGAAGAAGGATTGTGTTACCCTCGAAACCGGAGTGGCTGCGAAGAAAAGATGTATACATATAACAAGGCTAGATATTTGGATGTGTCGTAACTTGTTACTCGCAGGGGGGGCTGTGGTGCGGGAGAGGGAGGGAAGGAGGCATCGGTTATGTCGTGCCTAGACCCTGGGTACAAACCTAGAGCGAGACGGATTCACCATAACAAATCACCACTCTTCTTTCATCACAATCAAGCATACGGCAAACGCGGTATTGGTCGACATTTTTGATTTCGCTTGTTCCTGACCCTGATCTACAACACGGACTTGCGCGATGACAGGGGTAACGCCTTGTCCTCAGCTCGGCGAGATCATGGACTCACCCTTGGGGATTCGATACATCAACATGTGCGCTGTTCGCTTGGCTGGCAAGAGAGCATCCTGTTCCCTTACAGCAAAGCAAAAATTGGGATCGCGAGAACAACGGTACCTGGTTTACGATGCAATGGCGCAAAAAAGCAAAGTGACATAGCACCAGGTTTGACGAAGAAGGCGAGTGCCAACATGTCTTGTCTACAATATGCCATTTACGAAGGCTATCACCGATCAGCAGCCCGTACATCCCAAGTCTCAGAATCATACTGTGCGAATCGATAGCTTGGGACCTTGGAATAAGGAGCTGTCCGCGTCCACTCTTCCGGGACAGTTCGCTTCATAGTGCTCCGGCTCCGCCCCCATGACAATATGTGGCCCGGAACAGATACTATGATCGTCTCATGGACCGCTATCAATACCCGGACGCATCATTTCAGTCATTGCGGCTGCTGTAGATGGTATGCGTGCTATATGTAGATGGACAGTCAAGCCGAAGGTTGAAGGACAGGTGATATACGAGTTATCATAAGCAATATCCATGCTCGCGGGACCCAAAAGCAGCGAAGTTCTGCAGATCCAAACCCTAGAGGAGATCGCGACGACGAGTATTAAAAGAACCACCGGATCCGACGATATCGTCATGACCGCTGTTCCTCGTCCAGGCCTTATCTATCCAACAAGGTGGTACTGTATCCCGATCCCTGCATATAATATGCAGCGAACATCGCACTCCAGCCTACATTCTGCAATCCATACTGCAGGGTGACGACTCCAGGCATTATTTCTACATTTGTACTTTCAGCACCAATCAGCGAATTTCTACAGAATGGATCGTCACACTGCAGACCTTCTAGACGGCTACGCAGTACTAATGCAGTGCATCTGCACCCACGTGTTGAGGGTGCCTGTTCCGATCCGAGATCTAGGAACCCATGCATACGATCAAACAGCCTTGCCTCCACGCGAAACCAAAATTGGTGACGTTTTGCCCATTGGCAGCAGCATTGCTACTTCTGCATCGATTTCTGCATCGATTTCTGCATCGAACGCCACGCATGCATCTCACACCACCAGCTCGCCGATAACGCCCAACGCTTTCTACCAGCTCACCGTGCGCACTCGCAGCAGGTGCACCTCATGTCTACCTCACGAGGGCTTCCACCACCGTTGACCCCAGTGCGATCGGCGCATATGAACACCTGAGCTGCAAGCCGCCTCACGGCTGATGTGCCTCTCACCACAGCCAGCCTCGCGCCACACCTCCCCTTAACGAAGAAGCTATGCACCAGCGCCAACCCCCATGCCCTCCGAGCCAATCGATCACCGTACTTTCCAGAAATAACAAGAAAAAAGACCAGAAATTCTAACACTGCATTTGCATACATGTAGATACATGCCTGCAAGCCACATCCCTAGACACCCACAGCAACTTGTCAAGACCGACCGCCTTCCGAGCACACTTGAAGCCTCAACGCACAAGAAAGCGAAGAGCAAATATAGCCAACAAGGTATCCCCCCCCAAATAGAACCCATAGTCCTGCGCTATACATCAATCGAAAGACAAGTCCCTATCAATCTTGCAGTGTGCTCGGTGCAGTACCTACCCCTTCCTACCACCCGTCCCCTCTCCTGAAGACAACGCAGCCCAGCACGATCGCCCCCGGCCCCCCGACCGCGTCTCAAGGATGATCGCAGCTCAGGAATATCCTATGCACGTCGTCCACCCCTGTCCCGCGCGCCGCGCCGGGAGGAGCGCCGGGAGGAAGCGCCCTCACCCACGCGAGACAGGATCCCTTGTGCAGCGGCGCCCGCGTCCCTTCGAACCGCTGCCGCAGGTACACGCCTAGTCGGCGAGGCGGTCAAGTCCACTGGCGCCGCCACCGTTCCGCGGCAGAGCGGAGGGCTATCGAATGCTCGGCCGGGGCTGCCGGCGCGCAGGGCGTACAAGAGACGGTGAGGGTTGGAGGGTATCTACATATGCGCTGCGCGTGCCTGGTAGGGATTGGGGTGGTGGTTTGTCGGCTAGGGGAGGGAACTTGGGGGCAAGGGGGAGCGAGTGGAAGGGGTTGCGAGGGGGTTTGATTGGTGTGAAGGGGGTTGGGGAGCCGTTCGAGACGAGACGAGACGGGTTGATGGGTTTGCCTTTGTGTAGATGTGGTTGATTGACACGAGTGCACAGTGAGATGGATAAGAGCTCGGAGTAAAGATATCACAGATCGAAAGGACAATGACTCGCTTCGTAGAAATAAAATAGATTCGAATACTGAATAACGACATCACGGCAAAAGCACATCACGGCAGAAGGAAAGAAAAGGATTGTCGCCTTCATGTCCTCAACCTTGCACCTGAAGGCACTAGATCAGAGACACAGAGGCTACCACCACCCGATTGAAGAAGGTGGGCGATGGCTGGGTTCACTCTCGCTTCTATGTCCACACTGACTCAACGTGAGAAATAACGTAATGGCCAGCTCTAGCTAATGTAGAAGCGGATACTACACAGGCAACGCACTCGCGGACCGGAGTCGTCAACGTGTGCGTTCATGGTAGCCCATACCCATCTGCAACTACATGCGTACATCATCAGAACGAAGACGGCAGGAAGTCACGAGGTGAGCGTATATATCCCCCGGATGTCACGATGTTGACCAAGGTCAATCTCCCCCAGAGGTACTGTGGTCGCGAAGACCGATGCCAATGCCGAGCCAGCTCGATGCGCTGCCGGAGCAGTCACAAGCGGACACAGCATCTACCTATTGCTGCACACAGGCAGGCTAAACCTGTTTCATGACCAACGAGCAAAGAGCCCGAAGGTCTTCCGTCCACAGTGCTTTCCCATCAAGACGATGGTGCGGACGGGTTTGGCGCCGAATGGGAAAGTGCAGGCACCGACCGATCTTTAGGTGGCAACAACTGAGGACAGAGGTTGAGATCGGAGAGAAGAAGCGCAGCACAAGCAAGCGGACGCTGTCGATGCGCGGCAAAGAACGGATCCAAGTGCTGTCTCCTGCCAGCAAGTGGCCGCAGGGAAAGACACGTGCGTCTCGAACGCGCTGGTCTGATCTCCGGACTTTCGGTGACGCAGCGCGCGGTATCAAAGGTTGCAAATGGACAGTGGTGATGGACACACCGTAGAACATCCGTGGGTGCCGTTGGAGTAAAGTTTGCCATGGGCCTTGCGGCCTGTCAGAGCCGCCTGAAGGCAGACTCAATGTCCGTTGGCATCTTGCACTGAAAAGAGATTCTGAGACCTGCCGAAACTCTTGCTCTCGCTCGAGGTCGGCCTCCCAGACTCCCTGCTCTAATGTCGGGGGCTGATCCCCTACTCGAAAGGTCCACTTCAGCGGTTTCCCGCCGAACACACTATCTCCAGTTTGGGTGAATCGTGTGTGACAGTATCAATAGTTTAGAGTCCCTCCTGCAGTGCAGTGTGAGACTTGTATGACCAGAGAAAGGTCGTTGGGCATATTGCCACGTGAAAACGTGGCGCCACAAATGATGAGGCCGAAGCCAGATCGGAAGCAGACTCCCTGCCAGCCACCTCTTGAATGCGATGTTCGTATGCGCTATAATGGCTGCCATTGAGAACCAGCCGCACCTGGACGCACTGTGATATTTTTCGCGTCGGTGTAGTTTGGCGGTTTGGTACGGCGCCAGTCGCATCGTGTTCGCTTAGTGGTGATGTATGCCGACTCATCATGCTTCGTAGAGAATATTGGTGAGTGCTCAGTCGCACCCAGTTCGGTAGGTGAGAAGATTGTCTATGATCTTCGCGAGTGGCGAATGTCCTTCTTCCTCATGCAACTTGCTCGACTACCGACATACCGATCCGTGGCTCCAGTAGACGCTCAAGCCGGTACTTGTGGCGGGCTGTCAATATGGGGTCATTTTAACGGGTCTCGGGGGTCGTAGAACAAGTCGACTTGTGTTGTGGGCAATCCCGTTGGGGCATTCCCATGATTGCGAGTTTGAACTCGATGTATCAGAACATCTTCTGGGGGTGAGTTCCGCCCAGTTCTGTAAAGTCGTGGCTCGTCAGACTGCTAGAACTTTCTTGCCGACCCGAGCTACAACGCTACCAAAGAGGATTCGAGGGTTTCCGCGAAAACCCTGTGTATGCTGTGCTCATTGTCTGTCGGAGGATATGCTGCTAGCCGACCTTTCGCCAGAATGAGGCAATCCCGTTGGGGCATTCCTGAAATACGGAGCATCGGCTCGTTATAAATTGCAATAGGCCCAATGGCATTGCTGTTATTGCGGGGAGCTGCCCCGATTTCTTGGGCGTTTCTGAGCGCCGATTGTTCAAGGGCATTTTAGAACGCCTACTCTCTCGAAGGCTCCAACTTGGATACCAACGGTCTTGCGAGCATCACGCTCGACTTGAACCAGCCCTTATTTCAGGCTACTGGCTGCGGGACGTCTCCCGACTTGTAGCAGGCGTGGAGCCGTGCTGGGCCTGCCACCGGCAAGAATTCGAGCTGCAGACTCATTCCTCTCATGGTCAGGCCAAAGACTTCCGCGCCATTGACTGTGGAGGTGCTGTTGCACTCCTCGTCTTGTGGTCGTACTCGATGTGGGGGAGCACCTATCTGCGCCGGGGGCCAGACCGGCAGACAGTGCTATGCCCATGGAGGACTACGTCTCAGGTGAGAGAACATCGCTGGTCCGAAGACCTGCGTCTCGAACGCATCAGGATCGGGTCCTGGGTGAAGGGGGTTGTAGCGAGAGAGGGTTGTTTGGTGCGTCCGGACTGAGGTGTGACGTAGTGAGGTGTGATTGATGTGAGGTGTGGTCGAAAAGTAATGTTTAAAAGACGTCTGCATTTGGGAATAGCTGACGCAGGAAATTTGCGAAACAAAACAAAATAAAATCGTAGCCTCCGAGGGCATGAGCACGCCAGTCTGGTGCGGCGAGGTGTAGAGTAGGAAAAGACGAGGGACACGCGCCCTATAACGGCATGAGAACGTGTGCTGAGGAGGTTGGTCGCGCTCCGAATGAAATTTAAACGAAGAAAGTGCGCTAGAGGCTAGCGTGGTTGCCCAAGGTGGGTCTGGCGCGCGTGCGTCATTGATCGCGAACATTGTCCTGCCTGGTAGCATGTGAGAGCCGTTTACAATAACAAATTCGATTATGGTGAGCTGGAACATATTTTGAAATACTCGAAAAGTCACTTCTGACGTTTCTGCAGCCTCCAAAGCGTCGCGCCGCCCCTGCGAAAGCCCGCGCAGCGCCGAAACGCGCCTCGAAGCTCGCCAAAGACAATGGACTGAACGCAGACCAGGAAGCTGAAATCCGTGAAGCATTTGGCCTCTTCGCTGTCCATCACCCAGACCATGAAGATTCGAAGGAAGGTGTTCTTCGCAAGGACGATGTGCGAAGATGTTTGATGTACGTTGTGGCGCTCACGGACGCTGAGATATGGGCAGTGGCTTACTTCTTATAGCTCGTTGAATCTGGCGCCAGAGAAGTCTGAACTGCCATCAATACTCGAGACTATTGACCCGTTGAATACTGGCTTTGTTGAGTTTGAGCCTTTCTTTTCATATGCTGCCATTGCTATGCACTCGAAAGAAGCTGGATCAGACGAAGAAATGGAAGATGATGACAGCAACTTTCAAGGGGAGAGCAACGCAGAGGAGATTAGTGCAGGATATCAGCTATTCACTCACGGTGGTGCAGGGCCTATCACCTTAGGGCATCTGAGGAGAGTGGCAAAGGAACTAAGAGAGGATGTGCCGGATGAAGTCTTGAGAGATATGATCCTTGAGGCAAATGGCGGCGTGCGTGGGAAAGGCAAAGATGTCGGTGGAGTAAGTCTGGAGGAGTTTGAAAGCGTGCTGAAGCGGGCTGGAGTGTCCTTTGCATGATGAATGGCGCTGGTTCCAGGAGGGATCTTGTCACCAGTCCAGCAAATTTATCACACAACCGAGCAGCGCACTTAGGGTCTAGAAGCATACCAAGAATGGCTTCAACCTCGTTTTTGTCACCAGCACAGCGCGCAAGAAGGAACTAGGTAGAGCGGTGTAGACCGGACCGGGCCTCTAAAGCGCAAACGAAAGGCTTTGGAGAGCCAGAGGAATACCATAATGCTTCTATCTTTGATAATTAGATGACGAAGCCGCTTTCAGAGCTCGGACAAGGGGAATATTTCAGAATAAGATTGTTACTTGGTCGACAGGCTTCGCACGCAGAGTGTGCAGACTATCTGCTACATTAGAAGCGAAGCAAGCAAAGGGGTAATCATGTGTAATACGAGCCTTTCCCAAGATAGTAGTCGACGCAAATGCTCCGCTCCGCACCAAACAGAAATGATTGGCCGCAGTCGTCAGCTCTGAAAGTTGTTGGCCTTGGCGAGTCAGGGATAGTCAGTCAACAGCAAGAGAACACGACGCAGGTACGACAGAGGTGCAACGACCTGACGGTATACGTGCACTGTACAGTTGGCACATTCTCTCACGCACACAGGCACTGCAGTACGTATACGTCTTTAGGCAAGCACCATCCCGCGCAGACTGACTCTGAGGTGCAGTCCCACTCGATGCACTCGGCCTAAACTCAGGACCCTTTTCGTATCTCGCGTCTCCCGTCTCCCGTCTCCTCCCCTAGTGGCACATGTCCAGCGGCGTTGAAGCCCACGGCCAACGACGTCCCGGCATCTGGTCCTACCTCAGCTTCACAGGCCCTCGCCGCCGCATCTCCGTCTCCCTCCCGCGCTCCAACCCCAACGCCAACCCCAACGCCAACCCCAACAGCGACCCTTACGAAAAGCCCGACCGCCACTCGCGACACGGGCCGACGAGCTCCACAGGCTACATGAGCGACTTCAAGGGCTCCGCGATGATGAATCAGGGGCAGCGCATGCGATACTTGAAGACGGGCGGCATCATCGCCTTCGTTCTCCTGGTGCTGTACTTTGTTGCGCCGCGCGACGGCCTGTCGAGAGGGACAGTGTCGACGTCGACAGGGACAGGGACAGGCGGCAACACTGCTGCCGGCGGCGCAAAGGCGACGTGCACCAAGTCGTACTCCAAGGACAAGCCTCTCATCCAGTATGCGTTGATGATCGATGCCGGCAGCACAGGCTCCCGCATCCACGTCTACAAGTTCAACAACTGCGGCCCCACGCCTGAGCTCGAGAGCGAGGTCTTCGAGATGACGCCCAAGAGGGAGGGCGGCTCCGGCCTCTCTTCGTACGGCGACGACGCCGAGGGTGCCGCCAAGAGTCTGGACGTGCTCATGGACAAGGCCGTCGCGAGCGTCCCGCCCGAGTATCAGCGCTGCTCCCCCATCGCCGTCAAGGCCACCGCCGGTCTTCGCAAGCTGGGCGAGGAGAAGAGCAACAACACACTGCGCGCTGTCCGCAACCGCCTCGAGACCGTCTACCCCTTCCCCCTCGTCTCTGAGGAGAAGAACGGCGTCGAGGTCATGCCCGGCGAGATGGAGGGCGTCTACGCCTGGATCACCATCAACTACCTCCTCGGCAAGATCGGCGGGCCCGACAAGACACCCACCGCAGCCGTGCTCGACCTCGGCGGTGGCTCGACCCAGATCGTCTTCCACCCCTCCTTCCCGGACACCCCCCGCGGCGGGCTCCCCAGCAAGCTCGCCGAGGGCGACCACAAGTACGCCCTCAGCTTTGGCGGCCGCAACTTCGACCTCTACCAGCACTCGTACCTGGGCTACGGCCTGATGGAGGCCCGCAACAACCTGCACAGCACCATCCTCGACGCCCTGTACACACAGCACAAGGACACGGGCGCAACCGACTACCTCAAAGCTCCCATCGTGAACCCCTGCATCGCCCCGGGCATGAGCCGCGAAATCGACGTCAAGATGCCCGCGGGCCACGCCCTCGGCGCCACCGTCACCGTCAACATGACGGGCCCGGCCACCGCCTCCCCGACGCAGTGCCGCGGCTGGGCCGAGAAGACGCTGCACAAGGACGACGCGTGCAAGATCGCGCCCTGCGCCTTCCGCGGCGTCCACCAGCCACCTTTCGATCAGACTTTTGCTACCGAGGCCGTCTACCTGCTCAGCTACTTCTACGACCGCACCCAGGAGCTCGGCATGCCCGAGAGCTTCACCATCCGCGAGCTGCAGGACCTCGCACACAAGGTGTGCCAGGGTGAGAGCGGGTGGGACGCCTTCAGCGCGGTGCCCAAGGCGCTGGACGAGCTGCGGGGCCGCCCCGAGTGGTGCCTCGACCTCAACTTCCAGCTCGCGCTGCTGCACACGGGGTACGGGATGCCGATTGATAGGGAGGTGCGGATTGCGAAGCAGGTCAAAGGGAACGAGTTGGGGTGGTGCTTGGGTGCTTCGTAAGTTTTTCTTGCTCTTTCCAACTGCCGTGGTGTGGCTTTGTGCTAACGTGGGGATAGGTTGCCGCTGCTGGAGAAGGAGAGTGGGTGGCAGTGCAAGATCAAGGAGGTCAACTGAGCGTTGGGCTTGTCTACAACGACTGGAAGAGCGGTCGGTGGGAACGGTACATTCAGGTTTGTGTGCTATGGGTGTTTGCAAGGATCGCGTACGGCGGGGTTGCATAGACTGGCGTTCAGGGCTCGGGCATCGTTAGGGAGATTCTGTCTGAACAAATCGGGTTGGCACGGGGTGACGGTTTTGTATTGTTGTGCGGCAGCGCTATCCAGCTGGGAACAGAAAAGAAAAATGTCCGTCTATCGTAACTCAGATGCAGATTCATAACCCCAAGACCCTCCATCTAGGGTGTGTGCCTCTCCTCTTCCACCGCCATGTACACATACACCCTCCTCAAAACGACCCAATCTGCCCCTTGGTATACATGGTCTGCCTCCTCTTCACCCTCTTCTTCTGCTCATGCGTCAACCCCAACCCCAGCCCCTTGCCCCCACCACCCCCCTTCCCAAACCTCACCCTCGCCCTCCTGAGCTTAAATTGATCGGCCCACCTCCTCACCTTCCTTACGATATTATTTGCCATCAGCACCAGCACCGTGACGATCATGACCGGCACCGCGATGATCCAGAAATAGCTGTCTGAGTGCTTGATCGCCGAGAATTGTTCGAAGTTCTGGCCGAAGTAGCCGACCAAGAAGGTCAGGGGGAGGAAGAAAATGGTTACCGCGGTGAGGACTTTCATCGATTCGTTTTGGAAGGCGCCCATCATGTTGAAGATGAGGTCGATGAGGGCGTCGGCTGCGCGGCGCATCTGGTCGAGCGAGGCGGTGATCATGATGCAATGGTCTTCCACGTCGCCGAGATACGTGTGCGCCAGCGGACTGATGGTGATGGAGGACATGGTCTTGCGCGTGGCGAGGTTGGAGTTCTGGTGCTGGATCCAGTTCTGCTGCATGGGGTCGGACTTGTGGTCGCGCAGGGCGTTGATGAGCGAGATGATGGGCTGGATGGTGTTCCTCAGGATGGAGAGCTCCGAGGTGAGCAGGTAGAGGGACTGCGAGTGGTGGATCTCCGGGTCGGAGAGGACGTCGAGCTCGAGCTCGCCCATGGCGTCTTCATAGGCGGCGACGACGGGGATGGCCAGGTCGATGATTGCGTCGATGATGGCCTGCACGATCATCGAGCTGTCGGCGCTGCGGCGCAGGATGGTGTCCTCGGTGTTGAGCCGCTTGAGGATGAAGGACTCGATGATGTCGGCGCTGTGCTCGAAGAAGGAGATTACGCTATTGTCGGCGCAAAGGAAGATGCCGACCTGCTCCACGCTGACGGCGAGGCGTTTGTCGGCGAGCGCAGAGTTCTGTTCCATGTAGAGGATGCGGTCGAGGTTGGGACCGCCGCGGTAGCGCTGCAGAGTGCGGATGCCGCCGTCGCCCGTGTTGGACATTGTCTGGATACCTGCAACGTCCAGGCCGGTGTCTCTGCGCTTCTCGAAGCTGTCTGGGATGTGCTCTACGTCCGGGTACTTTGGACCAGTCTCCATACCGAAGGCGTGCTTCATCTTGTTGATCCACGTCTTCCTCATCTTTTTGCGCGCATGGTGCTGTTTCGCTTCGGAGCGTGACCGCGAGCGTATACTTCTGGGCAAGTCTTCCTCCGAGTCCGAGTCGCTATCTGAATCATCGCTGGGGGTCCGTACGAGTTTCGAGAGTGTGAGCAGCACTGGGCAGTGTTAGTCATGTGCAGGCCTGATGTGGAAGTCACGACCTCGGAAACCGGCAGTCGCGCACCCACTTACTGAAAGCTTGATCCGAGTACCAGTCAACCTTTGTTCGTTGCTCGCGGCCCGTCATCAGATCTTCAATGGCCAGACGGTGCAGATTCTTGTGAGTTGTGAGCTCACTGATCACGTCAAAGTCCAGGCCATTGACATTGACCCAGCGACACTCGACCCAGTCATCCTTGGGCTTCTTGACAAACTCCTGCAGTGTATCATTGTCTATCTGATACGTCTGTATACGATCGGCAGAGAAGTCAACTACAGTGATGTCACACTGCTGGTGCAGGTGTGCAAAGCGTGCAGCTGCTTCCTCGTCCTTCACGTCAACACCGGGCTCAGCACCGGGCTCTTCCCACGTAGCTCGAGTGGGCGATTGGTAGTGACGAACAGTGTTTGAGCGCGTGATTCGTCGGCGCAGGTTCGTTTCTGTGGAAGAGCGACTGTACGTCGGCGACAGCACCTCTTCGATATTCGGCTGGGCTGCGGTTGCTGTTGTCGAAGTTGCAGATCGGCCTCGGGTTCTACTGTGCGTCTGACTGTCAAGACTGGTGTCAACATGGAGCCTGGGCACATCCTCTGCTGAAGGACGCCTGACTTGTGCCGTATCGGGTCCCTGCGAGGCAAAGTCCTTGACCGTGGAGCCCGGTGGTGAAGCCATCACGCCTATGTGGTGCGAGTGCGAGTGTTGCGGCTCGCAGTGTAACGCTGGTAAACTGGTCCTGGAGGACTACAGGAGAGCACAGAACGTCAGAGCGGAAATAAGCATGGGCTCAGGTCAGGGGCCATGAGCACGACGATACTATCACGACAGATCGTATTGTCTGATTTGCGCTGCACATCAATTGTGGGCGCCTACGGTGGAAGTACAGGTCCCTAGAAGCTTCCAGTTGGGCGCAGCAGCCCGCGGCCGCAGTTCGACTTGACGCGCTTCAGCCAGTGCAAACTTCGGGGAGCGGTGCGTAGGTAATAATAAGCGGGCAGGGCTACGAACAGCCGTCGCTGTCAGAGTGCGCAGATCGCGATCAGCGGCCATGTGCAGCGGTTCCCTTGATGTTCGCAGCCCAGCTAGTTCTAGGCATAGGAATGGGCATGGGCATGTAGCAGGTCGTTCAGTACGCTCACACGGGCTTTGATGAGTGCAATGAGTGTGATGAGCACAACATGAGCGAGGCCATCAGGGTAGCACGACAGGGTTGCAAGCGAGTCTTGGGAGCGCACCAAGCACAAGCAGTGAGCACCAAGCCTGCCGGCTACATTGCATTTCTCAGCACCGGAGCAGCAGTCCCGCGCGGCGCAGAGGCGATGCTTGGTGAGCGTCAGAGTTTGCCGTCTGCGTCTTGGGCTGCAGCCGTCATCTCTGGCGGCCCTGGTGGCGGTCTACTTGGATCTGATTCTGGCTGCGCAGGCAGGACTCGATGCCGCACAGGACAGGGCTGGCGTGCACTAGTGTTTTGCTGTGACCAAAAGCGTTGCACCGAAGCATGAGTGACGGTGAATTGCTGGAAATGAGAGGTCGAGGCTGGTGCTCAGTACCTATTCTATTCGCGGTCCCGCTAGCTGTGCCGAGATCTCCACTCCTGCGACTGGCACTGGCGCCCATGATTGCTCACCCAAACCCAAACCCAAACCGCTCCTCCTCCCCATTCCCACCACAGCAGCCTCATTGAACATACTCTAGCACGCCCATACTATTACCGCCCGTCACTCTGCGCAGAGAGCCCTCGAGCCCCCCCGCTGCGCGCTGCCCCTGCGGCCGACTCCCTCGAAGAGCGCCCCAGCTTGCCACACCACACGCTCCTGCCGTGCCTGGGACACCCCTAAAGCACAGCAAACACGCTCATCTCCGCCGACCGCCCATCAAAACCCCCCTCGCCCGTCCTGCACGCCCTGCACGCCCTCTGCAGAGCCCCTCTGAAGGTCGCCGCTGCGTGCCCGCCACGCCCGAGAGCTCGCCCCGTCGCCCACCACATGCGACACTAGTGTTGCATCACCCCACGGCTCCTCGACTTCCCACCCGCCTGCCACGACCACCTGCAGCACCCAGCAACCATGCGCGAAGTCAACTTCAGCATCCCCAATGCCAACAAGGCCTCGGTTGGCATCACCACCGCCCTGTATGACCGCCGCGCCCTCGACTGCACCTCGACCCTGCCGCTCATCAACTCGCTCAACCACCTCGCCTATCTGACGACGTCGTCGGCACGCATCAGGGACATTCTGACCGTCGACGGCGGCATCGAGCGCCTGATATGCATCCTCAAGGAGGGCCGCAGCAAGGACATGATGGACATGTGGAAGTGGAACCTGGCCTTCCAGTGCATCTTTAACATCGGCGTTCGTGGCTCGGAGAACGTCAGGACCCGCGTTGTCGAGGCCGACATGGTCCCCGTCATCGCCACCATCCTCGACAACTACATCAAAGTCGTCGACAAGTACAGGCAAAGGGCCGAGGCCGAGCTGCACCGGTCTGCACGACTGGGCGGCTCCAGCCGCCATCACTCATCGCGCTCTGGCGAGCTGGCCTCGGGCTCCGGCCACAGATCAGAGCGCTCACGGCGCGCTATTCCCCCTCCCATCGAGATCCCCCAACTGCCTCCGCACACTGGCTTGACTCAGGCCCAGATTCCCCTTGATGCTGCCATGGAAGGAAACCACATGCCTGCGTTCGCTCTGAGCTCCCCTCCTGAGCGCACCACTTTCAACCGCGGCCGACCCTCGCACCACCACCATCACACACACAGGCCGCACCACGAGACTCGAGCACCTTTGTTCGGCACCGCCGCTCGCAACCTTGGCCAACCCTTAGCCACAGCCATTCCGTCCATGGAAGCCACCGCCGACGGTTTTGCGTTGCGGCCCGTGCGAGATGCTGATCGACTGCCGTCTATGCTCCCAGCCCTTGCAGGGGAGATCACTTCCCAACCCGAATCTCCCACCACGCCGAGTGCTCCACTGGTCCGCCAGGCCAGCCCACGAGCGGGGCTGAACCGCACACGCCGGCGGCCATCCATCCGGCACCAGTTGTCCATGTCTGGAGAGTCTGACCTCGATGCACAACAGGAGGAGCTGTCAATGGACGCTGTTGCTGCGGCAGGCCCCGCTGCAAATGAGCCCATTGTCGGCATTCAACAAGACATAGATCTGTCTGCCATTGTAGACAACGTGGAGATGGATGCAGGCACAACACCAGTACCTCTTGCAGCACCCTCAGACGCCGCAGACGAGAACAACGAAACTTTCAACATAACACACCGACCTGCACTTGACGGTAGCTTGATTAACCCAACCAACACTCCGCCCACCGCTGCGACAATTGCAGGCTTCTCTCCCATGCAACCCGCTATCAACGGTGCAAACGCAACCCCTCCTCCACCATGGTACCCCCGCTACAACCAAGACCGCAACGCCACAGCGGGCGTTCTTGCGGCCATGCCCAGGGACGAAGATGTCTTGATGTCACTGCAGCTTCTGGCTTATGTTTCCAAGTATTGCAATCTCCGCAATTATTTCCAGAAGTCTCACTTGGTACCCAAGCTGAAGATTGGGTCTGATTTGCAGCTCCTGGACGGAGAAGTCCCTGTGCCCAAGACCGAAGAGGAGGAGGAGGAAGAACTTGAGGAGTACGAGCTTCCAGACGACTTCAACATCTTCCCTCTCGTCGAGCAGTTCACCGTCCGGCACCACACATCAGACATGCAATACTGGGCCAGTGTTGTGATGCGCAACCTGTGCCGGAAAGACGATTCCCGAGGTGGCATTCGTCAGTGCGCTTACTACCAGTGCGGCAAGTGGGAAGAGTACACACGCCAGTTCGCCAAGTGCCGTCGCTGTCGGAGGACAAAGTACTGCAGCAAAGAATGCCAGAAGAGCGCATGGGTCTTCCACCGCCACTGGTGCGTAGCTGCCACCTAGACAGGTGACGGGTGCTGTTTCCTAATCATCTGTTTCCGCTCAACATATCGTCGCATCGTCATTGGACGTTCATCTACGGTCGCATACTGCATGGCGCTTGGCACTTCCATCACATCACATCTTTGAGGGTTTCATAGTTTAATGAGCGTCACGACACTGGGATACCATACCATACCATACCATACCACACAACAGACTGCCTTTTTTCTTTCGTCGAAGGAATCATGCAAGGGAGTTTCGTTGGCGAAGCATATCTGCGAAGAGGAGGGGGTCACTCAACACAAGGCATCGAGTCGCAGGGACTCTCACTATACCACATTGTTTCTTGCGAAGCATTCTTTCTTGGGGACGGGACGGGCGTTGGGAGTAGGCCTGTATTCTGGTTCAATGCAATTGAATGCCTTCGGGCTCTTGCTGGACAATCCGCTCTGCAATGCGCTGATTCCTCTGTCCTTTTCTCAGCCTATTTGCTTTAATCATAGTAATTCGCACGGCATAGCGTAGCATAGCGTAATCTTCAGGTATAAATTCAACGTCCAAATTCAAGATTCAACTTGGAGTGTAGATTTCTGTCGCTTGCCTCACTCATGTGGAGGCAAAGCAATTCCGCCTACTTCTCTTTCCAAGGTTGTTGCAAAGTAGATGGCCGACCACGTGGTTCTTTCTTTGTCTGCCACGCTTCCAGATGCACCACTGTGGAGTATTTTAGGGCCGCAGTGTGGAGTGAGTCCGAGTGACAGGCGGCTGGCTTTACTGGCTACGTCAACGGCCGCAGCACCACAATGGTCACGATGCAGGGGTTCGTGCATCATGGGCGCATGCCGAGTCAAGTTCAAGGCTGCCCACTTCAGCTGCTGAGCCGTTCGCGCAGCCGTCCAGTCTGCGAGCACCTGTTCGTACCTATCGAAGTACGTCGTAAGGCCTACTGCAGCGCAATCTCTAGCACTGCCACCTCTCAAATGCACAATCTCCATTGCGGAGACCTCTCCGCGCCGCGTAATCGCTAGAACGTCCAGAAGCACCCAAGACTCCCAAGACACGACTCGCTGCGATCGCCGCAAGGCGCAAGGCGCGCAGCCCACGACACTCGCTTTCCCACCCGTGGGATGTTGGGCCAGGGCAATCATGCCAGACGTCGACGACTCTAACGGCGGCGCGCGCAGACGGCGCTCAGCGTCTTATGACGACGATGAACTCACAACGACTGCTCCCGACACAAACGTTAATATTCCCACGTATGCGATCGAGGACCAACGAGCGACCGAAGACGTGCCAGCCTCGCGAACATCAGCCATCGGAAACACCACGCGTCCTACAGTGTCACGCCTGTCATCTGACGTGTCCCAGCGAGTCCGCTTCTCGACCGACGTCGAACGCCGTGCACCACCACCGAGGACAAGCTCCGCGCGAAACCGGGCGTCAATTGATGCGGTTGCTCAGATCGGGAAGGACAAGGACTCGGCCACGAAAGGGCGGCCTGGCACTGGCACTGGCACTCCAAACCTGGTCGTCAACACGCAAGAGGTGACCTCTGACCAGGATGCTTCGGGGTCGTCAACTACACAACCTTCACCCATGCCCCCACGTTCCTCTGGTAAGAGCTCGCCGCTCTCTCCCAAATCTCGCAATCGAGGTCTGTCGTTGCGCAGTGCTTTGTTTCACAGAAACTATACCGACCAAGCGCGACCTTCCGCCGCGAGCATTGAACTGGATGAGCATGTTGGCGGCTCGCAAGCCGAAACCGGACCTTCAAGAGTGTCCGGAAACAGCGAAGCCATGAAAAGTGGAGATACTGTTGTCTCCGTTGTCCCTGCACAGGCCGAGTACGCTTCTGGAGCATCATATCTGTCCAAAGCCAAGCTAGGCAAGGGTCCGATTGCTTTACCGCAGTACAGCAACTGGGCCAAGAGTGAGACCAGCAAAAGATCAACATATGGCAAGCAGATCCGTGAATATGCAATTCAAACACGCAAGTTTGTACTGCGTCAGCATGATATCCCGCCCAGCAAGGATGGTCGACACATATTCCTGGAGCCTACGCGGAGGGAACCGCTAATCGACGAGCGAACAACACAACCCTATGTACAGAACTGGATAAGATCCACGAGATACTCGGCCTGGAACTTCGTACCTCGTCAACTTGTTGCTCAATTTTCCAAACTTGCAAACTTCTACTTTCTTGTAATTTCTATTCTTCAAATGATACCCGATCTTAGTACTACTGGGAAATACACTACTATAGTACCGTTGTTGTTTTTTGTTTGTCTCTCCATCGCGAAAGAAGGGTACGACGACTTGAGGAGATACCGACTCGACAAGGCGGAGAATAATCGAGACGCAAAGGTTTTGCGCGCAACTTCCAGCTCTTCGCCACTCTCCAAGACTACCTCGATGGACGACGGAAGCTTGTCATCTCCGGAGCCAGACAAACTGGTTTGGGAGACTACCAAATGGCAGGACATCCAGGTTGGAGACATAGTCAAGCTGGATCGCGATGATGCCGCCCCGGCAGACCTTGCTTTGCTGCACTCCAGTGGAGAGAATAGTGTGGCTTTCGTGGAGACTATGGCCCTGGATGGCGAGACGAACTTGAAAAGCAAGCAAACGACGGCGTCCATGTCTAAAATCATCAAGACTCAGGAGGATGTGCTCCGAACCGAAGCCGAGTTCGTCATCGAAGACCCGAACCGTGATCTGTACAGCTTCGAGGGCCGTGTCAAAGTAGGTGGCAAGCAAGCACCGTTGACGCTGAATGAGATCATTTTCCGAGGCAGCATTCTGCGAAACACTCCAGATGCTATTGGGATTGTGATCTACTCTGGCGAAGAGTGCCGCATACGTATGAATGCCAACAAAAACCCACGAATCAAAGCCCCGGCGCTGCAGGGCTTTGTTAATCGCATAGTCATAATCATTGTCGTCTTCGTCATTCTGCTTTCGGTCTTCAATGCAGTTGCATATAAGATCTGGAAGCGCAACGAAGACAGACTTTGGTATCTACAAGGATCCTCGGTTGCTTTCTTCCCCAGCTTTACGTCTTTCGTAATCATGTTCAACACCATGATTCCGTTGTCACTCTATGTCAGTTTGGAGATTGTAAAGCTTGCACAGATGTTCTTCCTACATACCGATATCGACATGTACGATCCAGTGTCGGACACACCCTGCGAACCGCGTACCTCGACGATCAACGAAGAGCTCGGACAGATCAGCTACATCTTCTCCGATAAGACAGGCACGCTGACAGACAACTCGATGAAGTTCCGCAAGTTGAGCGTGGCTGGCTTTGCCTGGCTACATGCAGCTGATCTCCCAGACTCGAAAAAGAAGAAGTTGAAGAATAGGCCGCGCAAGAAAGGCAAGGAGCCGGCCAAGGGCAGGAAGAGTATGCGATCAATACTATCTGAGGAGCACGGCATGGTTGCGCTTGAGTCAGGCGAACAGACAGATGTTGAAGAATCAAAGTGGAAGTCGACGACAAACCCACACAAAGCCTCTCGCGAGCTTTTGACTGACGACATGCTTCGTTACATCCAACGAAAGCCACATACACCCTTCTCGAGAAAAGCGCGCATGTTTCTCCTCTCTCTCGCCCTTTGCCACACCTGTCTACCCGAGGTCCAAGAGGATGGCAAAACAACTTTCATGGCTTCATCGCCCGACGAACTTGCTCTTGTCCAAGCGGCTCAAGATATGGGCTTCTTGTTAATCAACCGCGATGTGCACACCATCACGCTGAAGACTCTGCCGAAAGGACCGGAGGGCGAGCCTTTGATTGAGACGTACGATATTCTTGATGTTGTTGAGTTTTCCAGCAAACGGAAGAGAATGTCAATCGTACTCCGTTTCCCTGACGGCCGCATCTGCATCCTCTGCAAAGGCGCCGATTCAATTGTCATGGAACGATTAAAACTGGCCGCACTTGCAAACAAGAAGATGGTCGAAATCGAAAGGCTTGCTAATCAGAGAAAGAGCATGGAGGTCCAATCTGCCATTGCTCGTATGAGCGAACAGATAGAACGAAAGAGCAGCATCGGTGGCGCCAGAAGAAGTATGTCAGTCGCACAAGCTGCGCGGGCAAGTATGAGTATGGGCAGGCATTCGATTGCTCGAAACAGTATCGGTGGTCGACCCTCGATGTCTGCAAGAGACGAGGTGGACCTGTGGCTGCGAGAGAGGGAGAACGATTTCGGGCGGCACCCAATGGCGACTACCACGTCGTCACCTGCCCAAACACCTCGCCCGTCCGGCCTTGGGCGACTGTCCTCCGTAGCATCGTCTGCTAGAAGTTCGATGCAGTTGGAAGACATGGAAGCCATGGTGGACGAAAGCGTAGCAATTGACGATTCGGCCGTGGTCGAACGAACACTCCAGCACATCAACGAATTTGCAACAGAGGGTCTTCGAACGCTGTTGTACGGCTATCGCTACTTGACAGAAGAGGAGTATCAGACATGGAAGAAAGGTTACCTTGAAGCGACAACCAGCCTCGTCGACCGGACACGGCTGATTGAAGAAGCTGGCGACATGATCGAGCAGAATCTTGAACTCTGCGCGGCGACTGCCATCGAAGATAAGCTCCAGCAAGGCGTTCCGGAGGCTATAGACAAGCTTCGCCGGGCCCAGATCAAAATGTGGATGCTGACAGGCGACAAGCGTGAGACGGCCATCAATATAGGATATTCCTGCCGTCTGATCAAAGACTATTCAACTGTCACCATTCTAGACCATGAGACCGGTCGGGTCGATGAGATGGCCGCCGCAGCCGTCGTCGCCATTACAAAGGGCACAGTAGCTCACTCTGTGGTCGTAGTCGACGGCCAGACTCTTTCGCGCATCACCGAAGACGACACACTCCAAGTCCTCTTCTATGAGCTAGCTGTGCTAGCCGACTCAGTGATCTGTTGCCGCGCCTCCCCCTCCCAAAAAGCCCTACTCGTCCACACCATCCGCAAACGCGTGAAGAAAAGCATCACGCTCGCCATCGGCGACGGCGCCAATGACATCGCCATGATCCAAGAAGCGCACGTCGGCATCGGCATCACCGGCAAGGAGGGCCTCCAAGCTGCGCGCACCTCGGACTACTCCATCGCGCAGTTCCGCTTCTTAACCAAACTTCTCCTTGTCCACGGCCGCTGGAACTACATCCGCACCTGCAAGTACACCGTCGGTACGTTCTGGAAGGAAATGCTCTTCTACCTCACCCAAGCGCTCTATCAGCGCTCCGTCGGCTACACGGGCACCTCCCTTTACGAGTCGTGGTCGCTCAGCATGTTCAACACGCTCTTCACCTCGCTCCCCGTCATTTTCATGGGTGTGTTCGAAAAAGACTTGTCCGCATCCACCCTCCTCGCCGTCCCGGAACTGTACACAAAGGGCCAGCGCAACGGCGGCTTCAACCTCAAAGTCTACCTGGGGTGGATGTTCATGGCCGCGGCGGAGGCAATGGTCGTATACTTTTGCATGCTCTCGCTGTTCGGTGAGGCCCTCTTCACAGAGGACAACAGCATCTTCGCGCTCGGGAGTATCACGTACACTGCCGTTGTCTGGGCCATTAGTTTGAAGATGCAGTGCGTAGTATCCCCTTCCCCAACTTCCCTTCTTTTAGTACAGCACTAACAGCCCTCCCACAGAGTCCTCGAAACCCATTTTAAAACGATAACCAACGCCATCGCCCTCTTCTGTTCTGTCGGCG
Organism: Epicoccum nigrum; assembly: GCA_002116315.1. Taxonomy (NCBI): domain Eukaryota; kingdom Fungi; phylum Ascomycota; class Dothideomycetes; order Pleosporales; family Didymellaceae; genus Epicoccum; species Epicoccum nigrum. The sequence goes on from KZ107856.1 coordinate 291,071, forward strand.
GCTGGTTCCTGTGGAACATCATCCTGTCTTGCACCTACAACGCCAGCTCCACGATCTACTACGTGCGCCGCGCCTTCCTGCAGGGCTTCGGCGCCAGCCTGACCTGGTGGCTATGTCTCATCATCATTCTGCTTGCGATCATCGTCTTCGAGCTCGGCGTCAAAGCCCTCCTCGCGGCCTTCTTCCCCACAGACGAAGACCACTTTCAGGTGCTGGAAAAGGATCCGCAGGTCAAGCGCAGGCTGGAGGAGGCGGCGAGCGAAGAGCTGCAAGCCGGGTGGGATCGGAAGACGAACCGGCAAAGGGATGAGGTGGAGACGGTTAGGGAGGTCGTGGAAGGGATCCAGGCGGAGGAGGAGGAGAGGAGGGAGAACGAGGTTAAGGAGCTGTTGAGGAGTAGGGTTGAGGTGGTGGGAAGTGAGAGGGGTCTAGGGGAAGCGACGGGTGCGGGTGTGACGGCAGCGGAGGTGGATAAGACGCTGAGTAAGGGGTACGGCAAGGTAAGGAGAGACTAGGGCTCTCGCTCTTGGACCTATTTTACCCCTTTTTTAGGGTTTTGGCCGTTGGGGTTAGAGGGGGGTTGGGTTTTGTAGATAGATAAACATCCTCATTCCTTAAAGATGCCCATCATTTCGCGTCTTGTATCACGTACACACATCTTCTCGAAGATCACACGTGGTGTGAAGCACCGCATGTGTGCAATCACGTCCGCGAACAAACCCTCAATTTTTAAGAGGGGCTGAAAAGTCCTCGATCACCAACTCAGAGTATTGCTAATAGTGAAGCTTCAACTACTATCTAGGAAGGGATCAGCTGTTCTGAATAGACGTGGTCAATCTCGACTTGAAGAATTCAACGTGAAAACGGCAAAGAGAAAATGCATCGAATACAAGATGTAGTCATCATAGGAAGCTGCTCGCTTGTCTGGATCACAACGACCAGTCCTGAATGACTTACGTGTACGCGGTGGTACACGATTTATCATTCATCCATGTCTGCCCAAGTACCCCATGTGGCAGGCTTGTCCATCGTCATCCAGGGCTCAAGGACAACATCATTGGCTCTGACTTGAGGAGTGGACGGAGGTAAAGCGCGGGATTGAGGAGCGACTTCGTCCGCAGCTGGAGAGCTGCTTCTCTCAACACGAGTCGAGGGCCCTTGTATCTCGTCGAGATGACTCGTAGGCACCGCGATGTGGGCTTTAGTTTTCTTGCGAGATTTTTTAACCTTTTTGCCTCATACACCACTAGTCGAAGGCCCCTGCATCTCTTCGAGTTGCGTGATGGCCACTGCGATCCGGGTTTCGGTGTCCTCGAGAGACTCTTTGAACTTTTCCTGTTCATCTACTGCAGATTTGAGGTCGTTGCGCCATCTACAAGCTATCATTTCTAGTCGTTCGGCCTCGTTCAACTGTTGATTATATGTTACGATCTCGATTGTCGATCTTGTTGACTGGGATTTCTCGGTCGCCTCCTCTTTGCTTGGAACAGCCACTGAAGAACCACTCGCTCTCAAAGAAGCCTGTGATTCTTCCATTTCCGCCTCCAGAGCTCGAAGCTGAGCCTCCAATAAATCGGATCGCTCACACACTTGCTCGTAACCCTGCTGTGTCGCAATCTTTTCCCGTTTCAGGTCGGCGAAACGCACATCAAAGTCGACCTTTGCCATCTTGAACCTCCCAATCTCGCGTGTAGCTTCCCGAAGTTTGTCTTGCAGTCTAGCATAATCAGTCTTGATCGTGTCGTACTGATGAGACTTCGCTTCGGCCTCAGCCAAACGAGCCTTGTCCTGCCGCACGCGATCTTCAACACGAGCTTCGATGTCCTTATAGAACTTGTTGTTCATGCTGGAACGCTCACTGGCAATACCATTTTTGAGCTCTGCATGAGCCTGCCGAGACCCATCGAGCTGCGCTCTCAGTGCGTTGTTGTCAGAGTGCGCCTTCGCCAGCTGCATTTTAGTGGCAACAAGCTCGCTTGAAAGAGATTTGGTCTCGGTCTCAAGATCTTTTATGGTTCGTAATCCAGCTTTGGGGTCAGAACCAAAGAGGCTTCTAGATATCTCCCGGACTCCACATATTTCTTCGATGACAAACTTCAACGGAATAACGGCGGAGATCAGTGTGTCTGTCAAATCCTCTTGATGCATGTCAGACGCTTCCTTCAACTCAGCCTTTTGCTTCCCAAGCATTCTCTCAAGGTTTGCCTTTTCTTGTAGTAGAGTCTTTCGTGTCGATGCCGGAGAAACCGTTTCGTGTTGGTCGTCTTGCTCTTCGAGCCTGGCAAGTGCAGTGATCTTCTTGGAAAAAGCTTCTTGTATGATCATGGAGCATGCGCGGATGGTGTGCTTTGCTGCTAGTGTCCAACAGGCGGAATTGAGGTGCGTTGCAATGTCATCATATGATACTCCTAGGTCGTACCTGAGTAATTCCGTGGTGCGATTGTCCAGACCAGTAACTGATTTGACAAAGGAAACAAAGTCTTCCTTGCTCCGAACCGATGTAATCGGAGGAGGACGTGAATGTAGCTTACCAAGAGCCAAGGCCCGAAAATCAGTGTTAGGTAATCCTGTGCAGGACATATAATCGGATTCTGAGAGAGCGGTGGATGCTTCGCCCTCAACACTAGCCAAGGTTCCTGTAAACATGTGCCCTGAGTTTTTGATGAAACTCTCCGCATTGGCCCTGTAGTTTTCACTGCAGTTTCCTTGGCTAGAACATTTGGAACTCTCGCCTGCATATGATGACCGTGGAGGGTGAGTCTGCATGGCCATAATTGCCCTCCCCATATCCCTGACTAGACTGATTTGGTGACTTAGCTCTTCATGTATGCTCGCTGTATCTGTGGGGATATGATAGAAACTCGCGTCACGCTCGGTGTCGGGGTATTGGAATACCCACTGTTTCTCCAGTGAGATTGCTGCCTCCCGAACTTGCACATTTTTATAGTTGTGCAACAAGCCGAGGGACTTCTCGATGCCGGTGTCGAATAGTACTATCTTTGAGATATCCTTAGATCTAAAGCGCCGAAGGATACGAAGAAGGCGACTCTATTCACGTTGCTCATCTTGGTATTTCAGAATATCGCGCCTGAAGCCGCGCACTTGGAATGCCGTGAGCTGATCACTGCCATCGGTAGTCTCTGCCTCGTGCTGAATGGCGGGCTGACCAGACTCTGATTCATCGTATGTAATGACCTTTTTGAGATATGCTTCTATGAGCTCACGACTTGGAGGAGGGGTTTTCTTATTTTCCCTGATTATGTGCAGCAGATCGTAGTGGCGGTTCGCCTGCGACATAATGAACGAGGATTGGAACTTGTGTGATATGTTGTTACAAACTGTAAATGTCTTAGAAGGTCTAAATGATCGAGTTGTAAAGGTAATGTAAGTCATGATAACTGGTGAACGCGGCTGTTCTAGTCACATACTCTTTATATAAACCGCACAGATGGCTTTTGCTGTTATAAGAACGGTGACCGTGCTGGCATAAGGGCTTTTGTTGAATCGAAGAATTACCGACAATCACTCCCGCTCTGTGAAGGTTGATAAATTGAAGGTCATGGTGCCGTGGGAGAGGGTTCATATTGAGCGACTGTAGTAGGCAGATATTTGGACCCACTTCTTTGCGGCTAATGAAAAGACGCAGTGAAAGCACCCGCACCAGTGAAAGTATCTGTCCTAGTTAACAGCTTCACTCTGCGTTCACGAGCGCTGATGACAAAGCACTAGACCTCTCGCATTCCAATACATATGCCACTCCTGACTCCCACTTAGATATGAAAGACTACCATGAATCCACCGGATAAATCTCCCAGTGTCGCTGAAGTCAGCAATGGCTATACGGAAGGTGCAAGCTACGAGCATCAACCTTGTCGCCCAACCGACCTGATGACAGCTATACCCAAACAAGTCGAGGTGGGACCCGAGATTGAAGTCGCGGGAACGAATACAGAAGAACCGTACATCACGGATTGCAGGGTCGCGGCAACTGAAACGCTCCAACAGTCTGCCCCAGGTCACACAGACTCCGGCCACGCAACCGGTGACTCAAAAGCTATGCACTCCGGGTCTCACCATAACGGTCCAAAGTCCGATGCTGAAGAGCTTACCGCACTCCGTCAAGCAAACGCAGTCTTAACCCAACGCCTCCGCGGATTGGAGGGCGAGAATCCAGAAGAGCGCAAGCTGAAGCTGAAGAGCGACGAGGTCGAGAAGCTCAAAGCGTCTGTTAAGCAAACACACATTGAGACAGAGATCATCAAGCAGACACTGGCCGAGCGACAGGCATATCTGCAAGAACTCAACGCGCAGATTGCCGAGCTGCAGCCACCGCTTCCATTTGCAGTGGAAGGTCCGCGCAAAAAGAAGGATAAGGCGAAGGGAAGGAAAGACACCTAGTCTAGCGAGCATCTTACTCAACTAGCAACGTGCCTTTGTTGATATCTGGTTCTGGAGTTTGTCTGAGGCACATTGTTATAACGAGAATTTCACGCTATCGAGATGAGGATACTGCGATGGCAGTCCCCAGGAAAGGGTCAGATAAATTGACCCTCAGGTAATGTACGACTAAATCACAACATTGAATATATGAAGTTTGTTTTTGAGTGACTGACGTTTGATTTTGGAGTATCAATGTGCCGAAAATGAAGTCCAAGTCTGCGCTATGATTGCAAGTAAGCATGACATGATGATTCTTAGCATTTCGTGAGACCCGGTTCACTATGAAGGTGGGGCCGTTGTGTTCTGTGTTGCTTCCTTCCTCTGCACCCAACCAAACCTTGGCTGGCCACTGTTCATGTCGAAGATCTGCAGCAATAATTAGCATGGTAATCAATCTGCTCATCAAATCCTTTCACATACCGCATACATGGCCTTCAGTACAGCGTCTCCATAGATGTCCATATCCATGGAACCTCTGCTCTGAATGCTACCATAAACCATACCGTTGCCTGCATCAGCGAAGCCCAAGTCTTCCTTCTGGAATGCCACCATGGTGTCTCCAATTGCCAGTTGCACATCCGGCAAATCATTTGCGGATGTGTTGGATGGGAACACATAGCCTTGGTTACTCTGGTCGTACTTAGCCCCAGGGATGGCTTTGTAGACAGCATCAACGAGACTGTCATCAACAAGACAGAGTGTGGTGCCGGTATCCATGATGGAGGTGTTGCCAGAACGGCTTATAGTTTCGCCATTGATGGTTGCCGAAGTGGATTGAATTTGCCAAAACCCTTGGCTCTTATCGACATCAGCATAGTTAGGTGTAGAGACACCAGCGGCAGTCATAGTGTCCTGGTCAATATAACCGAATGTGTAGAAACTCTACTGAACGTCAGCGTGGAGTCAATGGGTAGCAAGTCCTGGTACGCACTTCTCCTTTGTCGGCCTCATCTGTGTCACGCCAGCTACCAAGGTACGCAGTGAAAAGCTGTTCTTTGGCGGGATATTGAGCAATAATGTTGTCTACTGGAGTTTTCTGCGGGTCTGGCGATACAGTGTTGATGGTGTCAAATGCAAGGCCAAGCAGGCCGCTTCCGTTGCCCTATGGTGTGTTAGTAGCTGAAAGTCTCCTCTTGAGTTACGTAGGCCGCACCTGCTCGAATTGCTGGGAGAGTTGTTTGGCCAGTTCGACCGCTTGGTTCTTGACCTCGAGACCACCAAGATTCAGAACGTCCGTTCCTACGTCACCGCTTGCCGATGAAGAATCGCCGTATTGTATCTTCCAGCTCTCACCACTGAGCTTCTGAAATGTACTGGACTTGCTGGGGTCGAAAGCCACTTGCTGTTTGGCAGAATCTGCCTGCTGCAGAGTCGCCTTCGGCAATTCGGTTGACCAAACCTAGAATTATTAGCGGGAAAAGCGGTCATTCATACTGGATGACATACCCAGAGATCAGAGGATCCGGTGTCGAAGTCTAGGTAGAGCTTCTGTGCCGGCGTACCGATACTAACCTCGCACAGGTAGAGGGAGTCATTCTGGATATCTTCTGCTGGAACCTCGCCCTCGCTTGAACCGTCGCTCGGTGCAGTAGCCTTGCTCTGTGCGCTGCTAGTCGTTGACACAGTGTCCCGCTTCTGAAGAACGTAGTGTGCACGCATGCGACCTCCGACTCGTCCAAACTTTCCTTGTGGGCGGAAGACCTTAGCTTGAAAATATGGGCCGGGTTTCGTAGGATCAAAGCCATCTGCGACAGCATCAGCTCATGATATAAATAGCCGCGAGGGTACGTACATTTCCTCATGGCATGAACGTACGACTTTGTGCCATTAGCCTTGTAAATCGAGTTACGCCCTACGGTTAGTCGCTGTAAAGAAGCCATTGTTTCCAAGTTGTAGGTGCAGCTTGATTGTTCTGAGATGTGATTGTATGCGGACTGGATCTGAAGAGACAAATAGAGACTGAAGGTGTAGGAGGTTTGATGGCAAATCGTACTAACGAAGAACACACTGGTATATATACCTCCTTCCTGCTGAAGTCGATCCCCGTCGGTGCCTGCCGAGATGTAAACCGCCGTGAGATCATACGTGTCGCATTGATCACCAGACAAGGTTACACCAAGCTTTCCAAGCTCGATCAAGCTTCCAGGTGCTGTAAGCTAGCCATGACGAGCGCTGATAGGTTGCCAGGATCTTTCGGAACAGGGCATGAGGAAGGCATCTGCAGCATGATCTGCAGGGTGTGCCTCCTAAAGATAAAGTGGAGCTAGAAAGAGCCATGGTGTGTCCAGATACGACCCTATGCGGGTTGACGCCTTGCCCAAACCTCAGTAGTGGGATCACCTCCTTATCTGTTGTGACCTGATGTAGTATCATATGCTTTCAACAGATACTTTCCCAAATTGCACTCATGCCGTTTGTACTTCGTACATGAAGCGTGTGATATCTACATGTTGATACTTATACATGGTGATACCTACTGTGGTACATGGCTGGGTCCACTCACGCGGCCCGTTCCCTTAATCTTGTCCCTTCTTTGTAGCTGCTGCCGGTGACGTCATGACCACGCATCACGTCACAGAAAGCACCTGCACAATCAAGTATTACCCCAGAATCGGATATATCTTGCTGGCGTGCTACCTTGATAGCAAGTAGAAATTTGGCATGGGATAGTAATGAGCCCATAGAGATCGTCTCAGATTTGCGTCCTGGTGCATAGCTAGGCGAATCGCACGCGCGTAACAAGCACGGCTGCGCCGAGAGGAGGCCATAACTTGATTTTAGCTTGAGAGACTTGGAATATACTTTAAATGCGTGGCAGGCAATGGACCAATATCGCATTGTACCTGCATCGCGCCAAGGAACGAACTGACGGATCCGAGCACCTATATTCGGCCCAAGTGAGATTTTGAGTAGCCAGGCATCCACTGTGGTATTGTAGAGTCCCTGGAATGCGGTCAAGTGCATATTCGCGTCTGCACACCATCGCATAAGCGTGGCCTCCTCGTCATGCTATAACAGTTCGAAAGCATTATACCAGATATGCTAAACAGCGAGCCTGCCACGTCACTTCAGCGCAAAATCTTGGAGGTGTCATACGTCCTCATCGGTGCTTCAGTGTGTCTAGTACTTCGATCGACAATCTGTTAGCATGATAAGAGTCAAATATAGCCTTGGATTCCGATTTGACCGAAGGGTTGCTATCTATATAGGACAATTACTATTGTCATGGTCAGAGTCTTAAGGTCCTTTCTAAATTTGTTGAAATAATGTTTGAAATACTCATCTTTCTCAAAATCATAGAGGGCTCCAAGTTTAGTGTAGGTGCAGGTCAACAAAGAGCTCTTAGCATGTTGTTCTAATAATCTACCTATATTCGCACGTCCATTTACAGTCACTTTCCGCACAGCTTGTTTGGCCTATTTCATACTGTATTGAGGCCCTACTTCAAGTCCAGGAACACTTTCCGCATCTTGTTGTAGTCGGGTGTACCATGACCGGTCACCGGATCCCAACCGGGACTTGCTGGGAACCCTTCGGTACCACAGCCCGGGTTGCTGCCAACAGTCACGTCGTTGAACATTTCGGGATGCTTGTAGATGATGGGGTTCAGGAATCCGATTGGACCCTTGCCCTTCTCCAGCCTCTCCTCGTTCAACAAATTGATGATACTGGCAAAGATCGGGGCAGATGCCGAAGTACCACCAATACCGTAGGTCTTATTGAGCCACACAGTCGCAAGCTTGAGACCAAGGGCAGAGACATCTGGGAAGGCTCGACCAGAAGAGTTGAAGGTCTTTTCGGTGTATTGCTTTGGCGAGTATTTTCTAAGATACTGGTCGACCGCTTTTGACTGCCAAGAAGGACGTGGGAAGATGCTGGAGAAACCACCGCCAGAGTAGTAAGAGAGAGGTCCGTTTGGTGAAGCAACAGCCTTCTCTCCGCCATAAATGGAGGAATTTAAAAGTGTTGTAGCGCCGACAGAGGTGATCTTCAAAAATCAGGACAAGAACTGGGGTGATAGAGCGGCTTTTGATGGTACTTACATATGGACAGTTGGCTGGGAAAGAAGGCGAGAATCGAGTGCCATTCTCGTCGACGTAGCCATAGTCCTCATTGAGACAGCTGTTATTGTATCCAGAGTTGTATCTGTTCGCAACACCAGAGTCACCCGAGGCAAAGATAACACTGACACCTTGCAGCGCCAGCTTCATCCACTCACGGCACTGTCGTTCCTGGTAGAATCGAGGAAGCGCACCTTCAATCTGGCCGTACGAGACCGAGATAACGTTGCTGACTGGAGCCCCACCACATTGTAGAGGACCAGTGTAAGCACCTGGGGCATCATTGGGATCTGGGTAAGCAGGATCAACGTACGGCTGATCTCCACCCTGGTAGGTACAGTACGAAGCATCCTAATTCGTCAGCGTGTGTATAGTTGCATGAGTCATAATAAGCTCACCAAGGCATCCAAGAAGATATTGAATGTGCCCACGGAGTCGACATTGACCGAATCGCCGTTTTGGTAAAGACGGGTCTGTTGTGGCCAGATGATCGAGTAGGCAGTTTGAAAGTCAAGAGCGCTTTCGACAACCTTTTCCTGCTTAGCCAGTGAGAGGTTTGAGGCCTTACCACCATCGATTGCAATGAATTCCGGCACCACATCAGATGGAATCTTGGGGTTAGTGAAATTTTCGAAGAACGTCTTCAGGTCAGGGAGATAAAGATAGTCCGCCCACTCAGCGATACCCAGCTGATTGCCAGTGTGATTGTACTTGCCCACAGGAAGGTTATAGATAGCTCTTAGACAGTCGATGGTAATCAGAGTCGAGCAGTCGGAAGTACCTGAAAGGCCGGTGATGTTGACAGGGGCTTGGATCGTAGTCTTTGACTGGGCTACTGGCTGTAGGCCGTCGAGCTGGATTGTGGGCATGATGAAGTCGACATGCTTTTTGACTGCATGAGGAATTCCGTATTCATCGCAAGCAACACGGAATCCTCCAGACGCCTTATGCTGGTAATAGTGATACTCGGTGTTGAGCAAAGCCTCGAGTTCCTCTACGGTAGCAGAGAATTCGACCCAGTTATGACCTGTAGTACATCAATATACGCTAGAAACTGAAACAGGCGTTCTTGTACTCACCGACTGAGTGTTTAACACGCTTCAGATCGACGCCTGATCTCTGCAGCCAGTCTAGAGTCGTTCTTGAAGCATCTGGGTGCGGTGCGAATGTGTTTGCAACGCGCTCTGCACTCCAATGCCTTCCTGTTAATTTCAGTCAGCATGTGAAACAGAAAAGGCATACTTGGATCCATACCAAAATTTGGGGAGTCTGGGTCCGAAATGTCGTCGAGGAAGCGATCCGAGTGCTCCAAATTACGTTGTTTCAAACCGATTCTGACAGGCAATACTGTGTCTTTGGGTGCACGCGAATGCTTCGTCCATGCTACGGGCGCTGCGTCACGCTTCTCGTGAAGGACGTGCGAGCCGAGTGGTGAGCTCACTACTAGCCCACTCAAACTGAGACACAGCAGACTTGAGACACGCATCTTCAAGAACTTTGCCAGAACTTGTGCTTACCGGGAAAATCTCTTGGGAAGCGGGCAGCAACATTTTGTAGTCGACTGCAAATGACTAAGATGGCACTGCTTTCATTCTTCCTTGTGAAGTGACGGTCTAGTTTGTGAGGCCGTCGTATCAACGGGGCAGGTCATGTTGCGTCCTGCCTTTTGCAGCCTAGCCATTGACGTTGTGCCGTTCGTTCTTCGTGCCAGAGCGACCAGATTAATCTGCCTTCCAATTACATCGCAACGTACCCTTGTAAGATTGAATGATCAACGGCCCGAGGCTTGATTGCTCTTGGCTTGAAGCTTGGTGGCACCGGCAAAGCTTATTTCGCGCGATGGATAAGGAAGGTGGTGGGTGGGAACACGGCTGGGAAAGTGGAGACGAGGCAGTTATGACTTCGGCGTAAAACCTAAGATACCTACGCTCTGCAACTTTAAGTCCTCTAAGAACGATAAAAGGGCTAGGTAAGTAAGAAATGCCCACTAATTCTGACTGGAGTCTTTACAATATAGTTTTGAGTTGTAGTTGTAGAGCAATAGCGTTGTGAATTTAGTCGTGAAAGAGATGGATTAAGTTCCGGGAATACCGGACCGGGGCGAAGCCCAGGCGCACATCCATGACGTTGTCTCGCAAATGCATCGCCTGACTTCGCTCATACACACCACATCCACCTGGTTGCCCTGCAAGATTGTGACATCGCGCTCAAGCAGTCACAACGACGGCACAATAAGGACGACGACGACGTCAGTCTAGTCACCTTTCATTGGAGCTTGGGTAATATTTTGGATAGATTACTTAGCAGTCGTTATACACCAGTAGCAGCCCTTCCTATGCCTTCGCATGATTGTAATCGAGTTCAACCGACACAATCCGATATTATCTGCAGTCTGTGACCCACATCCTTTTCTGTGCAGAACACCGTAGCACCATGTAAGGGGACAGCAAACTCCGTGCGCAATGCATATTCGGACAAACAACCCCCCCTTGAAAACCATAGCGAGGACTTGCTGGGGTCCTTTGTCCGACTGTCATGTTTGAACACTTTCGGAAAAAACACAAAGAACCTACATGACTTGCCTTGTGGCCTTGCCGACACGTCAAACACAGGTACGGATGCTATCTTTGGGCACAGGTTGCTATCAAGCAACGAGATGTTGTTTGACTGCTCAGCGCTTCAGCCGGAGTATACATCCAGATAGAGCCTGTCCATAAGAACGGATCCCATATCAGGCCTTCAACACTATCACCAAGAACCGCAACCCTCAACTCGACACAGCTTACCGTCAAATTCACTTTTATCCGGCGCGACCGCGACACGCCACACAGTACAGCTCCGCAACAGATCTCGGACTAGTCCACAATGTGCACCATCAAAGCCACTCGCTACACAACATGCGGCTGCGTAAAAGACTTCATCCCGAGGAGTATCATACGCTGCCGCGACTATCAATTGCGCATGTACACCCGGTGCAACGGGCACCTTGGCTCTATTCAGACGGTCTCGCATCAAGGCGGTGTTTGTGCAAGACATCCTAATTTGGGAGAGCAACTTTCCCCTGAGAAGATCGTGGCGGCGGAATCAAGGTAGGAGGTGTGAAGTAATACAGCAATCCACTATAGGGGGATATGAGGAGAAGCAAAAGTGGGAATTTATTATGCGGCAACATCCCGGTGGTGCAGGCACAAGGGATACTTGGAAAGTCTTGCATTCCATGGAAGCGGAGACAGTCGTCAAAAAATATGGCCGTGTTGATTGCGTATGAGCAAGATGACTTGCATGGTACTGTAACATATGTGGGAGCGAGGGAGCGAGTTATTCACGACGATTGTGCGCTCAGGCAACGATTGTGCGCTGGACGTGATCCTCACACAGTTTATGCACCAGTGTTATATAGGAGCGAGATGGATGGTGAACGGGCATCTTATTATTTCTTTCCAGTCGCTGGAACTTCAGTGTGCACAATGGGAAAATCATAATGACGTCAGCCGTTCACATGTAACAATCTTCGCATTTGCAGTCTAGATCCAACAACCACAAGCGTCTTTACTTAGATGTCAAACCAAACCTATCATAACATGGACTCACTTCCGGTCACTAACAAAGTCGCTGGCGAGCCCGAGAGCTTGAAAAATAAGGCATTGGAGACGGGAGCTGCTGCTGTTCAGGTAACCGTATCTGCTCTTGCTTTCAGACTGATGCTGACGAGAGCAGAACTTCGAGCCTGTGCAGCGGATCTGCGCGCATCTCAACGCTTTCCATGCGTATGCGCATGACCCGAAGAGAGATGCAGTTGAAGCAAATCATTACTGCGCACATCTGAACGACGATGTGAGGCAATGCATCTTGTACGATTCGCCTGTGCAGCCTGCACGTATCATCGGTATCGGTAGGTCTTCTTTCTCTATGGGACCTGGCTAGGGCACGAGGGTAATTGCTGACCCCGCTTGTAGAGTACATGATCAAGCCGCATCTGTACGAAACCCTGGACGAGGAAGAACAGAAGCTATGGCACTCACATGTATTCGAGGTCAAGTCCGGCATGTTGATCATGCCGAAGCCCAAGGCTGTACCTGAAGCCGTCTGGGAGCTTGCTGAAAATAAGGAGATGGAAGAGGTCGTTCATCTCTACGGCAAGATCTACCATCTCTGGCAGACGGATAGGGGCGACAAGCTACCGCTTGGCCCGCCACAGCTCATGACAAGTTACACAGCCGCTGATCAAATGCCAAACTACGAGAAGGTGTTGGAAGAACGGGATATGCGTTTCGGGACTGACCGCGGGCGCAAGAAGGAGGCGCGTGAGTACATTGAGGTTCCAAAGATCCATCCGAATGCGGACGCCACATGGGCGAAAGGAGGCTTGGGTCACAGCGAGTGAAGGAGAGAGCCATGTGGGCTCTCGAGAGGGGGAAGACTAAGCCGCTAGTCGACACACGATGAATGCGACAGCAGCTTCATGAGTGCCTTCGCTCATTAACTTCCTCTATGCCGGCTGGCTCTTTCGCCTTCTCTTGACCCATGAGCTTACTGAGCACGTCCTTCTCTTTCTTTTCTGTGTTGTCATCGACATCGCTCATCTCGCTATCGCTATCGCTGTCTGAGCTTTGTCCTGCGTCTTTCATCTTGAGAACTCCAAGACCAAGATTCTGCATTATGGTCAGCTTGCACCCAACCACTCAAGTAAAGGACCTATACACACCATTTCGATGTACTGCTGATCCTCGTCGCCCTCGACGGCGTCAATCTCACGTTTCTTGAGGGTGCCCCGATTGCGCTCCTCTTCAAGCTCTTCGTTGGCCGCCTTTAACTTTGGCAAAAAGTCCTTCAGGAAGGTTCTGATGTCTGGACCGAGGTCTTCCTCGTCCAGCTTGTATGAAGGCTTCTGTCCTCTGTTTGCCCTCAAGTTCACAACGTCTGGCTCGTTTGTCGCCTCGGACTCTTTCTTGCTGTGCTTGTCGTCTTCATCCTCGCTGGAACTCAGATCGCTGGGCTCCTCGCTCGACTCGGATAGCTCGCTGCTCTCGCCCGCAGAGTCCATGTCGCCCGCATCATCGGGTTTAGTTGGTAAGGTCGAAGCGTTGTCGCGCGAGCCGGAAGGATCAAGAGCTGAGGCCTCGGAGCCGTTCTCCGTGGAAGTTTTTGTGCGCTTCCGACGGTCTGCGAGCTGCGGAGCAGCAGGGGATGTCATAGTTGCGGCGGCTGTGAGACTGGGCGGGAGTAAACGGGTAGCACAGTGGTTCTGCGGAGGTAGTGGTTCCCGAACTGTCTCGGGCTTTGGTGTGAGAGAAATGGCAGGACTTCGAAATTTGGGAGAAGCCGGCGAATTTACGCCGCGGGGGTCTCAGACGCGAACCAGAACTCCAATGCGGCCCGCGACGTCACATGAAGGCACATCACCCAGCATGCACACTTGGAAAACAAGAGCTCGTTGATCGGTACCAGTGTCTCCCACATTGACTTCCAGCGATCCAAGATGCCCGAGGGGCCCAATAAGCGGCCCGCAGCCGTCATGGTCCCCGCCAAGGGCGACGCCACTAATAGTGGTTGGCCTGCGCCATTCTGCGGGCCCCGAGCGTGGCCTCTTGTAGGCGTCAGCAGGGGTCGTGAAACGGCGCACTGAAACGCCAGAACGGGCGGCTGCAGCTCTCGCTGCTGACTTGTTCGATGGACGGACGCCTTTAATAGGAGTCCAGCTGGCCAATCCTCACCGCACCACACTTCTTGACTGACGTGCTGCCAACTTGTCCTTTTCCTCACTCTCCCAAGCATCAGGTGCTCTTCGCTGTGCTTCTGATCTCCTGCGGGGTATTGAAACTGTCCACAAGACTGTGACAATCGACAACGGGTGATATCCCTTCCACGTGGTACGTATGCAGTCCATTACAAAAGCCACCCTATTCGACCACAAACATCTCATCAACGTGCCGGTGTGTTTTTGCCGTTCATGTTCAGGGGCCTGAAATCGAGCTCTGCTGGGTTGGCCAAGCTGGTGGGTTCGTTCCTCTCTGATATCGATATCTGAGAGAGCGCGACAACTGCCTCAAGGAAACGAGCTCTAGACGCTCCGACAATCCAGCTTCAATGGGTTTGTCAACAGCAGTCGAGCAAGAGTCCATACACCCTGTTCCCTTCACTTTCGGCTATTCACCTTCACCAAGATCACAACCAAGCTCCCCCCGCCATAGAAAAGCCGCAGATTTGCTGTTGTTCAAGAGCTAGCTATCGTCGGACTTCGCTTCCTATCCTGTCTTGTCTACCCCGTTACCATTTCTTCCACAAACTTGCGTGCTGTTTGACATGGCGGAAGCCCCTCGCCAGAGAGACATGCTCAAAGCATCTGCAGCTAACACCGCTAACGTTGAAAAGCCTACAAACCCCGAGTCATCGACCCACACCAGTCCGGCCAGCAACAGCACACATCCAGTTGCCGATCTTCTAAAGTCACCTGCTTCTCAGCATCTTGCAACCGCTCAATCATTCACCCAACTCGGCGAGGCCAATACCGGTGATATCCACAACGACCTTGCTGTTGTCAATTGAAAACACACCCTCGCAGTCTGCTCAGATCCCGACGAGGTGCATAATATCGCTACCACCCACTCTACCCCGCATCCTACCTCCACAATGGCCGGGCGTTTTCCAGTACTCAACACCTCGGACCTGCCTCAGGCTTCGGCCTCTGAGCAGGCCGCTACCGCATCGCCAGCACGTGGATCGGCCATGTTGAATTCGATCTTCAAGTCTGTTCGTGTTCCCGAGTTCCGCTTCCGATGGATGTTCTGGGCGGAGAAAGGTCAGCAAAGCGGCGCGAAGGACAAGACAGCACAGCCAGAAGAGTATGCATCGCGACCAAAGCCGCTCGGCGAGCAGATCATCAGTATCAAGGAGTTCTACCAACACTTCAACAACATTCCCGTTGAGAGCTTGAAGCTGCGAGACTCGATTCACCTGTTCCACATGGGTATCAAGCCGGTTTGGGAAGATCCCCGAAATGCACGAGGAGGAGCGTGGTACTTCAAGGTCACAAAAGACGTGGCGCCGCAGTTCTGGCACGAGCTGTGCTTGCTTGCGGTAGGCGATGTGCTGCAGGGAGCTGTCGAGACCAAGCGTGCATGTGAGTAGTATTGCAGATTAGCATACATGTAGTAGCCCACTGACAGTGAACAGCATTCAACGACGACATCTGTGGCCTGTCATACTCGGTTCGCTGGAACGCAGTCCAGATTGCTGTGTGGAACCGCGATGCAGACAACGAGGTGGGACGCGAGAAGCTGCTCAAGGCAATTCTCGAGAAGCTGTCGCCAGAGCTGCAGCCTAAGAAAGAGGACAGCTACTGGTACAAGGCGCACAACGAGCACAAGGGCTTCATTTCCGAGGAGAAGCATGCTTAGGTGTGGAGACCAAGAAGAAGAGGCAAGAAAGGAATTGAGGGAAGAGGAGAAGAGATGTGGCATGCAAGGAGCATTTTACAGCGAGTTGCAGTGACCAAAGCAGGCGCTCAACACAACAACCGACTTGATGACTGGCTACGATTACATATGTTCATACTACAGCGGAGGATTGCACAATGTATACATTCTTTGTCCGCCTAAGGACTGCATGACATGACCATTGTCTTTTGTATAATCTCACGAAGTGTGACGATTGGGTGATGCCATGCATGGAATATGATGTTCCGATGTGTTTGGTGGACGGTGGGTGGTGAGCGGCGAACGGCTTAGCTCCGCGTTGTGGCCAATGCGCTTCTATGACAGCTCCTCTTTGCTTTGCGATAGATCTCCAACGCCATCGCAGCCGCCGCACCGCACCGCACCGTACACGACCACGCCGACCGCCTCCACACATCGCCATGGCCTCCCTCCCGACCTCGTTATTCCGCTGGGTCGTCCCCGGCGCCATCGCCGTGTCCCTCGCGCAGTCGTCCATCTACGATGTCAAGGGTGGCACCCGCGCCGTCATCTTCGATCGTCTGTCGGGAGTGAAGGATGAGGTTGCCAACGAGGGCACGCATTTCCTGATCCCCTGGCTGCAGCGCGCCATTGTCTACGACGTCCGCACACGGCCGAGGAACATCAGCACCACCACGGGCTCCAAGGACTTGCAGATGGTCACACTAACACTGAGGGTGCTGCACCGTCCCGAAGTCAAGCAGCTGCCCAAGATCTACCAGGTGCGCCCTGCCTAGCCGCCTGCGACAGCCATGGCGGCGGTTGCAACCCCGAACCATACGGCCGTACTGACAGCTCCCAGAACCTCGGCCTCGACTACGATGAGCGCGTCCTTCCCTCCATTGGTAACGAGGTCCTCAAGGCCATTGTCGCCCAGTTCGATGCCGCCGAGCTCATCACCCAGCGTGAGGCCGTCTCCAACAAGATCCGCGCCGACCTGCTCAAGCGCGCCGGCGAGTTCAACATTGCCCTCGAGGACGTGTCCATCACACACATGACCTTTGGAAAGGAGTTCACCAAGGCCGTCGAGGAGAAGCAGATCGCCCAGCAAGAGGCCGAGCGCGCCCGCTTCGTTGTCGAGAAGGCCGAGCAGGAGAGGCAGGCCAACGTCATTCGGGCTGAGGGTGAAGCCGAGGCTGCCGACACAATTTCCAAGGCAGTCGCCAAGAGCGGCGATGGCTTGATCATGATCCGAAGGATCGAGACACAGAAGGACATCGCACAGATGCTGGCCAGGAATCCCAACGTGTCGTACCTGCCTGGTGGCGCGTCAGGCGGTGACGGCGGCAAGACGGGTGGCAGCTTCTTGCTCGGTCTGAGGGGCTAGAGCAGCGGCGATGAAAATGGCACGATGCACGGTCAGCGGCTTGAAGACGCTGATGCTGTACTATATTGACTGTGGCTATACCAACAGTACGACTTCTCAGTAACGCAAAGAATTAGTCTCCTCTTTCGATCAACTTCTCGTTTCCACATGCTCCCTGCATGTTTTCACAACTTGACACCATCAGTCACTTACTCTCGACAAACAGACTGTCTTACGTATCCTGGACTAACAGGCTATAGCGCTAACCATCCCTATGCTTTTGCAATTGATATCCTTGCCAGACTGACCACAACAGACAACATAGAACGCTAAGTGTACAACACTAGGCAAACCACACTCGACCCATCAGAGTACATATCGTATGGATTACCTATTTGCTCGCCTTGCCATGGGACTAGAGATTTTAGAGTCGGCAACTTGCAGGCGAGAGGGGCATTGGGGAAGACTGGTGGAGGCAATACAAGTGCATAAGTCTGAAGATTTCTATGGGAGGGGGAGCCGTTTTCGAATCGTAAGTTTTGTGATGCATGTGGGAGTGTAGAATGTACTTGTGAGGTGAGCAAGAAGGTGTACGTTGAGGAGTGTCGTGGATTTATGATGACATGTCTTTGCAGGAGCAGGCGAAGGAGCTTCTAAGGCAAGTGGCGCTGAGGGAACTGGATGATGCGGTGGCGTTTGAGCCCACTGGGGGGTTTTGTTGTGGGTAGAGAGAGGCGTGGGTGGCCGAGGGACTGGTAAGGCGCAGCTTTTGAAGCGTTGGAGAGGGGTCGCGTGCTTTTCATATACCTGTGCAGTGATGGGGATTTGTACTTGTCCAAGTAGAGGCATCACTAATTGTGGGTTCAGTGTACTTTGCAGATTATGTGTGGAGGAACGACGTTTAAAAGCCCAAGCAGTCAGGAGGGGCGAAGACTGGGGAACTCCTGTTGAGACTGACGAGCAGAAGCTGAGACTAGCATGGCTACCTCTCCGTCCCACCTTACGGCCAGCAGGAAGAATTTATATCCGAGGTGAGATGAGGATGTAACCTCCAGACCTCAATGGAACAGCGGGGAAATCGGACTACACAGTGGTGACCCGATAGCTGAGCATTGGGTTATCAATTTGCAAGCTTTGAACAATGACCAGCGCTAACAACAAAATGTTATCGATTATGATGATCTGCCTTTCATCTTGACTTTGACCTCGACCTTGACCATATCACTTTCTTTTTTCTCACATACCTCGGTATATCTACAGTGATCTGTGCTACACCATATCGCTGATAATCTGAAACGATATTCAAGCATTCCTTGTTGCAAACAAGCTTTTGTAAATTTGCAATTCCGCGACTCCTCTACCCGTTTGCTCGGGTTTCGTCTGACGGTTTATGTGTACCAGAACATGTTCAAGGCATGCGGGCAGCAAGGCTGCATAATGTGGAGTGATGCACGTGGACTAGAAGGGCAGATTAAGCGGTGAGTTTGAGACTCCACATGTTAAGTACCAGAGACCTCGATAAGAAATCCGAATCCGGATGTCTTGTGCAATGAAGACATGTGAGAAGGTCACTGCTACGCATGTATTGGGAAATTCGATAGGTGACACAGCACGATAGCTTTGAAGATGGTTGCAGCCGGATATCTTTACATACGTATGTTCTGAGGACTGTCAGTCATGTTGTCTCCATTCCAAGTAGTTCACGCAGAACTAGTCTCGTTGAAACTCGAGTCTGTCGTGATATCCAGATGCTGAATCATCAGATGAGCTAGCAGCGGCATTTCCGAGTCATCCCAAGACACGCAGGAAGATGCACACCATAAGCAAAAGATCTCGACTTTGATGTCAGTCAGCGCTTTTGAGGAAGTGCGGATGGCGAGACGTCAGTGTGGCTACTATGTTCCAGGTGGTTTCGGAGTGCTGAGGGACGGAAAAGTCCGGGCATCCATGCGGCGATCAGCCGATTGTGTTCTGTGGGGGTTGTGGTTCTCAAAAATTGTTTCCGTGCGGGAGTACACGAAGAACTGCTGTAGATGTGGAAGGGTGGCCTGCTCAAGGCAACGACAATTGCAGCCTTGATGCCTGTGAGTCTTCGCGAGACTCGGAAGAGCGGGACGTCTAGACTTGAGCAAAATGTGCCTGGTAGAGCGCCGTGTGATGCGCATGAACTGCGCCTCACATCCTGGGAAAAATGACCTAGTCCTTCGATAACAACTGTCGGGTGATAGGGTGATGAGGGAATGTTGAGAGATGCGTTCCTGCCTGGCCGCTGCTCAGCCACACACAGCTGCCAATGAGAACCACCGAGGCACGGCGGCGTGGCTTGCACGCCCTAAACCTCGAACAAACAGCCATGGCTGTGTTCACCACCAGGCAAATGTAGCCTTGCGATACCATCATGTCAATAACGTATAGATACGGCATCGGCACTTTAGGGCGGAAGAACAACAAATTCGTCCGCTCGCCTCCCCAAGTCTGGAAGATTTTACGATGGCGAAACGTCGATGCAAGCAAACGAATGTTCTTCTTGTCTTCCGGGTGCTTCAGTTCGTCGGTCAACTGCGTCGACGTGTCCAGCCACGTACGCAGAGGGGCTTTGTCGATGAATCTTGGCCCAGCAGCAACGTCTCCGCCAACCGGACGACATTGAGGCGAATTCCTGAAGGGTCGTCCCGACTTGGAAGCCGTCGCGACGCGAAGCAGCCGCAGCCGCAGCACATCGCCCATCGCATTTCCAAGTACCGAAAGAACAACCAGAGGCTGCTGAAGCCAGTGATCAGGCTACGTACATCGGGTACGGGTGATCCCGATTGCTCAAACGAATCTGGCGGGGAGGTGCAACAGTACGTCTAAAGAAGCTTTCGTTTGGTTTCATCCACTAAGCTTCCGCAAAGTATGCTTAGCTCTGTCGATGACATTTACGGTCATACTGAGCATGTCTTGTCAGCGACCGCAAGCGACAACAAACTCTTTCTCAAACATAGTGATTCGCCGATCCTAGAGGCTCGATCCCTGAATGACACCGTTCAGCTATTGGTGACCACCTTTGAGGCGCTTCAAACACTGCTGTATTGTCGCTCACAGTTTGGTGATCGCTGGCTGGCAGCGCAAGGTCAAGATTTTGGACTCGACATAGATGAGACGTTCGTTGCAAACTATGAGCATCTGCTGCTGTGGCTTCAGAAGGAGCTCGTCGATGCGCTGGCGCGCAAAGTGCTTGAAGAGCTCTTGCACCCTACGGGTGGATACAACAAGAAGCAGCGGAAGCTGCTGAGCTGGTTCACGGAATTTGCAGAAAAGCCTCGGCCACTGAGTACCTCCTTCCCGTGGACGATCAAATCATCGTTGGCTGTGTTGTGGGGTGTAAGCTCGTCCCAGAACCGGGGAATAGTTAATGCATGCTAACTTGGATGCCCAGGTGTGTTGGATGTTCTACAACTCTATCGAGCACCCACCCGCGGGCACCGACGGCAGCCATCGCATTCCAGGATCGCGTGTGCTTCAACACGTCGACGTTCCATGGACCGCTCCAAACTCGTCTGAATGTGAGTTTCGCATGTTGCGTTCGCGTCCTCGTGAGGGTGTTTCAGTCGCTAAACTAGTCAGACCTCGACTTCGGGCTTCAGCTGATTGGCTCGCAATCGCAACCTGAGGTGCGACAGCAAACTGGCGACAAGTTGCCAGTGGGCCCTGGGAGTGATGTGTTCGATGCAGCACGAAACGCGGATACCTGGTCGCCCGATTGGCAACAGGGAACCTCTAGGCATCCGAGCCTTACAGAAGACCATTCTATGCCGATTGGTCTGTTGCCGCCTGCTGCGCCGCGCCTCTTTCCAGGTAAGGACTAGCCCAGCTCTTGAGTCACTCCAAACGGCCACCACTATGGTAGTTTCAGCCTGCAGATGCTCACAGCTAACTTTGGATGATGTTCAGGCCAGAGTACTTATTTTCGGGATGCCCCCCAGCAGGACCCCATATATTCCATTAATCACTATTTGCCTCAGAACTCAGGCGCTACTGCCATTACCGCCTTTACCCAGCTGAGCCCAGATAGTCTCGACCCAAACTCTTGGCAGCTTCCGTACTGTTCTTTGCCACAGCATAGTCCGCGTCATCTGATAGACACTACACAGGCTCCAAGCATTCGAGTCACCGGGACAGCGGGAGCAGATAGTCAAGTTTTTGCTCCGCCACAATTGGACTTCGTGGCCTGGCCTGATTATATACCGTACGCCTCAGGCCCTGCACGTAACAACAACAACACAAACTTCGACCTCTTCAACATGGGAAACACCTTGCCACCTGTCAACGGCTCATCGATGCAGCTACCACAGATCCTCCATAAGCACGAACGCTCACATTCTGCGGCTTCGAACTTTAGTATGCCCACTCCAGTAAGCATGGCGAGTGATGCCATACCATCACCTGTCGGCGAGCAGCACAGAACGTCCATGTCGAGCCCACACATGCACACAAGGCACCGATCCGAGGACATCTCATCGCAGGATGAGCAGGAACACGACGGATCGCTACGGAAGAACCACTCGTACAAGCGGGCCGAGGAGCCACCGCGCAACCCTGAATCCAAGATGATTTGCAAGCACCAAGAATGCTCCGGGCTCACGTTTGACCGAAAGTGTGAATGGAGGTAAGTTCTATCACCCTTTGGCTCTAAAACACTATAACTGACTATCTGTCTAGCAAACACATGGATAAACACGATCGGCCTTACAAATGCCTCGTGAAAGGGTGCGAGAAGCTACAAGGATTTACTTACAGCGGCGGCCTCTTGCGTCACGAGCGTGAAGTACACAAGATGCATGGCGGTACCAAGAAGTCACTCTTCTGCCCCTTTACAGATTGCAAGCGCAGCTCCGGCGCCGGCTTCACACGGAAAGAGAATCTTGCTGAGCACATCCGTCGCGTACATCGTAGGACGAGTATGTCAGCGGACATGCACGGCCTGATCATTCGACGTGACACCATCGAACGCTCGCCAACCGTTGAGAGCCGCCAGGCGTCTGAGTCACCTTACGTTCGCGCCATGGAATATCATGAGAGCGAGGAGCCTTCCCTCAAGCGGAAACGCGTCGCCGACTCTGTTCTCTCCGATCGCGGCGACGAGGATCTTCGCGCGGAAATCAAGAGGCTGCGGCATGAGAATGAGGAGAAGGATGTGCGGCTACGACAGCTTGAACAGGCCGTGATGGCGCTGCAACATAGTCAACGGTAGTCGTTCACATGCTTCTCCTTCTACATGCGTAAGGATCGGGCATATCATATCTCACGGTAATTTTTACATGTTTTTAGTTAATGCGTTGCGGCTGCGGGGTTACGGAGGATGTGTTCTCGGGTACGACGGGCATCTCAATCTGCATGATTGGCTTTTGGCATACAGACAGATATTACGACTCACATTCCCCTCTGGCAGGATGACGCTCGCTGTACATATTATTGAGCGTCTGACTGCTCTTTACAACTATACTTGTATTTATTGTCAGCATGGCTGGGCCATGCGCTCACAAGATGACGAGAGGCGATTCGCGGTTGCAACTTTGCTCACTCAGAACAACAGACTCAGGATGATGAAATCCGAGACATCACAATACTGTGTTCGTAATCGCATGGCATCCATCACATAGACCAACCCCTCAACAAAAAAAAACCACATATTCAGCTCCATTCATCCTCCAACGTTAAGTCCGAGTGAAGTCGCAATTAGCTTTCAGCCCCCAAGTCTGCCTGGCTTACTCCTCCCTGCGCCCTTCGTGCCTAAGGTAGTCCACCTTCCTCTCTCAGTCCTTGTTCTGCCTGTCCAAGGGCGGCCTGGCCGCCTAGCCACACCCCGCTTACAGGTTCGGGTTCGTTCATGCGAGTCATTTGCAGGTGCAGCACGGTAAGTATGCAGTCATCATCGCGATCCTGGCAGCCCACACAGCGAGGGCGGTTTCTCAAAGAAGCGCGTGCTGCGCACGCCACTCACATCGCAACGCTCACCTTGTTCGATCATTCGCACGAAAAAGCTCGGGGGGTTCTTCCCGCCGGATAAGACGTGCAGAAGGCTCCAGGCAGCAAGGGGGGTTGAAGGCCTTGGTTTTAATGCTCCCGCGGCCTCCGGTGCTCCCGCACATGAGTAGTTTATCTTGTGCATCTCACGCGCCCCCAGACGGCCTCCACAGCAGCCCAGCTCCCAACAATGGCCGGTCTTCAATGGGTGCACGGCGTATGCTTAGTTTAGTTTAGTTCAGCTCCGCGATGCACGTAGGAGTCATATGCGTTCGCAGCTCAACGAGTTGGAGATTTGCCGCTGCGGCGGGGTGGCGAGGTGATTGGTGATGAGGTGCTTGGTAATGGGTTGGCCGGGACATGTGACAGCGCGTTGACGCGGGTCGCGAAGCGCGTTGCTGCCTTGCGTAGCGTCTTGTGAGGCCGCCTGTTGGCTTGTGAGGACGGAGATGGGGTACGGTTTTGGCGAGGTGTGGCGGTGCAGTTGCCTGTAGTGATATGGCGAGCATGGAGTGTGTGTAGAACATGTGTGAGGATTGATTGTAGGCAGATGCATTGGGGATATGAAATTTTACTGGAACTCGAGATAATCACATGCCTACAGACTATGCTGAGAGACATTGATGTGAATCATTCGTATAGGTAACAAGGCGATAATGCTACAAAATTATACATGTTTACATAGTGCTCCAGTTTGCAAGATAACGGACAAACAAGGAGCTTATCCATACTCTTACAATGCTTCGGTAAATGGCAAAAAGCACGCTCCTAATCCGTCCCTAATAACTTTGCCGTTGAGAGGGTTTGGAGCGCGACCTAAAGATCTTTTATAGACACTTTTCGGTTTTGAACCCAGGCCGGTTTGGATGCCTCAGCGAGGAGAGGTAAGTTGACATAAATGAACTGAACTCCTGTGATGGCGCACCTCCAGTATGCCTGATGGAATACATTGCGAATCGTTGGGATTATAACCAAGGAGGTACTCGTGGCCGAAGTGAGAGTGAAGGTGAGAGGTGAGAGTGCTGGCGACACTCGTTTGTTGTGACGCAGAGCGGCGCGGTGATAGCGAAATGAAGGCAACCCCGACCACGGCGAGCACCACCTCGTATCACACCTTGATATCCTGCTGGCGCAGGGCTAGTTGACGTCAATGAAGACTTAACACTGCTGATATGGTCAGATGTCTATGCACAGCCGCCACGCAAGGTGTAGAAGAAGTAGAAAGAGGCAGCGACAGCTGCAGCAGCATAAACAACTGCAAGAGCAGTAGCAGCAGCTCTACCACTCTACTGGTAGGATACCTGCGGGACAAGGCAACATTACAGATACTACGCCGCGATGTATGCATCGTGCAAAGAGAACATTACGGGCTTCAAGATGCCCGATTTGAGATAACATACAGAGATATGCTTACAATGTCGATGGTTCACGCTTTCGTTCCTTTGGTCTGCTCCTGCGTCTGCTCCTGGGCCTGTTTCGCGGCCGCCTCTCTGGCCTTCTGCTTATAGCTTTCGATCCTATCGTCGACAAGGGCAATCTCTACTTCAATCTTCAGAAGCTTTTCCTGCAACATCTCCTCGTATCGCTCGTCTGTCAGCACTTCCATTGGACTCCATTTCATCTCGGCAATGCGTTCCATGAAATTCCTCCTCTTCTCGCCTTTGGCAGCCAACCGATCATCCTCCTCTACCCCTTCAGTGTTTTTCCTGTCGAGAAAGTTGTATCCATGCTGGCCAGCGAAGCCGAAAAGACTGAACATGAAGGTTCCGGGAACGGCATTGCGCGGTCCTCGAAAGATCAAACCGAGACTGAGCCCCGTGAAGGCACCGGCGATGGTGGATGCGCGCACTTTGTCGGAAGGGGTGGGATTCAAATCATTTCGAACGTCTAAAGGCAGGCCACGAGTAGCCTTCCACCAGTTCCCGAGGCCGTCCGGATTGAGGATTGCAGTACGCGCAGTCCAGTAAGTGCTCCCCAGGGCGAAGCACTGGAGACCAGAGGCAATGGCGAAAAGGACTGGAGTTTGTGTGCGGAGCGTGCCTGAGAAGGCTCCAATGGCTGTACCCGGGACAGCGGTGAGCCCACCAATGCCCACAGCCTGCTTTACTACATCAAGAGGGTGGGTGACCTGCCCAGGGTCGTATGGCTGCTTCATGGCTCCCATAGACGTCCAGCACAGGTAAGTGGTGAAGGCCACTGCCCAGTCGCTCGGCACGAGTGGTGGGTGATGTCAATCGAGCACAGACCTAAAATTGCAGAAACGCACTCGCACTTGCACTTGCAGATTTCCCGGGTCCACAAGAGCCGCGAACCCCAACGACACCACCACCCACACAGCGACCTTCGAGAGCAGACCCCGCTCTCATACACACCCGGACAGCGCGCGGATACTTGCTGCGCGTTGACACCAAACCGCAATCATGGGTAGGACGCCCGCCTCCCCCGACACAACAGGCCGTGTAGGCTGCGGCTGCGGCTGCGGCTGCTGCTGCTTTTCTGCCCCGCTCCGCACGGCGTCAAATTGCTGGACCCATGGCTGACGAGCTGCGCAGCGCCCAAGAACAAGAAAGTAGAGAAGATGTCCCTGGGAGACTTCCTAGGCGACCAGTGTACGCGCTACCCTACCTTCCCTTTCCTTTCGCTGGATGCGCAGACAGACCACTGACCCGCGTGTAGCTCTGGGATCATGGGCTGACGAGATGGAGGACGCCCCAATGCCCCGTAAGTAGCGCCCCAGAAATGCTTGCTGGCGCAATTGGACTAACATGTGCAGGCACAGGTAAAGTCCCTCACGAACCCCAGCGGCTCGACCCTTCTCACCGCATTGCATGCTCACACAGCGCTAGGTGGCTTTGGCGGCGCCAGCTACGGCGGCGGCAGCGACAGGCCCTCGTATGGCGGCAGCAGCGCATTCGGCGCCAGCCGCACCGACAGCTTTGGTACGCTCATCTCATCCCATGCCATGTCCTGTGGGTGGCGTGCGCATGCTAACAGTGTCTCACAGCCGAGCGCGGCTTCGCTACTCGCGAGGAGCTGCCCCTCCCCTCGAAGCCCCCGTACACAGCTCACTTGGGCAACCTCTCCTTCGACGCCACCGAGGGTGATGTCAACGACTTCTTCGCCGACTGCGAGGTCACCAACGTGCGCATCGTCGAGGACAAGCTCGACCGCAAGCCCAAGGGATTCGGATACGTCGAATTCGGCTCGCTTGACGGCCTGAAGAAGGCCCTCGCCCTCTCCGGCACCCAGTTCCAGGGCCGAAACGTCCGAGTTAGCGTTGCGGAGCCTCGTAAGTATAGCCTCGAGATGTGCAGAAGCAGAAGCAGAAGCATGAGCACGAGTATGAGCACGAGCACACGGTTCTGACCATAGCACAGCCAAGGACCGCCCTGAGGCCAGAGACATCTCCGACTGGTCCCGCAAGGGCCCTCTTCCCGACCTGCCTGGCCAGCGCCCCGCCGCCGGTCGCGGTTACAGCAGCCGCGGCGGCTTTGGCGATTCTGGCTCTGATGCTGGCGGTGAGCGCAGACGTCCGGCCTTCGAGAGCGACGGCAAGCCCCGCGACTTCGGCAACTGGGAGCGCCGCGGTCCCCTTTCTCCCTCTGCCGAGGCCCCCAGGGAAGGCAGACGCTTTGACGGCCCTCGTGAGCCCCGCGAAGGTGGATTCCGTGAGAGGTCGTCCCCAGCATGGGGCGAGGGCCGCCCAGAGGGTGCTCCCCGCCGCGAGTTCCAGCCCGTTGAGGGCAGGCCGCAGGTCGAGAGGCAGCCCACTGCCGCAGACCAGGACAGCCAGTGGAGGTCGAAGATGCGTCCCGACGCCGCATCCCCCGGCGGTACCCCCGACGCCAGCACACCCTCGTCGCCCGCACCTCTTGCCAGCCGCCCCAAGCTGAACCTCGCCAAGCGCACCGTTTCCGAGGCGCCAGCTGCATCCACCGCCACACCCTCCGACAAGCCGAACCCATTCGGCGCTGCCCGCCCCATCGACACAGCTGCACGTGAGAGGGAGGTTGAAGAGAAGCAGAAGCAGGCTGTTCAACAGAAGAAGGAGGCCGACGAGAAGGCTCGCGAGGAGAAGAAGGCCAAGGAGGCTGCCGCCAAGGAGGCCGCTGTTGCAAAGCCTGCAGAGGAATCCCAGGCTGAACATGTCCCCAAGGCAGTCGAGAACCCCGAGGCCGAGGCCAAGGACGAGGGCGCCAACGGCGAGATTGTCGACGACAAGAACGTCAAGCCCCAGGAGCCTGTTGTAGCCCCCAAGGAGGGAGGATCCTGGAGGCGCAAGTCCAGCACCCCCGCTGCTGGTGCCGCCGCCCCTGCCTCCACAACCGAGAAGATGGATGAGGATGGCTGGAGCACCGTCACCAAGGCCCCCAAGAACGCCCGCGGCAACCGTCGTGGAGGCGGTCCTTCTCGCGCCATTGCCTCGTAAACCACCACTTTGATGTTTTGGTGGTGAGGCGGTGCCTGTTCCTTTTGCGTTATCAAAATAGCAACGTCGCGCATTTCACCGGCGTGGCGGAGTCATTCTCAAAGGGTTTTGATATCTGTTCATTCTGAGCAGCTGTGTCTTTTTGGCTGTCCTTCGAGCGTACTCTTGCCTTGCGTTCCAAAAAGCGATGCAAGGCGTTCGTCCGCTTGGTTAGACCGATGGCTCTTCGGCCGCGCCTTCACCGGTCCATGTCGCTCACGATACCCGAGCATACCGTCACCCTGTTTCCTTTACGTCCTACACAAAAGTTACGGCTCTCCAATCGCAGCATCTTGTTCG
Source organism: Epicoccum nigrum (assembly GCA_002116315.1). Taxonomy (NCBI): domain Eukaryota; kingdom Fungi; phylum Ascomycota; class Dothideomycetes; order Pleosporales; family Didymellaceae; genus Epicoccum; species Epicoccum nigrum. The sequence goes on from KZ107856.1 coordinate 319,106, forward strand.
CTCATCTAGGGGTTCGAAAAATCTTGGACTTGCCATCTTCTCGAATACCTTTACTGAACCCACATCCAGAACTTGGGATGAGTTCCCGCTCTTCGCTCACGAGGTCGATGAATGTCGCGACGATAATGTGCCTTGACCATAGACGACATGAGTGCCTGGATCATGTATTTATTTGCAGGTAGATTGACAACTGAGTTCTCCACTTCACTGCGTGCTCTCTGAATGGGGATTGTGACGTGCGGAGGGTTTGCCGTCGTAATGATTACACGGACCCGGTACGTGGGTTCTGGAGAGCGAACGTTGGAGGATCGCCGTTGACGTCGCTCCGCTCCCGTGCCGGTGGCTGACAGGGGAGCCCTGCTCAAGCTCCCCTCATACGTCAGCTGTCCAACCTCGATATCTTGCTTTGCTGCGTGCCTTTTGCGCTTCCTTGTGTGGTCTCTTATGTTCGATTTACGATTTTGCATAGAAACTGTTGGTAATAATTGCTCTACCATTGGACATTTGAATCGTTACTACGTGCCAGCTGAGGAGGATACTCACTTGTTCATAACGCATTCGACCCTCAGATCCGAGGAGTATCAAAGGCACGGTAGACCTCGCTGTTAGCTGAACCAAAAAACAACATGTCGACAAAGCCACAATCGTCCGCTCTAAGCACTGCACCAGCGAAACAAACCCGCTCCCGCAAAACAGCCACCGCCGTCGATGCAGCCGCCGCAGGCCGAGCGGGCTCGGCAGGTGGCGTCGTGCTCGAGAAAGAAGGCTCCAAGAAGCCAGCTAGTTCCTCGTCGACGAAGACAACCAAACCCGCGGCGGCGGCGGAACCCAAAGACGCACAGCCGAAACGCAAACCGAGGAAACTCAACAAGGAACCTTCGACAGCGACCAAGGACGTCCCCTCCACCGAGTCGGCAGAGCTAGAAGCCCTCAAGTCGCGCGTCAGAGGACTGGAGGCCAAGGTCGAGGAGCTGTACAAGTCTGCTCCGCAGGCTGGAGCTGCAGCGCGCTCGCCGCGCCGAAGGGGCAAGGGGAGGAAGACGTCGAGCGCGACGACGACGGCTACACTGGGTAGTCTCGCAAGAGACAAGGAGAACCAGGCCTCGAGTCAGGTTGTGGAGCAGGATGACGAAGAAGCAGACGAGGAACTCGTCCGCCTGGAAGACGAACTCGAGCACGCGCGCCAGGACCTCGCGCTGTTCCACCCCAGCGGCAACGCAGCAGCTGGTCAGGGTCAGCAACGTCCACGCACCCGCCGATCGACCGCCGACGACGCCGAACATGTCGAGGAGATACCGCGGGACAGGCCTGCGGCGGAGCGGCCTGGCGTGGATAGACAGGTTACGCTGAGCGGAAGCTATAGGATTCCGCTACCTGCTACGCTGAACCCAGAGGATGTCAAGACGATTCAAAGCGGTGTGGCGGCGGCGCAGAACGTCGCAAGGTCGTTTCTTGACCAGCGGCGCGCGAATCGCGGTGTGCAGGGGGACGCTGGGACGCCGCCGGGCACTGCAAAGCTTGCCCAGAGCCAGGCTAAGGGGAAAGCACAGAGGGCGCATGACGTAGGTGGGGAGGATGGTGCGGTGGAGGGTGGGAAGCTGGGCTGGGCTGAGTGGATTGGCGGGTACAGCGTTGCGATCAGTCGGGCGGTGAAGAGTATCGAGCACGAGGCTGCGATGGAGGCGCAGCGGCCGGGCGTGGCGGGGGGTAAGAGTGTGAGAGGTGGGGCGGAGGGAGGGGGGAGGAGGAAGAGGCCCGGGGTGAAGACGGCGTTGAGTGGGGAGCAGATTGAGGGGTTGATGGGGTGAGGTGATGTTGCTGAGATGGACTGATCGCTGGGGTGAGCAAGGTAGAGGTAGAGGTGGGGGTGGGAGTGTAGGATTAGCACGTACATCAAATGGGCGTTGGGCACGAAACAAAGCGGGAGCTCGACTTCATAGTCGTATTGAACTGGGAAATTACAGATTTCGCCGTGTGTAGGCCCAGTATGCTTTCGCAGGCAGCTTCCAGTCGTTCTTCCTCAGGTTAGGATCGAGCAGATCAAAGTCGGCCTTCTGCAGGCGGTCCAGCCACGACTGCGTGGTGACGCTCGACATGAAGACGCCAAAGGCCTGCTCGACCTCTTTCAGCTGCTGCTCTTTCCCTGCACTCATCTGGTCTGAGCTATACTGGTGCTCCTCCTCATTCTGGTGCTCGAAGTCGTGCCCAAGCGTGCCTTCAGATCTCAGCTTGGACAACATCTCTCGCGCGGTGATGAGATGGTCGTTTGCGCGCGTTGCAACAGCGAAGACGGCGTCTTTGAGGCCCGGTGCCTCGCCGCCCATGCGGAATACGTCTTCCTCTCTGACATTGGCCTCGGCCATGATGTCCAGCGGCAGCAGTACTGCACCCTGTGTCGGCCCCGACTGGCCTGTGATGTGCCCGGCGGTGCCACCTGGCTGCGGCTGGGGGAACGCAACGAGAGGCACGCCGCGCAGGACGGCAGCGATGCCGGTTGCCTTGCCAATATGTGAGGCGATGTGGTCAGTGGTGATGCTTGCTTGTGGAAGACTGCTCAGCGTCAAGTACAGCAGTGTCGAGTAGGTGTTCTCGGCGTAGCTCTCCAGCGACTGCAGGGTCGGGTACGGTGGATTCCCCAGGTACTGCTCGCGGGTGTTGATGATGCGGTGAAACCAATTCTTGCTCAGCCGGCCTTTCCCACCCGTGCGATTGTGGAGGTCCTCAGCAGCGTGGGCAAGCAGGATGGCGACGGGCTCTTTCGGCGGCGAGCCAGCGAGGGCCTTGGTGACAGCGTCGCGCCAGAACTGCATGCGCATCATGCCCACGGTCGGGGTACTGGTCGTGTCGGCGATGCGGGCGACATCGACGTTGAAGGCGCGAATGGCGAGGTATGCATCGCGCGAGGTCTGGGGTATGAAGGACTGGAGGATGTGCGAGGGCGCGTCGTATTTGCGGACGAGGTTGGCGCAGTAGGCTCTTGCGCTGTCCACTTCAGCCTGGGAGGGACGAGGGGCGTCGGTGAAGCATTGCGATGTTTGGATGCGCCGTCGCTGTCGCTGTCGCTGGGGGGCGGTGGTTGTGTGTATGTGTACGTGTATGCGCCGGACGGGAGCTGTGTGGAGCTTTGCAGTTTGCATTGAAGGGAGGTAGTGTACAAGTGGGAATTGAATACGAGAGAACCTAAGAGGAACACGGCACTTTGGCTCGAGAGGTGCGACGGTATACTGCTATTGCGTACTAATATTGCAGGCAATTGACGATTGACGATTGGCGAAATAATATAATATCAATGCGGTAAGCCACAAAGCGTCCCCGTCGACTGGCCGATGACGCCGTCATGCAGATCGCTTTAGCGCGAAGACGCGTCGCGTGTGGCAAGTCGCGTAGAGTGCGAGTGCGACTGCATTAGGGTCGCTTGTTTGTCGCTGCGCTCACGCTGGGAATCTCCAGCACTGCCCCTTGCAATGCCAATGGAGAGCCCACACCCAGACGAGCGGCCACCAAAGAAGCGTCGTTTCTTCGCCGACGACTCGTCTCCGGTCCAAGTTCGATCGAAGCCCTCAGATCAAGCGCCACAAGCCCTGTCCAGTCCAACTATTGTGCCTGTGTCTGATCAGAAGAGGACTACTGGCCATGACGCTGGTGCGCTGGATGGCTTCGACGTTGGCATGCTGCAGGCCGTCGTGGGCGAGCTGCCCGTCTCAACGCTACAAACGCTGAAGCATGTTAGTAGCAGCAATGTAGAGCGAGGTATGCAGTGATAATATGCGGACGATAGTTGAATGCTGACACCCCGCAGCAATCAATTTGTATCTCGATGGCTCCTGGGCCTCTGCGTCTGTGTCTGCTCCTGCACCGACACCTGCCTCTGCCTCTGCCCCTGCCCCTGCCCCGATCTTCCAACCGCGCTCCCAGGCCGTTCAGACAACACTAGCAAGCACCCTCAAGCGTACCGAATCCGATGGTTTCTCGCCTTCGCCGGACTCAGGTGCCTCGACTCCCATGGCCCGTATACTCAGGGACATGCCTCCCAAGAGGTATATTGGCTCCTTCGGAGTCGTTGGCTGGGCCACAACGAGCGGGACTGGACTCCTGAAGCATGACGAGAAGGTCGCCATAGAGCGCTGCAAGATACAGCCAAAGGGGAAGAAGAGAGTGGTCAACCTTAAGAAGCAAGATGTTGTTGTGAGGTTCACCAATCAAAAAGGACAAGAAGTGGGAAGGCTGGAGAACGACTCAGCAGCCTGGGTTTCGGCTTTGATCGACCAGAAGGTGTGCTCGTTCGAAGGCAGTTGCGTATACGTGCCAGACCGGATACGAACAAGTGATACAATCTACTTGCAACTGCATGTCTTCTTCCTGCGCAGTGCTTTCGACAAGAGGAAGTTCACCAAACCAGAAGACAATCGAGAAGTGAGCATCTTTGAAGAAAAGGAGTCTTCAGATGAGCGTGACTTGAGGATGCGTCAGGTTGGACTCGTGAAGCTTTTTGATTCGATCAATCTGCATCCCTCACGGCAGAACGAGGACACAGAGAAGCACAAGAGACAAGGACTGCTTCAGGCAGCAGAGAGCGCCGAGAAGGAAGAAAAGCCAAGGACCAAAAATGGAACACCTGCAGATGGAACGACCACACCCCCAGGCGAAGAAGCTGAGGAAGGCACGGAGCTCGAACAAGACCAACTCGACTCCCTGTATAAGAAAGCACAGTCATTTGATTTCGATACACCCACCATGGAGCCTGCCGAAACTTTTGTCATGGATCTACGGAAGTACCAAAAGCAGGCGCTGCACTGGATGGTTGGCAAAGAGAAGGATGAATTTCTTGCCGGCAAAGAAATGTCCATTCACCCGTTGTGGGAAGAATACCAGTGGCCAGACAAAGACGTGGACAACAAAGCCCTACCCATAATCGAAGACCAGGCCATGTTCTACGTGAATCCGTACTCTGGCGAGCTTTCGCTCGAGTTCCCGAAGCAGGAGCAGAATTGCCTCGGTGGCATCTTAGCTGATGAAATGGGCCTAGGTAAGACCATTGAGATGATGAGTCTGATTCATACACATCGAAACCACCCAGACCAATATGGGCAAGCAGCTATGCCAAAAGCTCTTCCACGCCTGCAGAAGGCTAGTGCCGTGGTCGAGCCGGCTCCGTATACCACGCTTGTTGTTGCACCCATGTCGTTACTTGCCCAATGGCACAGTGAAGCTGAGAAGGCTTCCAAGGACGGTACCTTGAAGGCTATGGTCTATTACGGCTCTGAAAAAGCCGTCAACCTGCAAAAACTATGCTGTGCATCTAACGCAGCCAATGCACCGAACGTCATCATTACCAGTTACGGCACAGTGCTATCTGAATACAACAAGGTGGCCGCCCAGGATGGTAACAGAGGTTCCCATGGCGGCATATTTTCGCTTGAGTACTTCCGAATCATTCTAGACGAAGCACATTACGTCAAAAATAGGCAGTCCAAGACAGCAAAGGCTTGCTACGAGCTCAGTGCGAGACATCGGTGGGTCCTCACTGGTACACCAATTGTCAACCGACTGGAAGATCTCTTCAGTCTGGTGCGCTTCCTTAAGGTGGAACCCTGGAGTAATTTCTCGTTCTGGAAGACATTCATCACAGTACCTTTCGAAGCAGGTGAGTTCATCCGAGCACTGGACGTTGTGCAAACGGTACTTGAGCCACTTGTTCTGCGCCGGACAAAGGATATGAAGACGCCGGATGGAGAGGCATTGGTACCTTTGCCGCCTAAGGTCATCCATGTCGAGCGTATCGTCCTATCACAGCACGAGCGAGATGTGTATGATCACATATACCTACGCGCAAAGAGCGTGTTCACGCAGAATGCCGAATCAGGCATGCTGCTCAAGAACTATACCACCATCTTTGCTCAAATCCTTCGCCTTCGGCAGTCATGCTGCCACCCTGTTTTGACTCGCAAATCCAACCTCGTCGCCGACGAGCTGGAAGGGAACATGGCGTCTGATCTTGCGAATGGCTTAGCTGACGACATGGATCTTTCGAGTCTGATCGAGCGCTTCACTGCCGACAGTGATGAGGACGTCAACAAATTCGGTGCGCACGTCCTCAAGCAGATCCAAGACGAAGCTGATGCCGAGTGCCCTCTTTGTTTCGAAGAGCCCATGAATGAGCAGGCTGTCACGGGCTGCTGGCACTCGGCCTGTAAAGAATGCTTGCTCAACTACATCAACCACCAACGCGATAAAGGTGAAATCCCGCGCTGCTTCAACTGCCGCGAACCCATCAACGCACGCGACGTCTTTGAAGTTGTGCGCCACGATCATCTCCTTGAACAACCACTGCATAAATTCACGAGCGAGGCCGCAGCGTCCGCAACCCAGACACCGCGCATCAGTCTGCGGCGCATTGGCCTCAGCGGCAGTGCGAAAACTCAGGCTTTACTTACCCACCTCAAAAAAAACTTGAAAAACGATCCAAAAGGGAAGACAGTTGTCTTCTCGCAATTCACGTCCTTCCTTGACCTCATCGAGCCCGCTCTTACACGTGACCACATCCCTTTTCTCCGCTTCGACGGCTCCATGTCACAGAAGGCTCGCGCGGCGGTGCTCACGAATTTCACCTCTTCGCCGCGGCCTTTCGTCCTGCTACTGTCGCTGCGCGCCGGCGGCGTAGGCCTCAACCTGACGTGCGCACGCGACGTCTTCATGATGGATCCGTGGTGGAGCTTTGCGGTGGAGGCACAGGCTATCGACCGCGTGCATCGCATGGGGCAGGAGGGAAGCGTGCGGGTCGTTCGATTTGTGGTCGAGGGCAGTATCGAGGAGAAGATGTTGCGGATTCAGGAGAGGAAGAAGTTCATGTAAGTGAGCAAGCGCAGTCAATTGTTTTCGGTTGAGGAGGTTGATTGGAGATGTTGGCTAACAGTGATAGTGCGAGTTCGTTGGGGATGATGAGTGAGGACGAGAAGAGAGTGCAAAGGATTGAGGATATCAAAGAGTTGCTTAGCTAGGTGGGCTAAGGGAGGGGTTGGCTGCGCAATATGTGACCGCGCGCTTGAGGTGTGAGACGTGGGCGCAGGGGACCTTGGCTAGTTTCGAGACGGCGGCGACGATACGCCTGAAGTGCAGAGAGAGTCGCGCGTGAGTTCGCACCGTCGAAGCTATATAAGGCGTGTGACTCCGAGTTTCTTGGTCTATACGAAAGGAGCACACCCTGCGAACGAGATTGACGGACGATCAAGCGAGGAAGCGAAGGCATGCGCATTGGAATTGAGGCTGAGGCCAGCCCATCTGCCCAGTAGGACCACTCTTGCGCAGCGAAAAGCGTCGTGTTCGCGTATACTACGATGGAAGGAAAGCGATATGGCTATTGAGTAGTCACATATCTGCGTATGTGTTACTCAGATACGTAGGACTTGTACTCATGCAGTGCAAAACTCAACGTCTCTTTGAGAAGACGTGTGTACGAGATATAGTAGGTGAAAGATGGGTATTTGCAAAGTAAGGGATTCATGTACAGGGATTGAGGGCACTTACAAACCAGCTGCTGACTACTGTTGTGGGTTGGGTTCGTCGCTGGAGTGAGAACGGTCGCGCAGAGAGTCTGCTTGTCCACTGTCAAAGCCACGTTCAGTGCTTTGATTGTGACGTCTCCATCCGAATCTACGCAACGCACCGCTACAAGCTCGTCTGTTGCTTGACCGCTTCTGCTCGTAGTTGCGATGGATCGCAACTGCTCCTCTGACTCCTCAAATTTCTGAGGTGGAGAGTCGAGTGAGCAGGGTGGGTCTCAATTCGATTCTTGTCAACGTGGTATTTGATTAGGTAGGATTAGATACACTATTTGCAACATAACATCTCTATTACACTATTCATAGGGTAGCTGAAGAGCAATAAAACTCTTCCCAAGACATTGTGCCTCCTTCAGCCTTAGTCAGACTCAGTCACCCTGACCAGACACTGTTTCGGTGCTGTGACAAGGGAATCATATGTATCCCACGAAACAAACTCTTCCGGCAGATCAAACTCGAAAGACCAGATCAGCAAAGAAAGTATCATCCTCAGCTCCAGGTAACCTAGCCGCTTTCCCAAACAACCTCTATTGCCCGCACTAAAGGCAAGTGTCGGACCACTCGAACTGTTGAAGACAAGACGACCATTCTTGTCCGCGGTCAACCAGCGCCCGGTATCGAACGAGTCTGGGTCTTGACCATCCCAGTTCTGCCTTAGAGGTTTATGTAACCTAGCGGTCTCGCTGCGGTCTCGCTCATCGATATCTACTGACGGCATGTTCAGGGATGGGCCAGTGAGATTAAGGAACACCTGTGTATCACCTGGGATAGGATGACCAAGCACTACGGTATCCCTGCGCGTCATCACCATGATAGTGACCACGGGGCTGTTGAACCGTAGCGGCGTTATTACAGAAGAAGCTTCCTCCGAAGAGGAGAAGACAAGTGCGGGAGACCTCTGTAGAGGGGACGCTGATGGTGTTTGCGGCGTGTATCACGCCGAATAAGTGAGGGAAGAATATGAGGAACAAAGCCGCCGGTGGGCTCAGTCGCGAAAGCTGCACATAGGCGATCCAGGAGGATGGGAGGCGGCTGACCCATCCCTCCGGGTGAAGTCCACCGTATTGTTTGGAAAGACCATCTTTCGATTCTTGTCTAACAATACCCTTAGGTATGTTACGGGTGCCCTTGGGTCTGTTACGGGCGATATTACCCATGATTTCTTGGTCGGGTTCTTTGCCTGTGATGGGCTATGTATATGATCAGTAAATCGCTCCGGAACACTGGTATGTACCTGTTCGTGAGCTGGACTTACACTTGGTCAGAGAAAACGTGGACTTATTTGAGAATCTTCTGAGCTGGTATAAAATTCTGGATTGAAAGATGAATGATGGAAGAGGAACCATAAGCCTTTGAGCATCCTGGGTAATGTGTATTCATAGCAAGCAGCCGACTAGCGGTTGGCTCCCGGAAACGAGGTAGCGTCGAATCTGTGAGAATGCCATGCAGCGTAGCTTAGACTACAAGGGTAGGGTCTCGTACGGCCATGGCATAGAAGGAGGTTCAATAGGGAGGTAGTAAGATGGAGTTGTCTGGAAAGATTATCCAATGATAGCCAAAATAATCTCTATAAACACGACGGAGTTGAGGATAAATCACCACAATGATGCCCTGTGGCTCACGTATCTCATCGCCGCGAATTTAGATTTGGTTTAACTCCAGTTGATTCAGTGAGCGTCAGTGAGTGTAGATGGGATGAGACCCGAAATTGGTCACGTGAGCTTACATGGCCTTTTAACAGTATAGTCATCCTACACCTGCCGTCGCATAGTCTATCACCTGCATCTAAGGCGCTCCCTCAACGACCGCTGCTGCAATCTATAACTCAGACTCATCCACCGACTCAATCGTTGCCTGCGGCGTGTGGCTTGCTGACTCGTGCAGGATGTTCGGCATCGCTGTGTATCGGTGGCCCCTATAAGTCTGGGGACCCCCCCCCCCTGTCAAAAAAACGCTTCGGCAGATCAGAACCAGCCAGAAGTATTAGGGCTTGCCAGAAAAGGATTAATTAGCCCTAAAAGAGACTTAGCTTAGGCATAACAAGCTGGCGACGATTCGGGATAGCAACGCCGTCAGCCGTCAGCCGTCAGGTGTCAGCAGCGTCTAAGGCGTTGGCGCAGGAGTATATAAGGTAGTGTCGCGCACAGTATAGGACCAGACTATAACTAAACTGTACTTTTAATGAAGAGTACTCCTATAGATAAGCTGATTTTAGTGCTGGCGTGTACTACATCCGCATAAGGCAAGGCGGGGAATCTAGTAAGCATTACAGTAGGCTTATACAGGCGTTGCCTACCTAATCTAGGCTTCTATTCTACTCTAATTCCTCTAACCCATCGCCAGCATGGCCTCTCAGGCAGGCAAACGCACAATTAAGCTCACTGAGTGAGGCTCACAGTTCTCTAAATTACTCCTTGGTCAGAGTTAAAATACTAATAACAGCAGCCAGAGTACGCAAAGCTCCTCTAGTAATTGCAGGAGCACTTAGAGCTACAGGAGCACTCAGAGCTGCAGAAGCACTAATCGCAGCAGCTCCAACCTATCTTCTGCTCACCCCTCCCGGCACTAGGGCAGCTCTGTTGTACCTGAGACCCCTCGCTGTGATGGCAACGTTCATCGCTCTGGAACGAGCATTGAGCGTAAGCTGGATAAGATCTTGGCCAACGCCAACCCCGACGACAACCCTGACGATGATGAGTACGTCGACGATAACGACGCCAACGACCACGCCAGCGATGACCACGCCGAAGATGTGGACGGAGCTGAGCCTAAATCTGAAGACAGCAACGTTCCTAATAACCTTAGCATCTTTAACGCCTCACAGGTTAAATTCACTGCCAAGTTTAGGGCTCTCCTTAGTGGAAGACCTATCTACACCAGCCTTTTAACCTGGGAGCATACTAGCCGGAATCTACACTGGCTAGAGCTGTTTCGTTAGGCTAATTAAGAGGTAGAGAGACAGTTACTAGTGCTAGTAACGTACACGTCAGTTACTGCATTTGTGTATCTAGTTAGTGACGCGAAGAAAGACTATATTATAGAGAATATATTCAAAGATAATCCTGCAGCCTAGCGTTAGTTTCTAGTATCCTTACAGCAGAAGAAGAAAGAGCAGAGGGCGTTAAGGAACTGCAGGGCTATTATAGTCGATTTTGATCTCTACCTAGAGATCTCACATTAGGCCTGGCACTAAATTTGCAGTCAGCCTTCGCAGCAGGACTCTTAACTAACCTAGCTAAATCAGCACTATGAACCAGCGCCTCGACAAAGCGCTACACAGCAGCAGCTGAACGAGGTGGACAAAGGGATTAGTTAACTGCAGGTTATAGCTAGTTACAACCTGTTCCCAGTTAGTTAACACTAGCGCTGTATACTACCTAGATGTTTTAACTTAGGCTTTGTCTGCTAGGTAGCTCTACGCGATAGTAAGAGTCTGCCTAGCAGAGTTAAGCATTATTATCCCGTATACAATCGTGTCATAACAATGTAGCTCGCCGAGATCGAAGCAGGCTAATCTACCGTAGTAGAACTATCAGAGCAGGTCGTAGCAAGCCTACGGCAAACGAGGGAGCGCTCAGTTAACTCTAGGACTACCTAAGGCATGCAGCATTGCAAGATTGTAGATTAGCTACACTAATAGAGCACTGCTTTAGAGCATCTTTACACTGTAGTAGACTCTCTAACTCAGCTTCTAGCTGCACAGAGCGCTGCAGATATAGCCTAGACAGAGTATAAGAAGGCAAGGCAAACGCTGCTTAACTGCAACTACAAGGACTAGATACTTATGCAAGCATTCTTCTAGTATTAGTACGACTTAGACAGCTGTAAGCCCCTATACTCGCAGTACCTTGTAACAATTGCAGTTAAGGTAACTACAGAGTGGCTTACTTTTAACTAACTTTGTAATCTATAAGTAGTTACACTATTTAAATAGAAGGAGTTATAGCAATTCCTGCTTATTACGCTTAACAGGATAAGGTAGACACTCTTAAAGTTTATTAACGATAAAGGCTAGGAGAACTAGGTAGGGTTGCTAAATAGCTAGGATGTTAAGACCTTTAAGCAACGCCCCTATAAGTATATAGCAGCAAGTAGTTTAGACTTAATATCTCCTTCTAATAACTAAAGTAGCTATAATAGTCTGTCTTAATTAAAAGTTCTAATTTTTTTAATATTTCCTTTAACTCTAAGCTTCGTCCTTACTAGTGTTCTGTGTAATATAGAGGAACTAAAAAGTAGAGAGTTTATTAGTAATCCTTATATTATAACATTAAATGCTGTAACGTTACAGGGTAAGAACTATTTTAAAGTGTAGGATACTAAACATTATAGTATCTTAACGCCGTTCTCTCCTTTAGCCTAAGAAACTAGCATAGCTGCGTCTCCTTTAGTCAAAAAAACTGGTATAGTTGCGTCTGCTCTCCTTTGGTCTAAGAAATTAGTATAGTTGCGTCTCCTTTGGCCCAAGAAATCAGCATAGCTGCGTCTCCTTTGGCCTAAGAAACTGGCATAGCTGCGCCTCCTCTTGCTATGTGTGATAACCTTCTTACCCCTGTCGCTAGTGGTAAATGTGGACGCCGTGTAGATGCCGTGTGTGATGCTATGGTTAAGGCGTGGAAGTGGTATTTTGTGCCCCTAGGGGACGTTTGCAGAGGTCTGCGTAACCTTCTCTTCTGCCCTGCGTCCTGCCAGTAACACGGTCGAAGTTACTGCATGTTTGTGCAGTCGTTCGGGCGAAGGCGTATTGTTGTAGAGGAGTATCGTAGTAGAGGAGTATTGTTGTAGAGGAGGCTGGGCCGTAGCAGCGGGAGGCGCGAGAGCTTGCCATATATAACCTTCTTGCGTCTGTCACTAGTAGTAAACGTAGGCGCCGTGTGATGCTATAGTTAGGGCGTGGAAGTAGTGTTTTGTGCCAGAAGATGACCCCTCCTTACGCCTGTTGCTAGTAGGCTTCCTATATATAATAGCCTTCTTGCTGCTAGCGGTAAACAAAGGTATCCTATATAGGAGCGCGTATTATAATGCGAGGGATAAGATAGGAGATAGGGCCTAGCTGCCTAGGATTGTACATATTTTAAGGATATCAGAATAACAATAGCGCAGATATCTGAGTTCTTTAGACAAAAGGAGGCGCAGGTATGCAAGTTTTGTAGACAATAGGAGGCGCAGATATTAAGGTTTCGTAGACGATAAGAGACAGTCGCTCCCTTTGTACTCTAGCATCCTCTACGCGTGTCTCTAGCAGCAGCAAAGTCAGTGTTAATATTAGTGTTAATAATAATTGCACGCAATTAGTAGTGTTAGGTTCCAGTACTAATAACTAAGCGTGCACACGGAGACAACTCTGCATACTGCACAACTTTAGTAATCCTAACATAACGTTACACAACCTATTGCACTTAATTTAACACTTAGATCTATTGCTCTAGTAGATATCTATTCTACCTTACGCATCTAATTTGCTGTTATTCTGCCCTTAGCGTGATCGAGACTCTGGCAATGCAGCTTTTTTTAACTGTCTTAATTACACTACACTAAGTGCCTCTGCCTTATAGCCACACCTTGCGTATATGCCCCTGCAGTCTTTGCCTACTATACAGGCCTGGACTGCGATGTGCAGGAACTGTCCTAGGTTATTGAATTCCTCTATCAATGTCCAGTGCCTCCGGATCCAGGCTTTGATCACCCTAAAGGATAGCTTAATTAGGTTAAGCTTAGGAGAGTATAGGGGCAGCTCCTCTACGTAAACACCGTACCTACTGCAGATAGCACAAAGACAAGGGATATCGTGCTGTAAGGCATTGTCTATAAGGAGGATGCTTCTTAGACCTAGATATAGGTTACAGTAAGGTAGTACCTACCTAATTATAAAGGCCTTAAAAAGCTCTTTTATATAGCTGCTACTTATAATCTCCTAGGCAAAGTACCTATACATGTCTATTGCTAGAAGGATACTCTATTGAGGCGTCCGATCAAAGATGTACGCACCCGTGCATAGCAAATTAGCTAGCGCCCAGCCTCTTCTCCTTTCTGCCGTGCGCTCGTTAGCAGCAGACTCGTCAATCGCTACAATCTGATCTATCCGGAACGTCTAGGATCTTGTATAAAAGTGGTCCCAGAGCAGCTGGTTATAGTGCTGATTATACTTAGTAACGACCTTGTGTAAGAGCGTTGCCTTATAGAGTATGCAAGCCACAGTACTTTCTCTAACGTCTAGGCTAAACGTGTTGCTCACCTACTAGACGCACTTATCTAAGTATGCAGTATTGTGATCCGTGACCTAATTGCAAAGTTCCTGCACACGTTATCACTAGCATCGCACAGTCTTGTACTTACACACTCACCTTTTCTTGCATTGGAAGCAGCTCTTGAGGTCGACCCTAGGCGACAGAAGGGGGTAGGTAGGCACGGCCACAGGCTTTGACGTGGGTATTGATACGGTGTACAGTCTTCCTGTCAACAAAGCACTCTCTAGCAATGCCCCGGAAGCTCTCCCCTATAATAAGACGGAGCAAGATGTCCTATAAAATGTTCAGAGGAAGTCTGCGACCCATTGTGAAGCGTCACTGTGAAGGAGAGAGAGGTAAGACGTCTGTTTTGCAGTCCTTATACCCGTACTTGCACTGTTGGCTCTGTGACCTCATATTTCCTGGTTTCTACTTTTTTTTGACAGGGGGGGGGGGGGTCCCCAGACTTATAAGGGCCAAAATAGTCTTAGAACTTCCCGTGTCCCATCCTTATTCGGCACCGCCACATTCATCGCTTACCCTTGCATCTATGCTTCAGTTCTTAGCAACTGAGGCAGTGCGCTTTTATCCTATCTCACCGGCTGCAATTCCTAGCCTTGCCTTCCGCAATTGGGTTAGCGTTGACTGTGTCAACATTAGCCAAGTGGAGCGAGACACGATGTTTCTTTGTATACCTTCCACAGTTACATTGCTGTATTTCTGTGACATATCTTCCCCGGTTGTTATTGGCGGACCTAACTTGCTTCGATGTAAGGCATACCATCGGCGAGGCCAGTGTAGAGATTGGAGTTCCGTGTGGTCCTAGCACAGCTGCATGGCTTCACTCTTGCATCGTATTCTCTGTACCCACTTGATAGGGAACTGCTGCATGTAGATTGCTGCAGGAAATCAGAGCGCTCCTCGTCGGTGGAGCGGCCCAGCCTTACTTGCTGTATGTAGATTGACAACAAGTGGATTGTGAAAGCTGATGCTGTCTTGTGAACTACTGTGTATCCACAATTCCCGAAGTGATAATTTCTAAGGGGCCCCTAGAGAGCTGCAATAGTGCGCTTCAGACACATAGCCAAAACTTTATTACTCAATACTCTGTATTCGCTGTCTTCTGTTAGCTGACTATATTGAATCAGCACCACAATTCGCACCTGATATCAGCAAAACCCAGAATATTCGACAAAAATGGGGCGCTCAGAGGCAGAACAAATGATTTACTCGGATTCAGACATCAGGGTCGAAGTGTAAGTGCTTCATCATGCTCGATTTGCTTACTATGGACTGTTGGCCCTTCTGGAGCGGCTGAGCAACTATCCGTGGACCTCGCAAGATCTAAGAACCATTGTTTCTCAGCTAATTCCAGACTTTTGTAGCTTCAAAGGCGCTGTACAGGGACGCATGATTCAACACCCATCCCGATCTTTCGCCCTCGAGATCACCCTTGACCTTGTCAAGGGCGCCGAATTCTTCTGTCACAAGCCGCCGATACATTTCCATGTGCAGGAAGAATATATTGAGTCAATACAAGGCAAGATGGGCCTAGAGCTCGACGGCAAGGAACACGTACTATCGGCGGGTGATGGGCCCATGAGCATCAAGCCTTACGTGAATCACCGTTCCTATCCGCTTTCGCTTGCGCAGCAGGACAATGGCGAGACCGTGGTAAAGTTTCTACTCTCTGGTGAGCAGACTGACAGCATCTTTGAACTTAATCCAGTGTTTTTCGAGAACTGGTACAAGTACCAGGACGATGTGGTGGTGAACGGCGCAAGAATCTCCCTGATCCAGCTCTTCAGTGTAAGTCGCCTCTCCTAGTTCTATCCTTGTCAGCCAACCCAAGAGGAATGTGCTGACTATCGTAATTTAGACATTTGATGCCGGGGGTACATATGTGTCGTTTCCATGGTGGGTACCTTTTGGCCAGACAATCTCGCAGATACTAGGCGTTGTGGTAGGAAGATGGAGCGGTGGTATGCTTGGATATCAGCCATTCTACCGCAAGTGGACTACAGACTGGGAGCTAGCCTGCCAGAAGATGGAAACATCCTTGTTCCAGAGACGCTTTGCAGACAAGACAAAAACTAATTAATGAGATATATAGCTGAGGGGTGGGAACATACCCAACATGATTCCATCAAGACACTTGGGATCGACCCTCAGAGTTACACGTAGTGATCAATGGTATGACATTGCTGTATTGGCGCGAAATATGGACTAGAAGAGCACTAGATGGTTGTTGGGAAGGCCTAGATCATATCCAACTCAAATTTGTCGCTGCTTCCATCATATGAGCGAGCCATTCTTAAGTACCTATCTCCTTCAAGATCGTGTCCACCCGTGCGAACGACAGTTCTGCCATCGTTTCCTTCCAGAGCTCGCTTCTGATCTCCTGCCCCTCAGACGAATAGACGAGTGGGGCCATGCTGCAGGATGTTGTCAGCCCATTAACAGGCAAATAGACCAGCTATTTTATCAGGAATACTTTGCAGCAAACTTACGGGACCATCTTTTGGAACGAAAAGAACTTTCCGTGGGATTCTACGCCATGCTTAACAGCAGCGTCGACCACAGTACGAGAGCCTACAGCAGAAGAGTAGTAGATGCGTCGTTGGATTCCCTTCACGATAGCAGCAATGACACCCTTTTCGAGCTCACTGCCAAATCCTGTGTCATGCAGCCCCGCGGGTGAGGCTGAATTGATGACGGCAATGGTCGTAGGCACGATTTTCGTGAGTTCGGCCAGAAAGAGTTGGCCGAGAAGTTTTGAGACCATCATTCGGTCCAGTAAATTGGTGTCACCCGGCTTGTCGAGGGCGGAGAGCAAAGGACGCTCATTTCTTTCCTTGAAATTTGTCCAGGCGGACACTTCGGAAGACACAATGGTGATTCGAGTTGGCTGACTGCCCTTCTTAGCCTTGCAGATAGGGAGAAGGAGGATGGTGAGTAACGCAGTAGACAAGTAATTGACCTGAATCATCTCATCGTGCTTGGTGCGCTCGTTGAAGGTGCGAGTTCCCTGGAAGATGCCGACGCTAAGGATGACTATGTCGAGGCGCTCCAAGCTCTTGGTACGTTCGGCAAACGAGACGATGGAGTCATAGTCAGAAAAGTCAACAAGCCACACCTCGATCGCGTTGACGTCAAGAGTACGTCCCTGAGATAGTCTGGCCAGGGCAGCGTTACCTTTTTCCTCGTTACGAACTGCGAGGATGAGCTTGCTGAGTCCGAGATCTAGAAGCTGACGACTAGACTCAAAACCGACACCCGAATTTGCGCCGGTGACAATGACAGTCTTGCCTTGAAGATCAACATCGCGAACCTCAACTGGCTTGACGGTGAGTTGGTTGTAGAAGAAACGTGGCAAGCTCGCCTGCTTCTCGGGCGTAAGATCGAATTGATGGTTGGCAGACATGATCGCAAGGGACTTGAGAATGGTGGTTGAGAAAAAGAGAGAGTCACATGCTTACCTGGACTACCTATGAGGAGGAAGGAATTACGGCACAGACAATGGCGGGTATATTTCGGGAAGGTGACAGGAACGAAGACTAACAGAAAAGGTGACCAATAGGAAGAGATACCAAAGAGAACAGGGGTTAATGTGAGTTATTAATCAACGCAGGAATTTGCAAGTGCAACAGGTTTGGATGGTTAGGCGAATACAGAGTGCCTGACTGGCTGTGGCGTTGATAAGATCATGCTACAATATACACCCTGATCTTGCCACTTTAGGTTAGGCTCATGCATACGTAGGCACTACTGCTCGTATGTACATGTAGCCTGGCTGCCCCGGTTCTCAAAAGAGAGTGAAATCAGTTGCCATATTTCGATTCGTGGAGAGATTCCATTGATTGGTGTTTGCGTTATCCTTGTTTGATACGAACTTGCAATGTGGCTCCGCTATACTCTCGCCGTATTTGCGCAATGCATGATTGCTCATGCTGTTTCTCTCGGATCGCATGACCTGCGCACACGAACGACGACCGTAGCAGACTTTGCATCCTTCGGGGAAGAGATTGGTTTGTCCAAGTCCATAATCCAGGCTTTAGGTGACGAGTTCGCCCGCGCCTCGCACCCTGTTCAGGCCCTGGCGGTCGCTTGTCAGACTGCACGCAAATGCCTTGGAGAAGCCCAAGTAGAAACGATACCAGTAGATCAAACGATCGTTGAGATAAACTGGTAGGTTGAGTTCTAATATTTGGTATTTGAGAAACCTTCTAAAGGTGATAGGTCTAAAACATGCTACGCCTACCCGACTTGCGCCATCCAGCCCAGACATGCGACTGATGTGTCGACTTCGATGAAAATCATTGGATTTTTCCACGTCAAGTTCGCTGTCAGAAGTGGCGGTCACTCCCCTAATCCGGGTTGGTCCAGTGTTGGGAGCGAGGGCATCCTGTTGGACCTCCAACGTTTGGACTCTGTCACCCTTTCCGGCGATGGCAAAGTTGCCAGTCTCGGTCCTGGGGGGCGTTGGAGTAACGCCATGACAGTGCTAAATGCCCAAGGAGTGTCTATTCAGGGAGGACGGCTTGGACAAGTCGGCGTTGGAGGCCTGCTCCTCGGCGGTTCGTTCTCGTTACTGGCATTTCTGCAACATACCTGATTACTTGTAGGTGGCTATTTCTACACTTCAGGACAGTATGGTCTTGCCGTAGATAACGCCAAAAACTTTGAGGTGCGTTTCAGCCCATCAAAATTATTTTCTCGGGACATGGCTAACGTTTGACGTTTGGTAGGTTGTTTTATCAAATGGAACAGTTGTCAACGCTTCTTCTGATCAAAACCCCAAACTCTTTTGGGCATTAAAGGGTGGCGGACCCAACTTTGGCATCGTTACTCGATTCGATCTCTACACTATACCAGTGTTGGAGATTTGGGGCAAGGTGCAGATATATTCAACCAATATGGCCTTCGAGCTCCTGGAAGCCTTCGACGAATGGCAGCAAAATGGCGCATCTGACACCAAATCAAGTGTGGCTTTCGAGATCGGCTTGGACTACATCACTCTTGGCTTGATCTACTCCGAGCCCACAAATTCGCCAGCTGTTTTTGCTCCCTTCGACGCTCTTGAACCTCTTCAGGTCGTCGTTCCTGCTATCAACACTACGTTCTCCACTGTTTATAGTATTTTGAGTGGATCATATCCTAATGTCACTGCCCGGTAAGTATCAGTCTTGCAAACAAAGCTAAACATATCTTTGCTAACTATCATGTATCTAGTCATGACTACAGAGGTGCCAGTTCGCGCATCAATACGAACTTCACTAAGGAAATGTACTCCTTCTGGAGAGTGAATGCTCTTGCTTTGCGTATTGAAACTGGCGCTAGCCAGACTTTTGCGCTTCAACATGTTGGCGCGAATTTAGTTCAACAAGGGATTGATAAGGGTGGCAATACCTTGGGCATCGAGGCAGGAAATCAACAATGTCAGTGTTCTCATGTACTCATTGACAAGAAGTCAATCTATGAACCAGACGCTGACTATCACAGGGTGGACTACCCTAATAGACTGGGAGAATGAAGCGGACGACGACCTCGTGCGCTCAGTATCCATCGACTTCACCGAGCGATGGGAAAAGCGCGGACGGGATCTTGGGGTGTATCTGCCCTTTGTATACATGAACGACGCTTCGCGAGATCAGAATCCTCTTGCTTCATATGGCTCCGAGAATCTGGCCCGATTGGTGGAAGTGTCTCAAGAGTATGACTCGAAGCGGGTGTTCCAAACATTGCAGAACGATGGATTTTTGTTGTCGAAGGTCCAAAGAAACGCGTAGCCGTTCATGAAACATCTCTCGACTCGCTTCAATTACGTATTTGGATGTACTTTTTTTGGACAATAATCTTGATGTCATATTCGTCAACACTCAAATCCTTTAGCGACACTACGAAGTCTCAGATCCAAACATTGATAATTTAAGGGGCAGATCAGTCAAAGCTAAGCAAGAGTTATCCTTCTGCTAGCCTCGAAGCGCAGCGAAACCAATTGTCGTTTCGAACATGCGAAACCGATGCGAGATAGATGATGGACTCCACACTTCTGTTATTGAAGCGCTGTGTCTTTATCTCGTAGTAAAGTACCAGATAGATTCTTAACTGCTTTGAACACACAGCGTCATGGTAGAATATAGAGAAGTGGCCTTATCTATAGGCGATGGGACACATCTCACAAGATTAACATGATCGTCAAATCAGAGACCCTTAGAGCCGCCACATGCAATGGCGATATGCATCTGCACTTTGCCTTACGACCCCTACCGGCCTCAAAGCGGGATTGATCCCGGCATTCCACTTCACCAAGCTCCAATCGACATGGGGGATCACCAGCTCGGTCACTTTCAAGACTCAGCGGCAGATGAAAATGAAATTCGGATATCACACCTCTTTTGGGAGTTCAACGATGACCTTGATGCTTGCTGCACTATCTGGCATAAGTTTTGTACATGGAGAACATGGGTTGTTTTTCGTAAGCTCGTACTAACCTTTCCGGAAAACCTCCCCGAGAGATATTTAACCTGTGCCTAATGCTTCTCGTACCTAGCTGTATACTAATGCGGGTAAGCAAAAGCACGCAATCCAGCTGCAGACCTGTCTATGGACAACCCGGTTACCGGAGTAATATGCACCGAAAACCCGGTGTGCCGGGGCGTACCAGTCTGAGTCTTGTCGCGGACCCCGCTTAAGTCACAGGGTGTCATACCCCGGCCACACTACTTGGCTTGAGGCGAGAGACTGTCTGCCTGGTGAAAGGTACCTAATATGGCATGTGGATAAACAAGCCCTTGTTTGAGCTTTGCCAAGGTCAGCAGCTGATTGTAGGGTCACATCCGGGCCGCGCCAGCTCCCGTTAGCCTGAGCTAGTTAATAGGCGCGAAAGGATCAGGGGCACTTCCGCACAGAAAATGGTCGGCACTAAGACGCATGTACATACGGTAGTCTGCCGGTCCCTGTAGGCTTCTCTACCGCAGTCTCCACAACGCGCATGTACGTGTTACACAACAGTAGCGTCGCAGAGCGGCTCCCAACTGCATACGAAGCATCTTTACTTACATAAGCCTTAGGCCACAGCAGTATCTCGTGATAGTATGCAGCGCTGACTACACGCTGACCGGAAATTTGGACTGAGTCGCGAATGTACTCAAAATTGGTCTTACACCTCGCCCTCGTTCCGCACGCCGCGATGACTTCTATTCAGTCAGTTGTGGAAGTCTTCACTGGAAATTGGAGAGTCTCTCTTAGCATTGGGGCATTGATTTTGATCCTGGCAATTATCTCCCGGTCACCAAATACG
The DNA here is from genome assembly GCA_002116315.1 of Epicoccum nigrum. Classification (NCBI taxonomy): domain Eukaryota; kingdom Fungi; phylum Ascomycota; class Dothideomycetes; order Pleosporales; family Didymellaceae; genus Epicoccum; species Epicoccum nigrum. The sequence goes on from KZ107856.1 coordinate 340,195, forward strand.
AAGCGGCCCCCTCAGCTTAACGACACCATCCCTTACGTTTCAAATACAATTCAGTATTTGACTGACGCTGGAAGATTTTTGGATCGAGTAAAGTAACATGCCCTTTTCTGTCAGGGGATCCAGATGGATAACTAATGCGGCTCTGTAGCAAGACTTTAGAGGCAACAAAGAGTAACATTGTTGGATTTTACGTCGGCCTGAGGCCCGCGTACATCGTGACAGGGTCGAAGAATGTACAAAGCGTCTTTGGCTCGCCTCATGTGCTTGATGGCAACTTTCTTCAATTAATTCTGATGGACAAGCACTGGGGTATGACGAAGGACGAGATCAACAAGTTCGCTAAAGATACATCTGGAAGGCTGAAGACTCCGGCTCCAGGGACAGAAAGCGTACATGAAGACCAGAGATTCTGGCTCGGACACGATCGCCTGTTTGCGGAATATCTCACCAAGCAAAAGTATTCTGATGCCCTGGCTGATTCGTTTCAGACATTGTTCTCGCAAAGGTTAGATAAGCAAGTGACAGCGGAGTGGACCACGGTGGGGCTATTTGAGCTCCTCAAGACCACAATGGCTGAGAGCGCCGTTATCTCACTATTTGGCTCTAAGATCGTTGATTTGAATCCTGGTTTTCTCGAATGTTACTGGGCTTTCGATGATATTGCAGGCACTTTGGTCTGGGGCTTGCCAAACTTCATGCAGCGCTCTGCTGTCAGAGTCAGGGACCGCCTCCACAAGATGACAAGAAAGCATATCGATTCAGCCTGGGAGCATTTTGACTGGTCAGGCCCAGACGCCGACTCGGTCTGGGAGCCCCATTTCGGGTCTAGACTGTCTCGCGAGACTGCGAAGTGGCTTCGACAGAAGGGCTTTTCCAATCACGCTGCCGCCGGACACACGTTGGCGTCACTTTTTGGGTCAGTAGATTACACGTCTTGAAATTTTCAAATGATGACCACTGACTCTTGAAAGGCTCAACGGAAACACAGTCCCTATCTCAGCGTGGGCGATGATAGAGCTAATCAAGGACCCTTCTTTATACAAGGCGGTGCGGGAAGAGGTGCTTAGGACACGTATTACCGACCCAGATACTCTGGAAACCCGGTTGGATGCACGCTCTCTCATAAACATGCCGCTCATGCAGTCTCTATACACTGAGATCATGCGTATGCACGTATCTTTCAACGTCACTCGCGAAGCAAAACAGCCAATCGAAATCGACGGGTATCATCTCGAGAAGAGGTCGTTGATACAGACGTGCTCGCAAATTGCACATTTTGAGGAATCAGTCTGGGGAACTGAAGGTCATCCTGCGTCTGAGTTTTGGGCAAGGCGGCACGTCAAATACGTGGGAAAGATGGACAAAGTTAGTGGAGAAATCAGGAACGTTCCGATCTTCTCCATGAAGGGGCGACCAAGTTCTTTTTTTCCTTACGGTAAGCTAAATTCTTCTTTCATGACGCATCAGGTTCTCTGCAGCCGATCTGTGGAAGTATGAAGCTGCTAGGTGGTTGTTGCTAACTTTGTTTTACAGGTGGAGGTTATGTTATGTGCCCTGGACGCCACTTTGCAAAACAAGAAATTTTATTAGCGGTTGCTGTCATGGCCACCAAATTCGATATAGAGTTTCTAGGATGTAAAAACCTCGACGGATCAAAACCAGGGAGATCAGCACATGATGACAAAAGATTCGCTGGGTTCATCGCTATGTCTCCAGACCGGGAGATGGAAATCCGCATGAAAAGAATTTCTTGAGTCCTGACCGGATATCCGTCTTGTTTAACACAGGTGAGGTTCCACACCTCTTTGTCTTCGTGACCTCGAAGCAGATGTCTTCATCTCAGTGAACTCAGCTGATTCTTCTCAGTTTAATTATCTATTGAGCACAGAGAGCATGTGTCAATGATTGTGATGTATTACGAACCGTCCTGTTGAGTGAATAGTGGTAATTAAATGATTACGACAGACTATGCACTATGAATATAGTGGGCAAGCCTGATTTATCCGTGCTTACTGATATATAATTACCTGCAGTCGATTCGGACCTTTCCGAGACGATCGGTCCAATCGACTACCTCCTTCCGCATTGAGCCGAGAAGGATTCAGTATGATAGATCCAACCCTTGCTTTTGCTAAAGCCACCCATTCAAACATGCGCAATGAATTTCACTATAAAATGATTATTGCAGACTCGAGACGATTGTCTTTAAGTGTCTTCATCCCAACGGGATACTCTGGGATTCAGACTCTCATCCACTCCAAGTACTTTTACACTTCCTCAATTATGGAGAAACTACCTGATCCCTTTCTCCATTCTCATCTACAGGCTGCAAAACCTTATCGTATCGTCGTCGTCGGGGCAGGAATTGCAGGTATCTCGGCAGGGCTGGCACTTTCTCGCCATGGCCACTCCGTTACTATATTAGAGAGTTCCTCCCAGCTCGGTGAAACTGGAGCTGGTATACAGCTGGCACCGAATGCGACTCGCATTCTTCAAAGGCTCGATATCCTTGATGAGGTGATGCTGAACACTACCATTCTGTCCGGAGTCAGCGTTAGGTGAGTCTTGCTACTTCCCGACGCTAAATTAGTGCTACTCCCACCGCTATCAGCTTCTCAAGTTATTCTGAAGCTTTTCCTGACAGTTGGTTTCAGACGCTATACCAGTGACGAAGAGCTCAGCTTTTCACCGATGTTGTCCTCCGTAGAGAAGTACGGAGCACCAATGGGCGTCATACACCGAGAGGATTTGCACCGCATACTCCTAAAAGCGGCTCGAGAAAATGGTTGTAAGATTCACACATCTCACACGTAAGTTTTTTCCGATGCAAACCTCCAGATACCAGCTATATAATACGCCTCCCGAAAGCTTCTTAATCTCTACGATTGTCGGTTCGAGCAGTCCTTATTCTGACATCTCGCAGAGTTACAGCAATTGACTCAACTTCGGCTCAAAGAGTCCGAGTCACGATCGGCAAGACAGGCAGGAGTTTGTGGTTCACGGGAGATGTCATCATCGCCGCCGATGGCATAAAGTCTTTCTGTAGGAAACAGATGGCCTTGGTGGGTGGCTACTCCCAAAGTAATCGACCCTATCCTACAGGGGACGCAGCTTATAGGCTGCTGATTTCCCGTGAGAAAATTCAGCACGATCCAGAGCTACTGGCGATGCTAAATCAGAATGTGGCAATGCGCTACATGGGACCCGGAGGGCACATCATGGCTTACCCTTTGAAAGGAAACAAAGTGTACAACATGGTGCTCATTCATCCTTCCAAGACAAATAGTAATACCGAGGGGGATACATGGACGACCACTGGCAAACGGAAGGACATGATGACGTTTTACGAAAGCTGGTCGCCGTTGATCAGAAAGTGGCTGAGTTATGCCGGCGAAGAGGGCGAAGAGACAATTCCTGAGTGGACCCTCAACATGTACCCACCGTTGCCAACATGGATTCAGGGTGGCATCGCGCTCATAGGCGACGCCTGTCACCCAATGCTTCCATATGTCGCCCAGGGAGCAGCAAACGGTATTGAGGATGCTGCTGTAATTGCGACTGCTCTTAATTGCACTTCTAACATTCAACTAGCCCTTCGTGTGTACGAAACAGTGAGGAAAGAGCGGGCTGAGAAGATAGCGGCGAGTGCGTCAGACACGAGCAGAAGCTTACATCTACCAGATGGACCCGAGCAAGAAAAAAGAGACAGAACCATACTAAACTCAGGGCGCAAGGAAGAGCCTTGGGTCTTAGACACGGCAGATAAGTGGCGCGACCAGCAGTGGCAAGATTATATGTGGGGTGTCGACGTGATGCGTGAAACAGTGGAAACATGCGCTGACTTCAATCTTGCGGCGATGAGCGGGTCGGAGCGTGTTATGTCTCTTCTTTGAAATCTTAGTCAATCCTTGTGTCAGATTTATTAGGTCTTCAATTTGTGCAATAAGATAGGTGCAATAATTAATGAATTCTGTTGTGTGTGTATTCTGCAGGCTCTCTGTGTCCTTTCTTACCCTGCCTTTGGATAAACGCTGCTTTTTCTCTTGGTGTAGTTACACCCGAGCCCCTTGTGTAACAATAGTGTCGCACGCCAGCCTTAGTCTTGATAGGTTAATCACATTAATTACCAGCCCTTAGCTTATATAATCGTGAATCTAACACATCCCCTTAGCTTAGAGCATCTTTTAAGCTGCTAACTAATCAGTTAGTTTAAATTATGTAGGGATCTTAAGTTAGGCTTATATTCTATCTATTTAAACCTTTTTAAGATATACTGGTCTTCTCTTGACTAAACTAAATTAGTTAAGAAAGGTCTTCCATGTGTTTGCTACCTGTGACTTAGTTAATCTATTAGCAATTATTTAATTAGTAGACACATATAATACCTTAATCTTACTGTAAAAGACTTCTTGTTAGAGCTAGTAATTATAGATATCTACAAGCTTTTAGTAAGGCACTAATTAATACGTTAATCTCGGAAGCGTATATTCGCACGCTAATTAATGACCTTAGCTTATTCTAAAATACTTGTTACAGTTATAAGCCTAGCTTTCTAAGAAGTAGTATTTCTCCCTGCGCACTTAGCTACACAGCATACAGAATAGGTTTATCTGTTCTAGTTAGATCCTATTAATTAAACTACTACTACAACCTACAATTCACCTGCTCTAATAGAGCTGTTGCTGCTTACTAGAGGTGCACTACTAATATTAGGCAAGTACTAGCTACGCGATTAGAAGTAGACTGGTAAATGGGGTAGTAAAAAGTCGCCGCTCGGGTACCACCTAAAACTTAGTTAAATTTTGCCTAAATTAATTATTTAGAAAACAGAATTTAAGATAATTACCTATTCTATATGTTTATAGTACAAAGTATTTCTATAACTCTATTCTATAAAGAGTTAAAAAAAAAAGACCCTATAAAAGGGGGGTACCCGAAGAGGCTACTCTAGGGTAGTGGTAGTAAAATCGGGTACCCCCCAAAAGTCAGTCAAAGCTAGTCCAAATTGGGAAACTAGTAGCTAGATTTCTAGCGCATGTCTAGGCGCTTCTATCGAGTAATACATTATAGTAGGCTATTGTTATCCTAGAAGAAGTTATTAAAGGTTTAAAAAAAAGTGGAGACTACCCCGTTTATTAGTCTATTTAGAAGAACTAGCTGCAATAGTACACCTAGTTTGTTTAGAACGCGCAGAGGCTAGGCGTCTAGAAGCTTGTTAATCTAGATAAGTTAGATGCTCTAAACTTTCGTTTAGACGCTCTAATCTGACTAACTAAACTAAAGCCTAACGCAACTATTCTAAGCAACCTAACTAGAGCTGAACAGCTTACGTATCTCCCTTTAACTACCTCTAATATAGACTGTAAGGAAGAGCTTGCTTAATTTAAGGAGACCTGTTGCAGGTAGCAGGAAGCTTAGAATAATATTAAGTTGCTCTTAACTTAGGTTAGAGCTATAGTAGCGCTAGAGATTATCTTGTCTATAATAATAAGGCTTATTTTAGCTAAGAAGAGTTCTTTGCAAGCACTTGTCTAAAGCTTAAGGCACGAGCTTGCTCTACCTATAGGCAGCATAACTAATCTTGTGTGCACAGATTATTATTAGCACCTTATAGCTGCTAAGCAAGGACAAGTTACTCTATAAGAATAGTTTACAAGATAAGAGTACCTCTATATACCCTACAAAGCTTATAGCCTAAGTAAGGTAGAAGGAAAGCTTATAGTATAAGATTTCCTTAACGCTATATCTTACAAGATTGCACTAGAATAGGGCCGCTCTATGCATTAACAGATTATCTAGGCTAGCGCCCTAGAGCTTAAATTTAACACCCTTAATAAGATTAGTAAGGTTTTCTCTGCTCTCTTATATAAATATTCTGCAAGAGCAGGGAAAGATAACCCTAGAGTATTTACAACTTTCAGCAGGTGTTTAGATACTCTAAATAGAGCCCCCTAAGTAAAAGGCATCAGTTCTAAGGCTAACAGGCACTCCTGTCCTTATAGAAAAGGCAAAAACACATATTTTTTTTTAGAAACCTATAGAATACTGAGCACTCAAGTTAGCTATTACTAGCTTAGGCAACCTACCTTATACCCTAATAAGCAAGCACTAAATAGACGTACTCTAGAGGCTTAGTCAAAGAGAGTAAAGGGAGGTTAAGCAGGCTATTAAGCACTAGGGTTAGGTCTTAGACACCGAATTATTATAAGCTCTAAACGCGAAGGCTCTTTAATTAGGAAGATATGTAAAGTACCTTAGCAATATTTAGGCTGCTCTTATTAGACTAAGACTAATAGAGCTAGTTCCTAATAAGAACATACTTAGAGTCTATAATACTATAGACTTTAACTCCTATCTACTCTTAAATAGTACTATTCTAGACAATAGAGCAGCTACGTACCTAGTTAATAGTATAGAGCTACAAATGCTAGGCAGCTTTAGACCCTCTAATAATAGCAAAATAATTAAAGCAGGGACTTAGGCGCTCCCTATTACTAGACAAGGAGCTTAATTGTTTTAGAATATGCTGTATAGGAAGAACAGAAAAAACACAGAGGACCTGCCCCTTAAAGAAGTTATTATTATAGAAGGCTTCTATGTTAATGTACAGCCTATATAAGTAACGCACCCAGGCGAGTGGCGCGCCCTAACAAGCTATTGCGCCTACCAACCTTCACACCTTAATAGATCAACAACCAGACCTCGAATTGCTTTTAAAAGAAGAGAGAATTAGGCTTGCACTTTAGGCACTTAAATGCCTTCAAGGACTAAGCGTGCAACGCGCTGCTGTAGTCTACAAAGTGTGAGAGACAACCCTCTACCGCCGACGCGCTGGAACGCAGTTAACACGCGATACCTACCTAAAATTATTAGCTTTAACTAAGGCAGAAGAGCAGACACTTGTGCAGTATATAAAGAAGCTTAACGCGCAATGGCTAGCTCTAACGCTTTATTAGGTTAAAGATATAGCTAATTAACTGCATACTGCATGCAATACAAAGCCTGTTAGCCCTTAATAAGCTTTAAACTTTGTTAAATAAGAACCTAGACTTAAATTATATATAACTTAATAGAGCAATTACTAGAGAGTCCTCTACAGCAACCTAGCTATTATTAGGCCCTAGTTTAACCTAGTACAGAATATTAAGGCTAAGTACAGCATCTAGAACAAAGATACCTATAACTTTAACAAGACTAGCTTTACTATAGGTATTAGAAATTGCGTTAAAGTAGTTACTGCATTAGAGAGACGCACTAAGCCTATTAGGGTCTAATAGAGAGACTGTAAGTAGGTAACGTTAATTACTATAATTAACGCAATAGGCTAGGTAATTACGCCCTACCTTATCTTTAAAGCAAAGAACTATAACAAGTCTTAGTACCCTAATCTAAAGCCCTAATAGCATATTAGGGTTAGTAATAACAGCTAGACTATAAATAATATTAGTATAGCCTAGCTAAGGCACTTTGTTAAGCAGATTTAGGGCTAGAGGGTAGGTAGCTACGTGCTGCTATTACTTAACAGCTATAAGAGCTACAAGTTACTTGCCTTCTAGGATTTTTGCAAGGAGAGTAAGATAATTACCTTGTGTATAACTACGTACTTATCTTATATCCTATAGCTACTTAATATAGGTTATTTTGCCCCCTTAAAGCGGGTATACAGCAAGGAGATTAGAGTCTTAGCGCTTAACTATATTAGCTAGATTAATAGGAAAGCCTTTATCGCAACCCTTAGGGAGGTATTTAAGAAGGCATTTTTAAAGGTAAATTTCTTCTTAAGCTTTAGAGCAACTAGCTTAGTGCCTAGTAACTAATTAGTAGTACTATTAAAGCTTAATATTAAGCCTCGCACGCTATTACTGCCTCTCTTAGTAGAGCCCTAATAGAACCCTAAGACACCTACTAACGCTAATAAGATAGAGGCTTAATTAATGCTGCTTCAGGATTGTATTTAAACACACTAAGGATTGTTACTAACTCTAATAGTTAAGATAATTAATAAGCTGCAGAGAGGCACTGCAATGCTGCTGTATAGGCAGATATTATTAGCAGCCCGAGTGCTGCAGCTTAAAGCGTTAAACGAGGCTTCTTCTAAGCGCAAATCGCGCAAATAGAAGCGTATTTAGAAGGGTAGAGACCTATTAAAGGAAGAGGCAGAGGACTTAATTGCCTAATACAACGTTAGGCTGCAGGTGAAGGGGGAGACGCGTAATGGTAGGGTATAAATAGGTGCAGGCAAGAGGGGTAAAAGGCACTATAAGCGCTGCAGAGAGACTAGGCATAATTTACACATATGTAGAATAAATAGAGTAGATATTAGCAAATAATAATATCTACTGCAGGTTATAATACAATATTGTAGTGTTAAGTAATTGCAGGTAGTAGGCCTAATAGCTTGTTAGGGCGTGCTACTCGCCTAGGTGCGCTACTCGTATAGGTTGCACGTTAATATTATTTTAGAAGCTAAATTAAACAAGAAAGGGCTCTATCACCTAAGATTAGATTTGTTACTCTACGTATGCTACCTTAAAGAGCTTAATAAGAGTATTATAGTAGTAAATCTAAAGTACAAGATTAAACTTATATTTCTTAAATATAAGCCTTTCCCTGTTTATAGGCTGCTCTATATTAACGCTATAAAGAAATAGTTATACGTATTAAACCTACGCAGCTCCTCTGCAGATTTATAGCATGCTTAAGCAAGTTACCTTAGTCTAAGTACTCTTAAGAGCTTAGTAAAGAACGCAAAGAGTGTAAAGATTGTTAGGATTCTGCGCAACACGTGTAAATATTGCACACGTAAGCTAGGTAATCTTACGTAGGAAATGCAAAAAAGCAGGTTAACTATTCTAGAGGATTAGCTAGGACCTTTTTAATATGCTCTTAGGTAGAGGAGGTAAGCTGTAGATACTAGTAATTAAAGAGTGCTATAGTAGGAAGCTTTTTGCCCTAAATTATAAGCGAAAATTATTAGTAAGATCCTACGCGCAATAACGAACTTTTTAAGCTAGATAAGAACTAAGTACAGGCTTTTAATCGCGAGGATTACACAGGACAGCAATACAGCTAATCTTTTATAGCAAAGGAGCAGCTAGTATTAGTTCTAGACGCTTAAAGAGGGTATTAACATTAAAGCTAAGCCTACCAATACCTATATACTAAAAAGCAGTCCTAAACAAGCTAGCTAAGAGCTAATTACTAAGTTAATTAAAATAGCAAGCAGAGCAAATATGCCCTAGAAGCTCTAGCTAGAGGTCGTAGAGATAGTAGCGTAGCTCAATAATATAAGCTTGTTACACGCTAATATACTATACAGTCTTAATAAGTTTCTAGATAGCTAAATCTACTAGTACTTTAGGTAGTACTAACTAGAGCTAATAAGAAGTGTAACTGCAGACCTAAGACCTAATTAAAGCAGGCTGCACGCATATAGCTGCTGCGCATACCTGTTAAGCAGGGAATACGCAGGTAGACGTAATAGAAGGGGCTTTAAAGTTACGCCTTAGGGCTATATAGATTATTTAGTAGACTATAGAGCCTCTGATATATACTATATATATATAGGTAACGTAAGTGTATAGCAAGTTGGACAGCTAAGCAAGTTAGACACCCTAACAAGCTCTTAGGCCTACTACTGTCAGAAACCCAAAGGTTCCGGGGCAACAAAGTAGCTTAGAACACACACAAGTAACGAAGTAAGATCTTGTTCACAGCTGTGATGTATCGATTAACTGTAGACTGAACGCTGCCGAGCAGCTTTAGTCCGCAATAGACTATATGTACTCAGTCTACCTAGTTTGGTACCGAAGTACCGCACTTGGGGGTATTTCTGCCCTTAACAGTCTATTATAGACTGTTCTAGGTTAGAGTCCTAACAATATCCCCCTTCTATAGAGTATTTGTCCTAAATACTAAGGTTACAATCTAAAAGACTCGAGGTGCTATAATAGGCTATAGTAAGCTATAATGGGGCGGAATATATAGGGGCTTAATTTTTAACTTCTACTTAATAAATGTCTCATTTTTACTGTAAGACCTACTTTTCCCGTTTGCTTACTGCTAAATACAGAAGTAAGCTAGTTGATTAGCCTATAAGGGTCTATAGTCTACTATAAGTGATATCTCCTACCTACTTTAGACCTTACCTCCTTTATTCTACTTTAGTAAGTGCCTAGATTTCTAATTTTCTTAATATTTAAATAGATACCTAGCAAAGTTTAATATAGCTTATTATAGGCTATATTTAGCCTTTCAGAGCTTTTCTTAGTTCTTTTAGATCTTTTTAGCCTTTTTAAACTAAGTTAAGGCTAATTTAGGTAAAGTGAGTGCATAGCGAGTAGGCCGGCTAGGCGAGTGGGCCGCCCCAACAATCTATTAGGCCTACTAACCTTTAAATCTTAATAGATTAACTACTAGACTTTGAATTGCTTTTAAAATAAGAGAGGATTAACCTTGCACTTAAAGCAATAAAAAACTGCAAGAGCTAAGCATGCAACGCGCTGCTATTATCTACAACGTGCTAAAAGCAACACTTTAACGGCGACGCGCTGGAACGCAGTTAACACGTAATACCTACCTAAAGTTATTAGCTCTAACTAAGGTAGAAGAGTAGGCGCTTGTGCAGTGTATAACGAAGCTTAACGCATAAGGACTGGCTCTAATACTCTATTACGTTAAAGATATAGCTAATTAACTACGTGCTACGCGCAATGCAGACCCTATTAGCCTGTAATAAGCTTTAAACTTTATTAAACAAGAACCTAGACTTAAATTGCGTATAACTTAACAGAAAAGATTGCTAAAAAGTCCTCTACAGCAACCTAGCCATTATTAGGCCCTAGTTTGACTTAGTACAGAAAATTAAGGCTAAGTACGGCATCTACGATAAAGATACCTACAACTTTAACAAGACTAGCTTTACTATAGGCATTAGAAATTGCGTTAAAGTAGTTACTATATTAGAGAGACGCACTAAGCCTATTAGGGTCTAGCAGGGAGACTGTAAGTAGGTAATGTTGATTGCTGTAATTAATGTAATAGGCTAGGCAATTGTGCCCCACCTTGTCTTTAAAGCAAAGAACTACAACAAGTCTTAGTACCCTAATCTAAAGCACTAATAGCATATTGGAGTTAGTAATAATAGCTAGACTATATATAATATTAGAGTAGCCTAGCTAAGGCACTTTATTAAGCAGATTTAGGGCTAGAGAGTAGGTAGCTATATGCTGCTAATACTTAACAGCTATAAGAGCTACAAGTCGCTTGCCCTCTAGGATCTTTGTAAGGAGAATAAGATAATTACCCTATATATATCTCCTTACTTATTACACATCCTGCAGCCACTTAATATAGGTGGTTTTGCCCCCTTAAAGCAGGCATATAGCGAGGAGATTAGAGTCTTAGTGCTTAACTATATTAGCTAGATTAACAAGAATACCTTTGTTATAACCCTTAGGGAGGTATTTAAGAAGGTGTTTTTAAAGCCAAATATCCTCTTAAGCTTTAGAGCAACTAGCTTAGTGCCTAGTAACCTATTAGTAGTACTATCAAAGCTTAATGTTAAGCCTTGCACGCTATCACCGCCTCTCTTAGTAGAGCCCTAATAGAACCCTAAGACACCTACTAACGCTAATAAGATAGAGGCTTAATTAACGCTGCTTTGCAATTGTATTTAAAGGCACTAAAGATTATTACTAACTTTAATACTTATTAGAGGAAGAGGCAGAGGACTTAATTGCCTAATACAACATTAGGGCGCAGGTTAAGGGGGAGACGCGTAAGGGTAGGGTTTAAACAGGTACAGGCAAGAGGGGTAAAAGGCACTATAGGCTCTGTAGAGAGACTAGTCACAATATGCGCTTGTATAAGAAATATATAGTAGAGGTTAGTAATTAATAATATCTACTGCAGGTTGCAATACAATGTTATAGTGTTAAGTAATTACAGGTAGTAAGCCTAATAGATTGTTAGGGCAGCCTACTTGCCTTGCCGGCCTACTCGCTATACACTCACGTTATAGTAACCTGTAGTACCCTCTTCTAGCTCGTTCTTTCTTATTTTAACATAGATAATTCCTTTGTTAGCAGCCTCATAGCAGCTAAGGCTACTTAGACTTTCTAGTTATATGTCTACTGTATTGCCTACTTTGCCTCTAGTAGCTTTAAGTATAATAGCAAATATAGCTGTTGCTTCCTACTAAATTCCACTACTAATCTCTGTTATCTGCACGCTTAGCGCATTAAGACGATATATACGGAGGATATCTAGACTATGCGCTGCATGCAGTGCTTTTTTACTAACTCTAAGTGTTTCTGCGTATATATAGCCTAGTTTGTGATATAATACCCTATTACTAACTGCTTCGACATATAGCCTCTGAAGGAATTTAAACCTAAACCTAACAAGATTTCTGCTTATATTTATATCTTAACAGCTACTAACACTAATACTGCGACGAAGCGTGCTGCTGAACTTAAAATTTAGCGTCTTTTAACCTAAATTACTAAAAGCTTGTCTCTGTAAATCCTTTTTTACTACATTAGCTAATATTAGCCTATTATTGTAAAGAAAGTAGGTAGTGGCGTAATAAATATATAAAACTACTTTCTTCCTCTTCTTAGTAAGGGACCTAGATTACTAGGAAAAGATATTAATAA